>OZ021729.1:10920000-11492500 GCA_963978545.1 Linyphia triangularis | reverse complement strand
GTGTGCAATAAGTTAAAATAGTTAGTTAAAATAAAGATTTTACTACTTAAAATAATCGGATTTAAAAAAATCAAATGCGAAATTGAAGCTAGTGATGTCAGCAATTTTTATAAAACACAAACAAAAAAAGTCATTTTTGGTAATATTTTTGTAGTTTCAGTGTCCCATGTCCTCTTATAGACTAAGAGGCGACTGCAATTTTAGGACCCCATCGAACATCATTCTGAAATTTTTATAGAAACTGGAGAAAAGTGAGTAGATTACGAATCCACTGGCCTGCCGTGGCAAAAATGGCCGAAACTGGTCAAAAATTTACTATTAATAAGTTGACCTAAATCCATTTGCCAAATGCGAAAATAACTTGCCAAATAATGAGCATTTTTTTTATTTGGTAACCCTAGCTTTTTAATTTTAAATTAAGAAGGTTGCAGACGATTCAGATATCTGGCGACGGTCTACTTGCATCTATTAAAAGGGAGCCAAGTTGGCAATAAACATTACGTCACTGATGACGTAACTGATGTCGCCAATTTGGCTTACTTTTAAAAGATACAAGTTTTACCGAGCCAGAGATCAGAAATCGTTTGCGCTTTTTTTCATTGAAAATCAAAATACAGTGGGTTGCCAGACGAAAAAGGTTGTTCTCTTTTTGGCAAGTTATGACATATTTGGCAATCGGATTTTAGTTCAACTCATTCCAAGTCGATTTTGGACCAGATTCGGTCATTTTTACCACGGCCGACCAGTGGATTCGTAATCTACTCACTTTTCCCCAATTTCTCTAAAAAATTCAGAATGATGTTCGATGAGGTCCAAAAATTGCAGTCGCCTCTCGGACTATTAAATAAATATCTTATTCATTTTATACCAAGAACTTGAGCCAATTGCATCTCACTGTGATCCAAAATAATATTAAAAGTCATATCTTCACCACATATGATTTTAATGGTGGCTTGTAGAATATTTCATGACATACAATTCGTTTAATCTTGATGATGGGTCAGTAGATTTTGATCTAGTAAAAGAAGGAAGAAACCATTCATCAGAACTTCATTTTTATTCATTTATTAACCTTACTCTTCCAAACTTCTAAAAAAGCGTATCGGTTGGATGATTGATATAAATTATTTGAGACATATTACTAGACACGTAATTTCTCATACACGTCTCTTCTGAGATGATCATTTGTCAAATTCTTTATTTTCTTAAGATTAAGTCAAGATAATTTCTTATCTTAAAAGAATTAGCGCAATTTTTTTTTTAAGATGGGTTGTCTATAATTATAAAGTTTTCCTACAAAGTGTTGTTTGTAGCCAGTAAAAAAATATATGGAATTTAATCTAGTTTGTTGTGCGGGCAACTGAGGTTATGGGTAAATAACTAAAAAAAAAAAACTCATAAAAACTAACATTTTAATATAAATCTTCTATATGCATTGCCAACAATTATGGCCGACCAAACGGTATAGTGGTTAGCCTGCTAGCTTCCAGACCGCGAGGTTGCGGGTTCGAGTCCTGTGTTAGGCATGGTTGTTTGTAAATGTATGTTGGCTTGTTTAATGACGAATGTTTCGGCGCATTATAGCCCTCATGTTGCTGACGGCGCCAGATAATCTGTAAACAACCAACCAACAATTATGTGTAATTACAAGTTATTTAAGTGATTTTAAATATCATATCGAGTTTTTATAGTGTTTGACTACCACAAAGAAAGCCATCAATTCCATATCATTGAAATAAAAAAATAAAATAAAAAATGCTTAATAAACTAAATAGAATGCATGATATCGAGTCTACTTACCAAGTTTCAGATTGATTGGATAAAGGCAAGTATGTTGAATAACATTCGAAAGATTTGCAGTCCCACACCCACAACCGAAGTTAACATAGATGATTTAATAAAGAAGAAGCGTTAGTATATACTACTTTAGATAAATAAAAATATATAATAAAGTGAAAATAGAGAGCTCAACTATCATGGCAGCTACTCAATTCCAATAAAATATTACTTTCAAAAAGGTGGCAACACTTTTTATACCAATTGCAAATATTATGAGGAAATACATTGTAAAATGGAGTGGGTCGTGTCATTCTTTCAATGTCCCCCTAGTCTGCTGATGCTTTACTCCGTCACTTCGCGGAGTTTTCGTAGTTATATCCCATTTGTACGCAGAGTAGAGGTCGGAAATATCGATACTATATCGTTGCAGAGAAAAATAATATCGATTAAATATCGATATATCGATACAGGATTTTTTTATATTTGATCTTCAATTTTGCTAGAAACAAAGTTTTTCGGGGCAAATTTCTACTTTTCATGACTGCTTTTTTGTAAGGTGACTACTTTTTCAACTGAAATGGATCTATTAAAAAAAAATACGTTTTCGCTTAAATGGTGCAGTGATTTGAAGAAAAATTTAGATAATTTTCAATAGCTTTTAAGTGTATGGAAAATATTGATTATTAGTGCCATTCTAACTATCTCTCAGACAAGTTCAAACTTTAGTTTTGAAGTTTTTGAAAAAGGAATAAAGAAAATCGAAAAAACACATGGAACTACAAAACGATCATCAAAAAACTAAAAATGTTTGAAAGTATCGATATATCGTTGACATTAATCGATATTTTTAATATCGATATTATCGATAAAAAAATCGTCGTATCGATATATCGCCGGCCTCTAACGCAGAGACAGGTGCTCCTTCACTTAGTCTTTCCTTCACACCCCCAGCTCGGGGGTTTAACCAACCAACCAACCAACATAGTAAAATAATTTGTTTCTTTCAACTGAAGGAGATATGTATAATTTTTTTATTGGCTAACGCTTAATGTAAATAAATGATATATTATTTCGACCAAATTTTTTATTTTAATACTTTTTTGTGTATTTGTTTTTGTACTTTATTTTTAATTATTCAGTGCCTGGTTTGTAAGCTCAACGACCTATTATTTATGCACAATGACGGTTAATCAAGCCGGGACCTACAGTTTAACGTGGATTCATAATCACAGCAAACACCCATGCCCTAGATTCGAACCCGGCACGTTTGGCATGCGAGGCCAGAGTACTAAAGCACACACCCATCAATTCAGCGCATGAATATACAATTATTGAATATCAATAATTTTTTCTCAGATATCGTAAACTAAAATATTCTTTCAAAAGATAAAATGTAAACAACTTCGCATTCTCGGCGAATTTCTTGATAAATGTTGAAATCCAAAGAGAAGAGTTAGCGTTTTTCTTCTTTATTTTCGAAGTAAAATTCCGAAATTTTTCTTTGAAAAAACGAAACAAACACGAAAATAAACTCGCTTTCGCAGCAAAGAGAAAATCACAGTAAAACTGCATCGTTTATCTCGTTATCAGCCCCACTCATAAAGCAATGGGGAATAACCTTAGCCAGGAAGATCTCAAAACGTCTTGGTAGAAGTAAAACCTGACGTTTAAAGGCATAGAAACTTTCTATTTTCGCTTCTTTTGGGAAAACTTCAAATATAAGACTCTATTTCCAAGTGTTCCAATCGTTTGAAATGGGAAGTGTAACGGTTTTCTGGAGAGGGAAAAAAAAATTAGTAAAAAGCATTGCTGCTCTTAAACTTGGAATCTCAGCCTAGTTCTAAAGTTAATCCAGGGTGAATTCCAAACCATGAGTATATCCAGACGTTTTTATATTTTCTTTAAGGGTTACGGTTTATGAAATACTTGGGGAAATATTAATGGCTTCCATATACTTGTTGGTGTCGTATTTATTTGAAACTTTTAGTGAATATCGTATAAATATGTGAAGGTAATGGATCATTTTAGGGTTTGACTTTGTTTGAAATATTCATATTTATTGTTTGTATATCAGAATAGCCCTCTTACAAATATTTGAATTACTTGAGAACATATTTTCTTAAATAATTTAAAATTGGTTGTTTACTTTCAGAGATTAGACCTATTATGTATCTATAGGATAGCTCCCACTACAAAGTCTTGATGGTGAAATATAAACAAAACTCGTCGAATTTGAATAGGGGTGCTGCCTGCAGAATATTGGCGGCCTAGAAGGTTACGATACGGAATTCATCTTGGTGACAGTTCATGTTCTCTATGTATTTCTCTCTTTGTTTCTCACTTTCAACAGCTTTCAGTTCTTCTATTATTGTAATCAAAAACTCAAAATATTCCGGATCTTCAATATAGCGTTGGTTGCTCTCAATATCCTTCCGCAAGTCCACTACTTTCGCGGTAGTATTTGGTGTTTCACCCATTTCTTCCAACACCCGCCTTATATCTTCTTTCTTGCTTCCTTTAATCGCAAACATTTCTCCTCTTCTATCGAAATCGGTTTCCCCGCACAAATGTCAGTCGCTGCCTTTTGCTTATGTTAGAAAAAAAAATTCCAAGAAACCACATCCAGTTCTCAACGAATCGCCACTTTACTTTATTTTTCGAAAACTAAAAACGATACAATCCAAATACATTTCATTGCTTTTTTTTTAAATTAAAATACTCTCTCGTGCAACAACGTTTACAAAATTATAAAAGTCGTTTGTTATCCCGTGGATGGATCTAGCATAATAAACAAATGCAACCGCATTATTAATTCAGTGATGAGAAATCATCAACTTGCATCAATCAAGTTTTATAATATACGAAATACCATCAATACGCCATCAGACAGTTCAGCAAGTCGATGTTGATGTTTTTCTTCTCGAATCCTTCGCTGAAAAATTGAACTGATCTTGTTTCCACGGCAACAGACAATGCTATATTACTTTGTGGGAGCTAGTCTTCCGAGAGATAATTCTGAAATGCAGCTTACCGCTTTTAAAGATGTTTCAATATTTAAGATTAAAGTAAACGCAATAAATAGAAATTGCATTCAATCAGGCGAGGTTCGAAAAATTTCTATTTAAAATTAACTTAAACATACTTGGTTTTATAAACATACAAAATTGACATTCTGTAATTAGTTTTACACGGATCAAATAAATAACAAACGCATTTTGTCTTTCACCGTAAATCTTTTTTATAGTTGGCAAAATTTATATAATTAGTATATTAAAAATATAATTAGTTGTGCAAAAGTAATTCAGCAACCCAAATATGAAAAAAAGAGAACCTTCAAAGGATATTTGAAAAAAAAAATAAAAAAAAATACTATAATTTTATATCAAATCTCTCCCATTAGACGGGCACCAGTTAGCGCATTTGTCACCAAGCCTAAATATTGTTACGATTTTTTGTATATTTGTAAATATTTCGTAGTGTTAATTTTGTAAATAGTAAAATTTATGTACATTTCGCTTAAGGCAGTGCAATGGTTCGTCTTGGTTTGTTTCCCAGCAATGAATCTCTCAATGCTTGATAACGAGTTTTACAGAGGTAACTCTGGGAAGCGAGTTTCAAGGGACAGGGCATTTAACATTATGGTAATGGGAATATCGCCAAATTGGCGAGATAGAGCCAAGTTGGCGATGGTTTTGGCGACTAATTTTTGTCGCCAAATTTGGCTAGAAATCGCCAAATGTCGCCAAACTTGGCGACCGTTTGGCGACATTTTCGATACATGTATCCCATGTATGTACATGTATAGGATTTTTCGACTACTGTCTGGAAAGTTCTCCAAATGTCCATCTCTGGAAGGTTCAAGTATGTTCGCAGCCACTCCCATATAAGCGCGACAGGAGTTGGTTTGAAGTTAGTTGTCTCTCAACGTTCATTGTGAGAGCTGTATTCCTGACTTGAGTTAGTTCTTGAATTTTGAGTCACTGAGTTAGTTGACTGGAGATACTGAGCATTCTAAAGCGAACTGTTTTGCATTGTCTTTTGCGACGATTTAGCAGTTGTTTGTCAAGTTTTTAACTGCTGTTTTGTGCTCTATTGAGGTGTAAAAGAGCTGTATTGTGTCTACTAGAACGAGAAGTTCTGGAGCTGTAAGAGAACTGTGAAGAGTTATTTTGGAATAAATTTCTGCATGTGTTGATCTGCTTTGGCGTCAAATCTTTTGAACCCGTACAACGCAACAATATTTACACGTTTAAATGACACGTAAATGCATCTCCAAACCTAAATGTTTACGTTTCGTTATAAGCTTTCTATGGCAACCATATAACGGTATTTTAAAGGAATTATAAATGACTGGAAGGTTATTAGTTTGGATTAATTATGGCTGCAATTTGGCGGTTTATATCTGGGACTCGTCTAACCGAAGAGCACATATATATATATCAAACCAATAAATTGCTTTAAACCCTATACAAATCCGGTTAGTAATCCTCTTGTGCAATACGTGATACTTCACATCGAAGACTCACGAATCAAACATCATCTATATGTAAGTAACTGACCATTCCGCAAAATTCAGAAATTCCAAACAGCACAATACGAATCAAAAACCTTTCCATTCAACAGACCATAAATTGTCGAAAAACGATGAAAATACCGCCGCATAACCGAGCCTTAAACTCACATTTTTCTCTCGCATGGGCTTTGAAAACGGAATAAAAGCGAAGCTTATTTGTGAAGTATACCTATTTCATCCCCAAGTGACCGCCATCTTTTTTTTCTACGGATTTTTCCAACTCAAAGAAAATAAAGAAGCCGTGAATTTTTCATGTCGTTTTTTTTTACTGAAGCCAACCTCAAAAAAATATAGGTTGACAAAGGACATGTACGGACAACTTCTTTTGGAGGAGGAAGAAACAGCAAAAAGGACGAATGGGTGTCAGGGAAAGCAACTTAAAGCCAAACAAAAACATGACCGAGCATGTATTATATATATATATACATATATATGAGGCCAGCGACTTTTAGTCTAGGAGCAAAACATCTCAACTTTACTCGAGGCTTGAAACTATAAATCAAAGCAAAGACGCTTCTATTGATGATAAATGAAAAAGGATGGAAAAGATTCCTGGTAGGTCATTTTATTTTAGTATTTGGATTTTTTTTTCTTGTCATCCATTTCCTTTATAAGAACTAAAACGCCATGTTAAAGAATGAAAATCGAAATGGCGTTCCTTTTCTTCTGCGGGTACCTTTTTTTTTACACAACAAATCACCTTTGTTGCACGTAAGTTGTTTAAAATATGCATTTTTACTGAAAATGTGTTGAGCTGAATCATGAATAAAACAGAGTACTTTCATATTTTTTTTTTATCATTTGTTGTTTTAGGTATTATTTCTGAAGGAGTTGGTGATTTGGATGTTTTTCTGGAATCCTAGAAGGATTGTACCCACACTTCAGAATGCATGAAGTTTCTAAAGTCTTTGGACTGGGTGTGCAAAACATAAAATGTCGCTCTTCTAGATGAATTACTTTCTCGCGTGTTCTGGTTTTTGAAAAGTAAGGTATTATTCATCCCAAAATTTAAACGAATCCATTTCCTACCGATATCGATGAAATTTTAATGGTATCAAGGAACAACAACTGTTCAACAATATTTTTCTTCCTATCCTTTCATTTTTCAAATTTCTCTTTGAGAAACATTCATAATTGTAATATCAACTCAAAAGAAAAATCGAATTCCTCATATACTTAAGGTATAAATATACAATTGAGATGATTTTCATTAATTTTTAAGTAATAAGTTCAAACTTTTTGAAAATTATGCATTTATATAAACTTTTTTCGTCGATTTTTTAATCAGGTTATTGCAATTAAAGTGACCAATTAGGACATTATTAGAACATACATAAATAAACTTGTAATTAACTTAGAAGTATGATTTATATTGCAAATAAAAGATATTATATTAACGCATGTTCCTATAGAGTATTTTGAATTTGGCTACAATATTTATGTAATTATAAATTTTTAAATAAAAAGTTTTTAAAAAAATACATAGTTTTTAACAAAAAATTAAGATTAAAATATTCATAAAAAATGTGTTTGTAACAACATATGTTAGATTCTCCATAAGAAACACATTAACAACTTGTGTCTTCAGAATAAAATTAGAGTTTTGTAAATCGGACCATTTCTTATGAAGTTATGACCGTTGGCGCGAAGTCATCTAACACCAAAATATGATTCTTCACAAAACGCGTTTAAAGTTTACTACACAACGTGTATACGTGATACAGAACAGATTCACAAAAACCACTGTAATTTAAAAAGTAAATTGAGTCTCAGAAAGAAAATGGTATTATTTTAAAGGTAATGAATTCGGGAATATTTTAAAACAAAAAAAAACACAAAACGCAGACTTGAGTCAAATTTTGCAATTCCTAATGTATATGTATACCTTAACTGTAACTACAAAAGAAACTTAATTATGAATGATCATCTTATAAACTATTACTGTTTCTATATGCTATTATTCCCATTTCTATATACTATTATTAATATCTTGTATACTATTATTACTATTATCTTATATACAATTTCTGGACGATGTTTTTTTTAGACAATTCTTTTTTTTAAATCCTTTATATTAACTTCGAATTTATGTGTGTGTGTGTGTGTTTCAATGGCGGGCAAATCTAAGGAGGCGTAATTAAACCATGTGTCGTTATTCAATCGGACTGAAACTTGGCAGAGTGATTCGATGTCGATGACAATGCATTCTATCAAATTTTGGGGGATGTCACTCTCACTAAAAGGTCGCTTTTACACACGTTGCTATAATCGTTTTTGAATACTAATAATCCTATTAAAAGATCATTGAACAAACTTTTTCATGTTCCCAAAATTGTTTGAACAAATAACTAATAACATTGTTTTAATCATAATAAATAAAAGATATTGGGAAGTGAATGCATAAACTTTCATTAATTTGTAATGAATAAATTTTGAAAAGTAGTTAACCTCATATTTTACTGATAGAGATGTTTTTAATATTTAAAATTAGATGCAAATACCAAGCACACACTGGCAACAAAAACCGGTGATATTAATGAACATAAAAATTGGCAATGCATATAAATGATTTCTATTCAAAACTTGGTTTTTATGGGTTATATTTTTTTTCTCTTTATACTAAACCTAAAATTGATAAATGATATACAACAATTTAAAGTCTAAGTCTGCTACAATTTAAAGTCTTTGACAATTGTGCATTTTGGTTTGGTTTGTACGCTGAACGACCTATCTTTATAGGCAATAACGGCTAATCAGGACCTTACAGCTTAACGTGGATTCCGAACATCAACGAACATCCATGGTTAACCCGGAGAAGAAGCCGATACCTTTGGCATGCGAGGCTATCCATGCAGTTATCAGGTGAGCGTATGTGATATTTAATAAAAATATAAATTAAAAAATCGGAAATAGTTTTAAAATTTTTTAAAGTTGCAGTATATGGCAGCAATATATAAAAGAGATATAGCAATTTAAGCACGTTAAGGATACAAAAGGAAACTAATGTTCCTAAGCAATTGAATACAATATCTAACTTGGGTTAACTTTTAAAAAGTTAATTTTTGGAAATAATTTTAAGTTCGCAAGCCTCGAATGGTCCCGCTAGTCATTGTTTGATTCTCAACAAGAAAACATGGGTTTACATAATGTTTTATTATTCAAATATAGAAAAAGAGTTCTCATGTAACTTTTTTTTATAAATGAGTTATCGTTTATGTTCAATCATTAAAACAAAGTATAATATACAAAATTCCTATTTTTCTGCTTTTTAAAATTAAAACTAGGGGTGTGGAACATCGCACAACATTTTACTACACTTATTATACTTACGTGTATTAGTGTTATTTAACGTTTTTATATATTCATCATTCATTTAGAAAAAATGGCAGTGTGGCGATAATTTTTGTGATAATTCTTATATGGGTCTTTAAAATAAAAATAAAATTAAAAAAAAAAAAAAAGGCAAAAATGGGAATTTCGGCGATAAACTTTTCAATAATTCTAATATTATCCTTTCCTATAAGTGAAAATGGAGAGCAGAGCTAAAACGATCGTTGATGAGCGAAGCTCAGGGAAACAGAGCTCTTGTTGAAGACATTCGTTTTTCAAATTTTTACGCCATTTATGCTTTTTCACGGGAATTTCGAAGATAAGATGTTTAGAAGATCTTAAGAGGCACAGTGATTTTGATCAAAATCGTTTGAGCCATTCCTTAGCAATCATTGAAAAACATGATTTTTTTCAACGGCAGCTACCTTATGAGCAAGCGCGATTTGGACGAAAACCTTAATGGTAGGTCTTATGGTCACCTCTAACCTGCACAATAAATTTGAACATCCTAGATCAATTTTTTCGGTAGCTATGCTGACCACAGACACTCATATATTTTTTCTAGACAACTTTTTTGAATTTAGGATGTTCCCGAACGTGGAGAAATACAACAAATCCTTTTTTTTTGTTGTACCAAATGCTATACTTTCATTACCCTATGTATACATATGGATAATTGAAAGTAAAAATTACAACAGAAAACTTCGGGAACTAAATATCGTTCCACTAAATATCTTGTAATATGAATATTTTTCATGGAATTCGTATCTTTGAACAACCATAATTAAGGATACAAGATATGACCTATACCCCATTACTATACTTCCAAACTCTTCATTAGGAATGTAATAAAACGATAAACTCTTCCTCGCCATTTAAAGATAAAAGGATTCTTACTGAAGCAATAGAAAGGAATATTAGTGTTACCATTCGAACAAAAATCATATTTTATGTGTGGTTAGATAATAAACAATACTCTGGGTTATCGGATAAATTGCATGTCTTCAAAGAAAATAATTTATCCTATAGAATCTATTTTCCTTTGTAGTGTTGGTTCTTATATGAACCAACAACATGAAACATTAAGTGCATGCAAAAAATAATGATAATTTTAATCAGTGTCCATTGTTGGCTAACGATTACTAAAACGTGTTTGTTTGAGTGAAGAAAAGTATTGGGTCGTATAAGTAATCCGATTTTTTTATATTTGATGAATTTAACGAATATAAGTAAATAATACATTGGATGCAAACGGGCGTTAAATACATGACGCATTATAATTTGTAAGATAAAAAATATATTAATTAAGCTACTCTTTCGTGGAATGTTTGTTACAGTTAATATTATTGCAAGTATTTTTTGTTTGCAATTGCTATATATCTAGTAAAAAGTTTTACTTTACTTGTTTCAACATACACATAGAGGTTTTCAATTACAGATGTTTTAGTAAAATGTATTTTTTGGTGTTAGTGTTATTGCATGGTTACTAGTAGCAACAGTTATAAATAGTTTATTTTGTAGAGTTATATATGTTCCAATTCTCAAATAAATCTATTAATCAAATCTAAATGCCTCTGTAGATATTTTTTTTTTGTTAGGTAGTTACGAAAAAGATATTGAAAAACACTTAACTCATATACTGGTAAAGTTATTGATGTAATAAGCAAGTATATTCGATGCATCGCTTTAATATTAATTCTGTTACCGTTAAAATGACTGATAATTGAAATTTTAATAAAAAAATTATAATTCCTTAAATTAGACATTTGATGTCATTATAATGAATAGAGTAGACATTTGATATTATTATAATGAATAGATTAGACATTTGAAACTATTATAATGAGAATTAATTAGACATTAAATATTGTTATAATGACCCGATTCATTTCATGCGACTTCCTTAGGGTAAATAAGCCTATAGAAAGCATCAGTGAGACAATCATTTTAAAAGGAATATTGAAGTTAGGCTGGACACATATATTTTGTTACAGTTAGTATGAATATTATTGGATGTAATATCCACTTATCATCCAAAAACGTCCTCAAGGTTGTTTTGTCTACTTGTTTCCCCATCATCAATAACAATAAAAAATAAATATTTGTGGAAGGAACTTTATTATTTAAAGCTGTGATTCCCAAGGAACATAATAAAATTCTTGTTTTTAAAACTAAAAAAAAAAAAAAGGACTTGGTAAAAAAACAAGCTCAAGAAATCTCTGCACAAAGACTCCTTTGATGTCCCATAGAAAAATCACATTAATCTCATGAGTTTGATGTTCATCTATGATATCATATTCCCTACAAAAAATAAATCACCATCTCCGGCAATATCTCACTCATCATAAAAACAATCTTCCATGCATCACACCCAGCAAAAATGACGTCACGCCAATATAACCATCACTGGATAGATACCACATTAGTAACAAGAACTACCCTTCTCCAACCCATCTCGAAGAGACAGTCAAGAAAATAAATTGATTCTTCTAGAGGGGAGGGATCCAGCAAAAGATCGAGGTCCCCCTCAGGGGGCTTGCAGCAACTAATCTGGGTCCTCTCTAGGCCACTTCTTGTCCCTAATCCCCATTCATCGTTTGTTACAGTCACCCCTTTGCATAAGGTTTCAAGAAGGTTGTGGGTGCCTCATAAATTGAAGTAGCCAGTCTGGGTTGTTACGTCACGCAAGGGAAGATTTAGGGAAGTATGATTCGTCATACGCATGTGACGTCACTGAAATTGGATTGAACGTTTGGTTGGGGGTTGCTATTTGGTAGTGGCAGATATATGGTATTCGGAATGATATAGTCCAATCTTACCGATGTTAGGAACGAGAAATAACATAATTGATTAACCTTAACAGTGAATATTGAATTGAATTGGTAAAAATTAATTGAATGAATATTGAATTGAATAAGTAAAAATGAATTGAATAAGTAAAAATGAATTGAATAAGTAAAAATGAATTGAATAAGTAAAAATGAATTGAATAAGTAAAAATGAATAGAACGAAAATTGAATTGAATACGTAAAAATGAATTGAAACAAATTTGAACTAAATAAGTAAAAATTAATTGAATGAAAATTGAATTGAAAGAGTTGAACTTGAACTGAACAAATATCGAATGAATTAGTCAAAGGGAAAGTTAATGAATATAGGATTGAATCAGTTAAAATTGAATTGAATTAAAACAGTAAAATTGGATTGAACGAATATCGAATTGAATCAGTCAAAGTGAATTGAATAAATATTAAATTGAATAAGTTAAAATTGAATTGTACGAATATTGAATCGAATTAGTCAAAATTGAATTGAATGAATATTGACTTGAATCAGTCTAAATTGAATTGAACGAATATTGAATTGAACTAGTCAGAGTTAAAATGATCGAATATTGAATTAAATTAGTCAAAATCGAATCAATGAAAACTGAATAGAACGAATATCGAATTGAATCGGTTAAAACAGAATTGAAGAAATTTTTAAATGAGTCATCCAACATTTATTTGAACGAATATTAAATTGAAGTCAACATTCAATTGAGTGAAAAATTATAAATTGTTCATCCGTGTTTTCAATCATTTGAAACTTATATAATAAATTGTATTCATAACGGTGTACGGATGTAATATTAAGTGAATTTAAAGTTGTATAAAAGCCACGTCTGCAGTTCTGCACATTCTTAAGAAATTTTCACAAAGGAACTGATGACGCAATTTTTACTTAATAAAAACTGTAAAAATTTATTCTTCCTTCAAGGGCTCACAAAACTTCTCCGAACAACAGAACAATTGCTATCAAACATCAATACAAGCTTCGGTACGAACAACTTTGAACACAGCGATAATTCAGGCACCGTAAAAGTAAACAAAAGAATCCGATGCTTTCCGAACAGCAAATGATACTCAACTGAACCCTAGATTCTATTTTTCGCTTTCTTTTACAGTCTCGAGGCAGCAATTTCTAGCAAGATTCAGTCAAACAATCCCCTGATGGAAATGCCTCGAAATTTCCTGATTGATTTGGTGTTGCCATTTCTTTTCTAACCTGTATTATTGCTGTTAACAAATTAAATAAACTTAAATAGAACGTTATTAATAGTAATTTCATTAGATTATTATCTTTATTTAAACTTGCTTCGGGAGCAATTTGCTTGAAGGACCACATTATAAAAGCACATCAAGCACATGATTAAAGAAAAAAATTACATTTATGTAAAACAAAGAAGAAGAAAAAAAACACATTTATGTTAAACATTAATCGGTGCGTAAAGCAACAAAATCAATGCGGTGTATCTGTCAGATCAACTGCGTCTACGGAAGGTTAACAAACATAAAAAACCATTCTTTAATTATAAGTTATCTTTCGTTTAGATTATTATTGAATAATTTTAATTCTTGCTTTTATTTAAAATTTGAGGCTTAAAGGACTAAATGGTAATATCACCTCAAAAAGTTCTTAACAAAAAAATACCGATTTTCTTAAGACATATCCGTAACACAGATCTATCTTAAGTACGTCATCTTAAATGGACATCATAAAACCAGATGAGTGCCTTTTGTTACAGATTCGTTGAATTAACTTCCAGAGCAAGCCGAACTTAAGAGACAACTTCCCGTCTTCCCTGCTAACCTTATTTTTTCTTTTGTACCACTTGCAAATGCTCCAGTAAGGCAGCAGGGTGCGATGGCATGGAACACCCCATGTAAATGTATTAGAAGATAGAGGATGGCAATGGCTTTTAGGGTGCGTATGTGGGTGGGAGGGAGGAAGGAAGGTTGACGGTTGTTTTATAGCTTGGTGGCGTCATGAGAAATGTGGTCTTCGCAGACAATATGACGCTTTTGTAACGAGAAATTAAGTGTCGCCCCGTCGTGTATTGGGGTGAATGCATTAGCCTTTCCTTAACGCAGGGGATGCGTTGAAATGGTCATTAATAATAAGGCTTTGATTCGAGGATGGGAGATTCTCTTGTGTGAAATATGGTCCGGACAGAGTTTTGTGTGTCGGATGCAGCTGAATGGTTTTTAAATGGGGTATAACAGAGAAACATAAATATTGAGATTTGAAACTACTGCTTGGAAGTGCAACTAAATGGGTTTGAGTTGAGTTCATTTTTTGAATATTTAAAGCTGACTTGCGTTGGTTTTAGAAAACTAATGGGCCAAGTCAAAATTAATTGTATCTTTTAAAATATACCTTAATGGTGTTACTGGAATTACTTATTATTCTAAGGAAATTATATAAACTTTTACCAAAATACTGTTTGCATTAAATTTCAGTTACTCCTTATATTGTTTACTATTTTCAAGTACGCGCTGACTGTATTATGGTACCGAAAACAAGTTGATGATAATAAGTACCACTGCACAGTCAAAATGCATGTAATTTTTTATGGCTTTATGATTGAAGTTGGTGAGAATTCACTAAATCAATGTATATAAGTGAAAATTCATTTTTCTAATCAAATAAATAAACAAATAGCTTCCTACTCTTGTTTCTCATGCCTTTTAATAAGCTTATTACTGGTGAACCCGAGCAAAGCCTTCATTTTTAAAATTACTTAGAGGAATTACTTTTTGGAAGTTTATCAGAGTTGCATTGTATTCTACTGCTGAGAGATAAGATTCCATAAGTTTTCTCAATGTGTTTTTATTGATATTTTCTCTTTTCTATAGTGCTGCCATCTACTGTATACTATCAGAACTTCTCAAACTTTTCAGATTATTTCTGATTTTCTTTTAACTTCTATTTTCAAAACAAATAACACAAATTGTGATTGTAAATAATCTATTCGTCAAAAGGAAGGTATTAGCCTTTAAATTGGTATATCTTTTATCAATTTTGATTTTGCATAAAAAATTGATCGGGGAATGGAATGGGAGAATAATGGATCATCTCAAAAAACATAATCCAAAGATAAGATCTTTAGGTCTCCAAAAAGCACAGTCCAAAGATAATGAATAAGATTGACTTATACTTGGACGGCAATATACAATCCTCAGAGAAGCTATTCATTCCAAATTCTTTTGAAAATGCGAAAACTATTTTTCACTGATGTTCAGTAAAAATCACCTATTTGTTTTGAGATTAGTTCTTTAAACTTTAAATAAAGTAACGTATTTTGATATACTGTAATACGACGAATTCAATTATGCTCATAATTCAATTTTAAAATTTTGGCGGTTATCTGATTTTTTCATATCATCCAGTAGCAAATAATTTTATAATCCTCTTTTATATACTTAGATCATTTTAAGGCAAAACCCATCAAATAATTAAAGCTTTAATTAATTTCGCAAATAGACAGGTGTTATAGATCGTGTGAAAAGTATACTAAATGAAGCATTTCTGATGTGCATTTTTCGTATACGTATCTTCTTAAATAAAATTTCAGAATTGTTAATTTAAAGCTTTCCACCGAGATCTAAAAATGCTATGTTTTACTAATTGCAAAATGTTATGTTATTTTATCCTTCAGAATTTTAACTGATATCTCTTGAAATATATTTGCTTTTTAATAAAATACAATTTTAAATAAAATTGGAAAATGTGCTATTTAGTACCATAGAGAAATATTGATAAAGAATAGAAATATATAATAAAAAAGAACTGAATACTTGCTATAAACCTTTAAAGTAAATTGCTACTCTGAAATTTAGAGCGACATTTACGAATTTCATTTTGTTTGTGCTTAAATCAATTATATTATATAATGATTGATTATTTTAGTATAATAACTACTTAAAATTCAACAACTATTTTAATATTCTTGTAAAGGTGAATCTTGCTAAAATGTTTTGGCTAAAATTGTTTACATTATTGAAGGATTTCACTTAGGTTGTCGTATTGGTGCACATGAAAAAGGATAATAGACATAACAATATGAGTAGTTGATCATTGTACATAAACATTGTGTTTCTATAATGGATTTTAAACACTAACCAAACATATTGTTGCGTGGATGGGTTCGAAAGACTTGAAGCCAAAGCAGATCAAAACTTGCAGAAATTTATTCCGATATAACTCTTCGCAGATTCTTTAACAACTCCAGAACTTCTCGTTCTAATAGACTCAATACAGCTCTTTACACAACAATAGAGCACAAACAGCAGTTAAAAACTTGATACACAACTGCTAAAATCGCCGCAAAAGACAATGCTATACAGTTTGCTTTTGGAATTACTCTGAGTGCTCACTGAGAGACAACTAACTAACTCATCGCTCTCTATTGGCCTTTTATAGGAAAGCTTCCTTCCCGAATCTTCCATAGATAGAAATTTGGAGAACTTTCCAGATCGTAGTTGAAAAGCCCTATACAGGTACAAAGACCGAAAATGTCGCCAAATGGTCGCCAAAACCGTCACCAACTTGGCTCTATCTCTTCAACTTGGCGAGATTGCTATTAACCATAATGTTAAATGGCCTGCTCTTTGCAAAACTCGTTTTCCAGCATGATCCCTATAGAACTCGTTTTCAAGCATTAAGAGATGCATTGCAGGAAAGCGAAGTAAAGTCAAACGCTTGCACTGCCTTTTTACATAATTAATACTACGAAATATTTACAAATATACAGAAATTCGTAACAATATCTAAGAATTGCACAAAATGCCATTATGCTTTAATATCTACCACTTTAAGCCATCATTTAACATTTAACAACTACAGTAATTAAAGAAGTTCTTTATCAAAGACAAACGCTCAAAGATAAGCAAATAAACTCATGCGAATTTCGTCGTTTGTGGAAATGCTAAATTTGCTTACTTTATGTACTGTAATAATAAGTTAAAGCCAACGTTAAATTTATGCTCTCTAGACTGTGAAACAATTTCGATGCTTTCTTTTTAAAACAAATTATGACTCTATAAAAACAGAGTCGCGTTTTTTTCGACATTCAGTTTCCTCCAAGTTCAGTAGAAAACTGCCGAGACCGTAAAATAACGTGCATAGTGTTTCTGTTCGCGTTACTGCGTCAGTAATTGAAATTCTTACAGAGGTTTCCAGGTTAAATGCGATCATTTTTTTTAAGAACTTCTCTTACAAAGCAATTAAGGAATCCAGATAGCTCCAATAAGAAGCTTAGCATTAGATACATAGCTCTGTAACGAGCTTTTATGCTAGCGATATATCTTGTAGAATGACTTGCTGGCGTTAGTTAGCATGAAATTGTTTTTTGTAGTTTGAACTTGTCAAGTAAAGGGTGTGCTATACTTTTAAAAGACGAAGACTGGTAGAAGAATTACTATTCATAAATTTATAAGGTTTGATATAAATCTACATCATACAAGTATAGAATTGATAGTTTACTATATTCCAAAAAACTATTTTTAAATCCTTTATATTAACCCTTTGCACTCCAGTGGCGTCTCTCAGGTGCCACACGATTGGATGCCAAACCACGAGAGGACCATTAGGTGTGATGCGGAAATTCGATACAAGGCCAATGACTGTGTTTAGTTTCTATGAAGCAAATACATAAACACTAGCCGAACCTAAAATGTCTCGAGTTGCTGATTCCTCCGCGCAAAAAAGGTCTGGAGTGCAAAGGGTTAACTTCGACTTTGTCGATGGGAGGCAAATCTGCGGACGCCTAATTAACCCCCTTGCCGTCATCCAATCGGGCTGAAACTTGGCAGATAGGGTCGATTACAATGCATTTTATCAAATTTTGGGGCTGTTACTGTCACTAAAAGGTCACTTTTACGGAATACTAATAAACCAACTTGCTGTCATATAATCGCTCTTTGGCTAGCGTTGAACCGACCATTGTTGAAACTCTTTCCAGTTGCCAGCATTTTTTAAATAAATAAATAATAAAATTACTTTAATCAGAATAAATAAATGATATTTGGATGTTAGGCATAAATTCGCGTTCATTTTTAATAAATACATTTTGAATAGTAGTTTGCCGCACATGCTGCTGATAGAAATGTTTTTAATATAGACGCTGTGTTAATTAATATAAAAAGTGACAATGCATATAAAGGATTTTTTAAAATCTCTGTTTTCTGTTCAAAGTTCTCTGTTTTGGGTTATAATATTAATTTACATATAACCATATAACCACGTTTGCTATAAAGTGACCAAACTAAAAATACTTCATTTTAAGTTAAAGTGTGAAGAAAATTAATAACTGCACATACTTATATAAAGAAATAAGTATTTTTATTAAGAAATACTATTACACTTGGTCAACTTTTAGTTCTGGAGGAACTTTCTTTTAAGTTAAATTTCCATTTTTTCACATAAATAAAAGCTATTTAAATGTTTTTTTTTTTTTTTTTTTTTTTTTTTTTTTAAAGTTCTCTATTAATTTAATGTCATGGAAGTATGGCCATTTATAAGCCCTATTTAAATCTAAGTAAACAGTTACGTATATAATGTTGAATTATTACTTCACTTTATCTTTTACATCCAAGTAAAAAAACTAAGTCGAGGAATATTCATTAAAATAACAATACATTTTAGACCCCTGTTCAATGTTAGTGTTAGGAAATTAAATTATTTTCTTACTAGTTAAATATAAGATAGAAAATTTATCATTTATCATTGGGGTCTGCTTTGTGCTTTTGTGCACCCGCCCCACTTTTCTCCAGCACTTCTACCATTGGTCAGTACGCAGTTATGTACACAATTTAGCTCAAAAACGTCGTTGTGCTCGCTTGTTGCGAGCATTGCATGCTAATTGCGTTTCAGATCACTTCCTCCTGCTTTCCTAGCCAGATGCTTTACCACTAGACTAAAGAGATGTTTGGTGTCTAGTAGTTTTATCTGTTATTTGAGGTCACAACACGAGACCACCACAAGTAGTATAAAATGAAGGTTAGCAGAAAACACTTCAAACTCACTCCTAAGAGGTTCACGGCTTTGTATGTATCGATATGTTTGGTACTTCTCAGTTAGACGGGTATCAGTTGGCGCCAAGTCAAAATGTTTACATGTTTAAATGAACGTACATGCATCGCCAAACCGAAGTGTTAACGGTTTGTTATAGGGTTGCTACATCAACTCTATAATGGTCTGTTGTAGGAATTATGAATGATTTGTAGGTTGTCAGTTTGGGATGAGTTATCGCTGCAGTTTGGCGATTTTTTTCAGATACCCGTCTAACGGAAGAGTGCGATATTTTTATACCCTCCAAATCTCTCAGAAAATGCTTTCAGTAGTTTTTTAAGTAATTCAACAGTAAAAATTGAATCGTAACATTGGTTGGTTGGTTTCAGATTATCTGGCGCAGTCAGCAACACGAGGGCTATAATGCGCCAAAACATTCGTCATTCGACAAGCCAACATACATTTACAAACACCCATGCCAAACACGGGACTCGTACCCGCAACCTACCTAGCACGCTAACCACTATACCATTGAATCGTAACATAATTAGCCTTTTCGGATCTTGAATCTTAATTAGGGTGCACTATTTCAAGAAATACATCAACTATATTAAAATCCAGTGTTATCGTTAGTTCCCTTAATCATTTAATATATACATAAGCTATCTGTAACAGTTTTATAGCTGAACAAAAGTTTGATATACTATTATACAACTTACTTACTATAAACCAAGAAAAGATGAGGCAAATCACATCAACTTACCTAAAAAGAAAAAACATATAAAAATTATTAAAGTGTACTCATGCATAATATCAAGCTTAAGCACTATATTTATATCTGCAAGGTAGGACTTGAAATTTATCGGCTAAGTTTGCAGCATCAATAATTCGAATATCGTAAAACTTTCCCGTTTATCTCTAAAACACGCGCCATAAACTTTTGTACGCTTCTATACTTGTATAATTAAAGGGGATCGCTTGCTCCAGAAACATTTTACGGCTCTTTCTTAAAACTTCTTTGGAATTGAGGTGCGTAAATTGGAGCAAGAATTTGTGGTTGCTTTTAAAACTACAGTTAACAAGAAGTTAGCCGTGAACCTTTTGAAATCGGTGGGTTTCCCTATTGATAGGGTTTGTAAAGTTCTGTGTAATGATGATGTAAGTTGTAATGTCTACTTTTGTAATGTGGAAACTTTTAGGATTCTTTCGAAAATAATTTTTATGACTACACTGATTTTCTATCGTAAATGTATTATCTGTTGATTTGCAAAAAAATATAACATTAAATACTTGGAAATAGCATATACATTAATATTTATATAGTATTGATAATTTAAAATATCATTATAGTATATTTATATCAGAAATTGCTAAATGTTATGTATGATATAATACTGAATACAGAAAACATAAATTAGGATTAGATATTGAACTGAAGGCCTCGACTGGTCTCTCATCAGGGGGTTCAACCAGCCGTAAACCTCCAGGAGGCATTTCTGAAAGAGTACGACCCAAAAAGTAACTCTTGAACCCCAACGCCTCCAACCAAAACTATGAGAAATCAGAAATTACATTACAAAAAGTATACAATGCATTGAAATAAAAAATAATCCCTAGAACTTATCCCTTTGAAGAATACCCGATAGACCCATATAAAAATTTTGCAGTTTGTAACAACTCATCCAAAAAGTGTTCCGCAGAAAAAAATCATCCAGCAGATAAATATAAATTTTCAAAATAACGATTTTAAAAACGCCATCTATCTAAGAATCAATATCAATCATTGAAATAAAAAATAATCCCTAGAACTTATCCCTTTGAAGAATACCCGATAGACCCATATAAAAATTTTGCAGTTTGTAACAACTCATCCAAAAAGTGTTCCGCAGAAAAAACCACCCCGCAGATAAATATAAATTTTCAAAATAACAATTTTAAAAACGCCATCTATCTAAGAATTAATATCAAGCTTCAATATCGCCCTAATTATTAAAAATTGAAACCACAAAAGTTCACAGGAAAACAATTTTTAATTAATTACCCCTAAATATTTGACAAACTGTATTAAAATCCTAATCGTTATTACAAATATTCCTGATTCTATTAAATTGTAAATGAAAAATATTGTAGTTCAAATTGCAAATAATTGATTCTTTTGCTCCTGACCCATTTTAGGTATTGCAGTTAAAGTCACTCAACCTAGGAAACGAAAAAAGTTCTTCAAGACTCGAAGTCATTTTCTTACTAATACAAACATTTACTTTATTAATGCAACTCTAGTTCCACACAATTTAAAAACAATTATCTTCATGAAAAAAAAATACTATCACAAATATTTACTTTATTAATGCGACTCTAGTTCCTAACTGTCAAAAAACAATTATTTTCATTAACAAAAAATATTGTCAGAAACATTTACTTTTTCTTAGAAAGTAATACAAGCAAAAGAGATATCATATACAAACATTTAAATGTAAAGATAAAATGTTTGGCACAAATAACAAGAAAAAAACATGAATATTAATGTATTAAACAATCTTCGGAATACAGAAAATCCTCGATCTGATAACTTTTTTTCGGATCAATTTCTACGGTCATTTATTCAACCCACCTAACAAGCCAGCAGAGAAAAAATAAATCTGTTGAAGTAAAATTTAAGGAGCGGAAGAAAAGACAAAAGGAATCTTCATCAACAGTGAGATGAGTAGAAAAGAAACATAAAACGAAAAAATCTGAAAGCGAAAAGTCGAGTCATCCTTTTCCAGAATCCAGGAAAATATAAAAGAAAAGAGATATGAAATTGAAAGACCGTGAAGAAGAAGAAAAAAATAGCTGTACACAATTCAGAAAATACCTTAGCTGTGAGAAATAAGAAATTAATGTTCTCCAATGTATTTCTAATACGCACATCCGTTGGTTGCTGGTACTACAATGGCAGCGTTGATATATGAAGGATACTTTTATTTTCAATTGCTCGTTTCCATATTTTTATTATTTCTTGTGGATCGTAAACAAAAGACTTCTAGGAATTGGAAATGAAAATACTTTTATGTTTGTTTGGTAGTATTTAGATTTTTTTTGGTGGGAGTCAGGGAATAGGAAAGATGAAAATATTAAAGTGTGTTTATTTTCTGATACCTATAGAATGTGTGCTTTTATTTAGTTGTCCTCTGATGCATAGTCTTTCAGAAACGACTTCCTGACATTGAAATGTCATAACTGCGAAATTGTGAGGCACTGATAGAAGAGACAAGTGATGTGTGGGACCGACAAGTATGGAATTTGAAATCAGGGTTGGAAAAAACACAAGTTTTTTTTTCATAAAACAAAAATAAATCTAGTTTTTATTGTTTAAATCAGTTTTTTTTTTCTCAAAAATAAACCGGGTTTTTAGTCTTTAAACCAGTTTTTTTTTTTTTTTTTTTTTTTTTTTTTTTTATTATTAAACCAGTTTTTTGTGTGGTTTAAACCTGTTTTTTTTTTTTAAACCGCGTTTTTTGGTTTAAACGGGGTTAATTTGTTTAAACCGTTTTTTGCTTAAACCGGGTTTTTTTGCTTTAACCAGGTTTTTTTTGTTCTAACCAGGTGTTTTTTTTCCAACCAAGTTTTTTTTTAACCAGGTTTTGTATTTGACATAGAAGCCTAATTTTTTTTTCAGTTTACTTAGAAGACACTTGCTACTCTACTAAAGTTAGATTTGGCTTGTGATTCATTTCCTTTTCTTTTAATGAATTTTCGTGAAAGTCACTCATTTGTTAAAAATCACATCATTTTTTTTTACAGAAAAAAGCCAAAACAAAAATGTTTTTAAAATAACGACAAAATATTACTTCAGAATATATAGATACATTATAGGAATATGTGGTATAAATTTCAAGAAGATAGTTTGCGCAGTATATGAGAAAAAGGTACATGAATACTGAAAAATATAGTTTTGAGAAAAAAGCGTTTTAAAGACAATTTCAGTTACACTAATAGTTACCAATTTCGTTTTCAAAAAATTATTAAAAATGCTTCTATTTGAGGTATTATTACAAATGATGTATCGTTTTAAAGGGGAGAATTTAAATTTTGAAATAAACTCAACAATAATAAACAATAATAAACTCAAAATCGATAATTTAAAAGTTTTTGTGTACCAACTCCCCTTCAATACTTTCTAATTACTTAAATACATATTTATAAATACATTTGACATTAACTAGAATAAAAAATGTTCAAATAACAATTAGTATTTCTCTTGAAAATAATTTAAACTAAGTAAATAAACAATTATTGTTACTTATGTGGACACTCAAATCATAATTTTAATACTTTATTTAGAGATAATATTTTTTTAAATTCAATGTATATAGTATAGTAAAATGTTAATAGTTTACTACATAATACATGGAATATTGCTCTTAGATTCATCAGTACTGGTGATAAATTGTTCAAAATTATATTTTTAAGATTTAGAAATAAGTTACTAAAACACAAAACCTTTATTTTAGAAACACACTTAAAATGCCGACTATCATTTAAGTTGAATAATTTTTAATAATTAAAAAACATTAATATATCTATTAGATTAATATTAAAACTTATTGTTCAACACTACCTATCCGTATAATTTTTTATTTACAAAAACATCACTCAATCATGTTATAGTACCGAAAATGTAGATATTTCATTTAGTGAATTTTCTTACAAAATAAAAAGAAAACTAAATTTTTATTTTTTTATTCTATTTAAAACAAATTTTGAAATTAAGATTTTGAACCAAAAAACGAGTTTTGCTGCATTTTCTAAAACTTGTCTGTTACGCAAAAAAAAGGGGAAAAAAAAAAGACAAAAAAAGACGAAATTCTCTCAATATTCTTCGTTGTTTTTGTATTAAGAAATATATAAACTTCCTTCAATACATCAGTGTTAAACTTTTTTTTTATCAGTTTCCTGTTACATTTTCAATAAATTCCTTTTGAAATGGAAAATTTTCGGTTAAAAATAGAAGTTATTTCAACATCAAATAATTTGAAAAATCTAATTGTAGCTAAATAAAATAAAATTTTAAATTATTCTTTAAAAAAAAACCAAGTAGTTTTTTTGAGAAAAAAACCTTTGGTTTAAACCATGGAAACCAGGTCAACCCTGTTTCAAATAGACCAGTTTTCAATGCACCGATCGA
Organism: Linyphia triangularis; assembly: GCA_963978545.1. Classification (NCBI taxonomy): domain Eukaryota; kingdom Metazoa; phylum Arthropoda; class Arachnida; order Araneae; family Linyphiidae; genus Linyphia; species Linyphia triangularis. Next base: position 11,467,816 of record OZ021729.1, on the reverse strand, counting down.
GAGTCAATTTGATTATAGCTACATATGGTTTACCGATAAAGCCCATTTTCAGTTGGGTGGATATGTCAGCAAACAAAACTGGCGAAAATGGGATATTGAAAACCCGTCTGTATGTTTTGCAAAACCCCTTTATTCTACTAAAGTGACCGTTTGTGCTTCACTATCCAGAAAAGGGTTCATACTACTTTTTTTCATATGGGAAATAATTAACTCATTCTGTTTCATTACGTTGGTTGGTACACTCAACGACCTATTTTGATGCACAATGAACTATAATCAGTCCATGACCCACATCTAGGGGAGTTGATACCCAAAAAGTTTTTAAATAATCGATTTTGAGTTTATTATCGTTTATAAAAATTTAAATTCTCCCCTTTAAAAGAATACCTCATTTGTAATAATACCTCAACTAGAAGTATTTTTAATAATTTTTTGAAGACAAAATTGGTTACTATTAGTGTAATTAAAGTTTTCTTTAAAATACGTTTTTCTCAAAACTACATTTTTCAATATTCATGTACCTTTTTTTCAGAAACTACTCAAACTATCTTCCTGAAATTTTTACCACATATTCCATTTATGTATCTGTATATACTAAAGTGAGATTTTATTGTTATTTTAAAAATATGCTTAGTTTATGGATTTTTTCTACAAAAACACTTGTGATTTTTAACAAATTTGAGTGACTTTCACAGAAACTAATTTAAAAAAAAAAAAAAGTAAATAAATCACCATCAAAAGCTAACTTCAGTAGAATAACAAATGCACTGGCACGGTATAAACCTTATTGGTTGGTTTAAACCAAATGGGTTTATTTCTACAACTAAATGCACTAAAAAAAAATTAGGCTTCTATTTCAAATACTTTCTGAGAAAAATGTATATGAAATATGCCAAATCAACATTACCGCTAAAGAGGGTACCACCATATTAAAGATCAATTTATTATTCCAAATGCAGACACTTTTCAATCCCTAAGGCTATTTGGATGCAAATTAGTTCTACAACGATTATTTTAAAATTAAACCAAAAAGGGGCAACTATTTGTCTAATAAGGTAAGATTTCTTTTTATTAGTTTTTAAGGTAGGTCCATACCTTGTATTTTGTTAAAAAAAATTACAGTTTTAAATGCATTGATGCACACATGTGCAAAATATCAAAACTCTACGGTCTTTTAAACATGTTCATTTTTGCATTTTGATTAACTATTAGGCATATAATCGTGTATGTAATCGTTAATATTCAAATGCTTTTTACTTTGAACTTTGTTTTTCATATTTATGACTCAGAAAAAGTTCCAAGGCTTTTTTCCATATGGACTTAAAACTATAATTCTTTTTGTCAAACTTTTCAAAGCCACTTAATTTTTTTAAATAAATTTTGAAGAGAATTAAATTTTAATTTCAAGAATATTGCTCATATTGTAGTACTTCATAAGTATGCCAAGTTTTATGTATTTCAGAGAAAAAATAAAAAGTGTAGGGGATCTACTATAGGATCTAATATATCCATGCAACAAATAATTTTAACTCAATTTTCAATCTTGATATTTTAGTAAATAAGCGTAATTTTAAAAACCCTCAAAACAGACTTATATGACAAATAAAAGCTATTTAAGTTATATTTACAATTCCAGTAAACTTCTCTTACAAATTGGTTCTCTTAGAATTGGTCGGTTATAACTGGTTCAATTAGATCTTAATTAGATTATTAAATTTCAACTAATCAATTTAATTCCATCAAATGAAAGAACGTCTTTTTTAGCATTGGTTAAAAGTGAAAAAAATTGTAAGTCTAGTTCAAAAATATCTTGAGAAAATGATGTTACATGTTGCTGATGATCCAATCCCGTGTTTATGCGTTATTAGGTGAACGTATTATTGGAGTGCTTGAGTAGTCTTTGAAGTCTTAAAATTTCAAATACTTTATATCACGCTATGTATCATGTTAAGTTTTATTTTTGAAATAAAACTAAGCTAACTAAACTTTCAATTTTTATGAAAAGCCGACAGTTTATAGTTTACTGGGAAAGCTGAAATAATTTCTTCCCATAAATGTAACCTGCCAAAAATAAAAAGTTATTACATTTCAATATTAATTCCACATACACTAGAAGCTATTTTTAATATATTATATTATTATTAATTTATTCTATTAAGTATATGTTAATTCATGTCTTAAAACCTAACCCAAAAAAATAAAATGTCACATACAATTCTTCATATGCTTTGCCTTAACGTACAATTATATTCAACTTTTAATCCTCAACTTCTCGTGATCATTAAGGGGCGACAAAAGTCTTTGACAATTAAATCAGTCGTATTTTCATTCAACTTCAAAGTGCTGTAAAATATTTAAAATTCAATATTTTTAATTTATTTTTTGAGAGAGTCAATAATAACATAATTTTTAAGATTACTACTTTGATAATGTTATTTTATTTTATTACATATTTTATAAAATAAGCCTATATTTGGTTGGTTGTATTCAGATTATCTGGCGCCGTCAACAACACGAGGGCTATAATGCGCCGAAACATTTCGTCATTAGACAAGCCAACATACATTTACAAACACCCATGCCAACACGGGACTCGAACCCGCAACCTCGCGGTCCAGAAGCTAGCACGCTAACCACTATACCGTTTGGTCGGCAGCCTATATTTGGACTTTTCAAAAAGTTAACCTTTTATTTTTCCTAATATACCTTTAAAATTACATTTAAAAGAATAATATAGTTTGCGTATACGAAAAATGTCATTTTTCTCAAAAAAAATATCACATAACATTTTTATTTTTATTAATTTAGGAAATATTTTAGCCTCGCTATATATATTTTGTGTGTTTTCATTATTATGCAAAAAATTAGATTAAAAAATGCAATAGAATTTGAGGAAAGTGCACCTAAACAAAAGTTTCCATGCAATAATTTTAAAGTTCTAAGACTTAAATATAGGCTTTTTATGTAACGTATATATAAAATAATATTTGGAAGTGTAATATTGATAACAAATATGTTATTATTGACTATGTCAAAAAATAAATAAAAAAAGTTGAATGAAAATACCTCTGATTTGGTTGTCCATGACTCTTGTTTCCCCTTAAAAACCCTCTTAGATTAACTTAACATTTTTTCTCATGAAATCCGGAATTTATGTAGCCGACCAAACGGTATAGTGGTTAGCATGCTGGCTTCTAGACCGCGAGGTTGCGGGTTCGAGTCCCGTGTTGGCATGGATGTTTGTAAATGTATGTTGGTTTGTTAAATGACGAAATGTTTCGGCGCATTATAGCCCTCGTGTTGCTGACGGCGCCAGATAATCTGAATACAACCAACCAACCGGAATTTATGTAAGCGAGTTTGAGCTCAAATTGAGGTTACGTAGAGTATAACCACTACAAAAAAGAAATCCATTTCGAGTAGTTAACTAATTTTATTTGGTCGTCAACAACAAATCTAACAAGTAACCAATAAATGAACAATTGGATAACGATTAGATTGACCGCTTTGGATGGATTAGACCACAACTGGTTGGTTGTTTTCAGATTATCTGGCGCCGTCAGCAACATGAGGGCTATAATGCGCCAAAACATTCGTCATTAGACAAGACAGCATACATTTATAAACACCCATGCCTAACACGGGACTCGAACCCTCAACCTCGCGGTTTAGAAGCTAGCACGCTAACCACTATACCGTTTGGTCGGCGTGTAAGGCATGGGTGTTTGTAAATGTATGTTGGCTTGTCTAATGACGAATGTTTTGGAACATTCCGGTTGCTGACGGTGCCAGATAATATGAAAGCAACCAACCAACCCAAGATTTTGCCCGCCACAAAGGATTTAAAAAAAAAAAGTAGTAATTAAAATTGTATACTAAAATTTGGAATATGTGATACAACAACAGGTGCAGCTATTGACGTCAAGAAACATTTCGAAATTCACCCACTGACGGTCAAGGGAATGGGCGAAATTCTGCAGTTGTTTTAACTGCAATAATATTCAAATTATATTTCTAATTCAAATATATAATTTTTTGTAATTATTTTTATTCATTTGTTTTATATAGGTTATAAATTATAATCCAATTAAAAAATATTAAAAACATATTTTATTTTAAATTTTATTTATTAATTTAAAAATGCTGTATATTGCTGGAAAAATCGAGGATCAAATGACGCCTACATACGTGCATAACTGCCAGTGGGTTAAACTTCGAAGTCTTTCATCTGTAACAAGCTGTCGACTGTTGATCTATAAACGATCAAACTCGTAACTGTCTAACATCGCATTCCGATTGCGCAAATGATTCACTTCTCAATTTCTCAAACTGAAAAATCCCCAATTAAGCTTAAGAAAACATCCTTAAAACACATATCACACTTAAGATATCTATCCTTACACCTCCAAACTCTTTGAAGTGCCAACAGAAGAGCAACTCAAGACGAATTTCTTTTCCAACACCTTAAGATGTTTGAAACGCCTTGACTTCCTTCTCACTTTACACAACCGAAATCGTTGAAGGATTCTATTTATATCTCTTTTACGAGCTACATCAAAGGTTTGCACTTGATTCGAGAGCAAATTGTTGACGCTTCCTTCGGTGCATTCACAGGAAATTTTGTTAGCCCTGCTTGAATCGATGGTGAAGAAAGTTTTCAGAAAATGTTGAATAATGCATAGAAGCGATTTTTATGAAAAGGCTGTTTGGTTCGTGTTTAACTTAATTTGCAGAAGTTTATTACGGACTAATTGTTTGTAAACACGACTCTACAGTTGAGGGATACTGAAATTAGTGAATAGGATTAATGCTGGAATTTGAATTAACTATTCGTGATTTCAGAGTAACGTCAAATATTGAATTAAATGAGAAATAGCGACTTGAGGAAAAAAAAAAATCTTTTATACTTCGCAAGAATGATTACTAAACCTTCGATAAATTTAAATCTATTTACTTGTCATTTTAGTTGACGAAATTCTAGACAAGAATACTAACTTCTGAATTTGGTTGGTTTATTGGCTGCATTGACTGATCTTTAACTGTAAGTTCTGGATTGTGCATGCATTTTCATTGGCTTACTGAAAGGAATACTTACAAATACTTTTAGCCGGAAAAGACTTAAAAATAGTCATAGGGACCTATATTAGCAACTCATTCCCAAACCTCAAAGTTCGAGTTTATTGGTAACCAAGGGAAGCTTATTTCTTATCATTAGATGGGAAATAGTACGGACATTTTTCAATTGAAGTTACAGTTAGGCATCAGTAATCATCAAGTGTTAGAATTAAGGGAGAGTTAAATTTTACAGAAACAACGTTAGAGAATGATCTTGACCACTGAGAACAGATGGTGTGTCATGAAAGGAATGCATTCTGGGAGGTCTTTTGAGGAAAATTTCTTGCATTAGCTTCTCAAATATAAGATAACCGAAAACTCACACCTGTTAGATCTACAATTTCAGCAGTATCTGCCACGTTCACTGCCGTCTACCCATTTAGTTCAGCGTAGTTTGCGTACTCAGCGTAGTTTGCAGAGCAGCGACTTCAATTAAGATTCGAACCCAGGACTTTTCGCATGCAAATACTTAGCACTCAAGAGTTTATCCGTCTCAAATTTATTTCATTCGGTTGTTTGGTTGTATTCAGATTATCTGGCGCCGTCAGCAACACGAGGGCAATAATGCGCCGAAACTTTCGTCATTAGACAAGCCAACATACATTTACAAACACCCATGCCTACACGGGACTCGGAACCCGCAACCTCGCGGTCTAGAAGCTAGCACGCTAACCACTATACCGTTTGGTCGGCTATTTCATTCGGATTCTCCAATAACCTAGGTTGGTTTGTACCCTCAACGACAGATTTGTGTGCCCAATAATGGTTACCAGATACAGATTAACGTAGTTTCCGAACCACAACAAACACCCATGCCCATTTGCCCAACCTAAAATTTAATCCCGATATCGCTACATCCGAAGTCAGAGAGCGCTAACCGCATATTATCAGGTAGGGTGATTGGTTGGTTTGTATGCTCAATGACCTAGTTTTATGCCCCATGACGGCAAATGAATCTGGGACCTAAAGATTAATGTGTATTCCGAACCACAACGAATATCCATGCCTTACCCAGAACTCGAACCCTGCACCTTTAGCTTGCGAGACCAGAGCACTATCAGGTAGGTCTTAGAACTCTAGGATTACCTATATTATCATATTTAGACTACCTATAGACTAGCTATAGCTAGATTACATATACAGGGTTGGGCATAAAGATCTCCCTAATTTGCCGCTGTCGCTGCGGTGGCGCTAGTGTAGAGGGCATGTTCGAAGTAGCGCTGTTATATTTCCCTAATTACGCTATTTCAACTGACAGTATGTCTTGGACTAGTGAGCATCGTGCGTTCGTTGTCGAAACTTATTTTAAAAATGCGGATTCCATCATTGAAACGCAACGATTATTTCGTAGGCACTTTGGAGTAAGCAGGCATGGAAGAATACCCGACAGAAAGACAATATCCTTATGGGTTGCTAATTTTAGAGAAACAGGTTCGATTCGAAATTGTAGCAATTCCTCCAGCAATGGTGGAAAAGGTTTTGCTGAATTTCCGGGAGAGACTTCACAAGTGTATAGAGAACGAAGGAAAACATTTAGACAATATCCTTTTTCGTACAACAAAACCTCGAAATTAATTAATAGTAAAAATTGTTGCAGATTGTAAAAATTAATTAATGACAAACATTATTCTATCCGAATGTAAAATAAAATATTTGTTTTCAATGTCCTATATATTTTTATTGACCTCTTAAAATGTGGAGATCTTTATGCCCCACCCTGTATATCATACCTATTGCAAGTTGTAAACTACTTCTTTGGCAATTGTTAAAACTAATCGCATCAAATATTTCTGAAGTAGCATGCTATCAATTGAATTAATGTTCAAATCGGTGACAGTAAAAGCACCTTGCGTGCAATTAAAGTAATAAGGTGACAAAATAAAAAAAAAATAACACTGCATAAGTGAAAACTACTCTTGCACATTCTTGTCGTAATCAATAAATGTTAATTCACGATAAATAATTAAACGCGTTGAAAACTACAAGAAAACCACGCACGACATTCAATAACGCACCCACACAAAAAATAAGAAAATAAATTAACTCGTCACCTGAGAATACCCGATAATACTATTTGCCTTTTAAGTGTCATCTCAAAATCTTGCTTTTACGGCGACTTAAACCACTCTGGACCAAACAGCCAATAAAAAAGGATTATCGATGTGACCATCAAAGTTGATAGCCAATCAAACCGGTGCTTTGCGAGATATCGTATCGCGCTGTGTCGTACAATGACAATCCTTCCGACGATTCGCTGGGAGTAAAAGCTGCCTTTAACGGCGCAATGTTTTTATCGTATCTGTCAACCGAATAAAGAGTGACTATTAACAGTGACTTATTTTGTTCATTTCCTTTATCTATATACCTTAATATATACCCTACGCTGTTGGAGTATATATCTACAAATCAATTATCATAGATAATAGCCTTCATGGCATTTTTCAGTTGGAGATATATCGATCAGCGAGTCTTTGTAAATATACGATTAATAGTTTTTGATGAGTCATTACTATCTTTTCAAATAAATTTTTTTTTTTTTTTTTGTGTCTTTTTGTCGAAGAATTGCTAAGTACGTAGAAGAATGGCTACGTAGAAGAAATACGTAGGAAGTTGTTCGCCACTTCCCATGTATCCCATGGTCGACCAAACGGTATAGTGGTTAGCGTACTAGCTTCTAGACCACGAGGTTGCGGGTTCGAGTCCCGTGTAAGGCATGGGTGTTTGTAAATGTATGTTGGTTTGTCAAATGACAAATGTTTCGGGGCATTATAGCCCCCGTATTGCTGACGGTGCCAGATAATCTGAAAACAACCAATCCTTGTATCCCATATTTATTGTTAAAAATATAACGCCTCCGTCCATTTTTTCTAAATGAATGATGAAAATATAAAAACGGAGAATAGCACCGATCCACGTCAGTATTATAGAGTAATTAAAAGTTGTGCGATGTTTCACACCTCTAGTTTGCTTTGACGATTGCAATAAAACAGGATTTTTCGGTATCTTCGGCACTGGGTCAAATTTTTGTAACTCAATTCACAAATTGCTTTTTGGAAACCTGATGGCTGTGGGGTTAGCCGCTCTGACTTCATATGCCAAAGGTGCCGGGTTCGAAACCCGGGTTAGGCATGGATGTTCGTTGTGGTTCTAAATCCACATTAAGTTGTATGGCCCGGCCTGATTAGCCGTTATTGTGCACAAGTATAGGTCTTTGAGCGCACAAACCAAACAAATTGTATTATAACAATTACTGATTAAACAAAAAATTATAATAAAATTGAAGAAATCAATAATTAGCTCAAGTTGAATACAGTAAAAAAAACGTACAACATTTCCTAATATTTTGGTGTTTAGATTGTCATTTCGTAAAACGTCGGAATAATTAAATATAGACAATTTAATGTGAAATTACTACTTAAAGTTTAAAGTAAGTATTAACCTAATAATGTAAATATATAATATTGTTGCGTGGATGGGTTCGAAAGATTTGAAGCCAAAGCAGATCAAAACTTGCAGAAATTTATTCCAGTATAACTGTTCACAGATTCTATTACAACTGCAGAACTCCTTATTCTAGTAGACTCAAAACAGCTCCATACACAACAATAGAGCACAAAACAGCAGTTAAAAACTTGACAACACAACTGCTAAATCGCCGCAAAAGACAATGCAATACAGTTCGCTTTAGAACTACTCTGAATGCTCACTGAGGCTCAGTATCTCAATTCAGTAATTCCAGTCAACTCACTAGTCAACTAACCCAGTCAGCAACTGACTCAACTAACAACTAACTCTATCACCCGCTCTCTTGAGCTTTTATAGGGGAGGCGAACGTATGTGAAACTTCTAGAGGAAGATATTTGGAGAACTTTCCAGATCGTAGTTGAAAAGTCCTATACATATACATGGGGATCGAAAATGTCGCTAAATGGTCACCAAAAATTTGGCGACAAAAATTAGTTTCCAAAACCATTGCCAACTTGGTTCTATCTCTCCAATTTGGTGAGATTGCCATTACCATAATGTTAAATGCCCTGCTCCTTGTAAAACTCGCTTCCCAGCGTTACCTCTGTAAAACTCGTTATCAAGCATTAAGACACACGTTTCGGGGAAGCAAACTAAAGACGCACTCATGCACTGCCTTATGCGAAATGTACATAAGTTTTCCTATTTACAAAATTAACACTACGAAATATTTACAAATATTCAAAAATTCGTAACAATATTTTTAATTCTCAGAATTTTGTGAGTTCTCATCATTGGACAAAATTGAACAGTAAATGCGAAAACCTAACTATCCGTTAATCCTAGCTTTAGCAGTGACGTAAATATTTAAATTATATAATGTTGCCAAAATGTATTTTGAAAGTTTTAACTCGTTCAGAAACGATTGCCTGTACCATTGCTAGAGAAACAGCGACGTTACGACCGTGCATTACTAAAATCCAATTTCCTAACAAAATATATTAGAAATTGAAAACAAGTTTTCTTTTATTATTGGTTTAATTTTTAGAAAAAATGGATAGCAATGAATGCTTTAAAACGTTATAATAACTTTATCCGAAAAATGTTTTCCCTTTTTTCGTACAATTTAAATTAATAAATGCTTTGACAAACAAAACATTTATTTAAAATCAAAAGAAATATTATCTATGAAATACCATTGTTCATATTCCATTCCCAAAAATCATTTTCGATTTATTCTTTTAATGCACTGTATCTATTTATGTATTGTTATTTGTCTTCCAGCCAATTTAATTTATCATTTTTATCAGATTCCAGCATTATCTTTATTCAGTTCGTTTGTTTTCAACTCTAAGCGGATTACTCTGTGATCTTTTAATTTTTTTTTTTTTTTTTTTTTTTTTTTTTTTTTTTTTTCAAATTCGCTGAATTTCGCTACAATCTTTACAAACATTAAAAATAATGCACAATATCGCATCTAAGCACAAACTAATTTTTGCTAAACACAAACTGTATACATGATCCAAACTTCCTTTATTATGCTTGATAAATTATAAACAAAAAGTAATCAAACAATAAAACGACAAATAGTTTGAGAAGCATTATCGTTTGCATCGCAACAGTAAAAGTCAAACACAATGGCCACCCAAAAGACATGAATTAAAAATAATAAGTTACTTTTGATTTTTCAAATTAAACGCAGTTCACTTATAACTCGAACTTCTGAAAGCGAGATTAAAAAACAATTAGTTTCTCACTTCCTTGAAACAAAAGTAAAGAATAAAGAATGTCGAGAAAAAAAAAAAGGAAACAATAAAGTTCCACACTTATTGTGTTTCGATTGCTTTCCGGATTTAAATATCCGACAAAAGTTTGCACCTTCCAATTATTAAATTAATTAAAGCTTCAAAAACGAACTGTTATCAGTATTATTGTGTTTTTGGGTTCTGTTTTTTTTTTTTTTTTTTTACTTTCTAATTTTTATTTCCATCATTCTTTGTATGATTTTTACTGTTCTTCTAATTGATCCGAAAGCACGAACCAAATGAAAAATAAAAGTGTAAATGATTTTTTTTTTTAAATTTTACGACGATTGTTTTATCTTTCAACGTAAAAATTATGAAGTGTAACATCTAAGTTAAAAAAAAAATCAGTTATAAAAAAAAAAAAAAAATGATGTTTCTTAGATAATTATTTTTACAGTATATCTGTAGGGTAAATAAACACTTTTTCGATTGAAGAGGTTTTATAAATAATAACTAAAAATAATGATTAGTTTATTACCATAAAATGATGATCTTGTAGTAGAAAATTATAATTATAAATACAAGTGTTATACTTATATGTGACTTGTATTTGACTGAATTTTCATTTAATAATAGAACGGCATTTATAAACATACATAATAATATTACTATACGTTTTGATATATTTTTAAACATAACATTTCTATTGCCCTTTGTTATGAAACAATTATTTGCAGATTTATTGTAGAAAGTAAAAAAAAAAAAAGTCTATATATATATTTACAAAATGTGTTGTTCCTTTTTTATTAGATCTTGATGATTTTATCCTTTGAATTGAAACAAATTTATTAACAATTCGATAGTTTTTAAAAAATTGTGGTGTATGTTGTATTCACCTCAAGAACTTTTAAATTAAGAAGGGACATCGCGATTATTAGTTTAAAACAAAATGTTGGTTTGAATGGCTTTTTTTATTAAAATAGTGTGCAGTATATATAGTTATTTAAACCAACTTAACCATAAATGGAACAAAAAATCCAGTATTTAAAAAAAAAAGGATTTAATTTGTGGGAAGTTAAAATTATTATTGAATGCCAAATTTAACTTATTGAGTCTGGAAAGTCAATTGAAGATGGGCCGTTTTGCCATTTCTAATAGGTTAGAAGTTGCGAATATTTACCGGTGATGTTAAAGTACGAATTACAGTTTCCAAAATAATAACAACTACTGACTTAAGCATGCTATTCTACCTTCCAAGGAACTACTGACATTCTCACCCCTTGTCCAAGTCCATGAACTAGTATAAAACAGGAGGTGTCTACCACATATTTCCACATCGACCATAATGAAGTCGTTGAAACGGTAATAATAATAAATTGAAAAAAAATAAAAAAAACTAGGGTTGTGGAACATCGCAGAGCTTTCAATAACACAATAATATTGACGTGGATTTGTGTCATTTACCGTTTTTAGATTTTCATCATTCATTTAGAAAAAATTGCCAGTTTGACGATATTTTTTGCAATAATTCTTCCGTGGGTCTTCAATAAAAAATAAAAAAACTCCACTAAAATGTTGATTATGGGGATATACTTTTCGATAATTCTTTTACCATTTCTTATAAGTGAAACTGAGGAGAGAAGAAAAAACGATCGTCGATGAGCTATGCTCAAGGAAAGAGAACTCTACGTTGAAGGCATAGGTTTTTCAACTTTTTACGCCGTTAAAGCCTTTTTATGGGAATTTCGTTGGTGGGGATGTTTAGAACACCTTAAGATGCATTACCACAGCGATTTTGATCAAAATCGTTAGATCCGTTTTTTAGTAACCATTGAAAAACGTGATGATGTTTTCAATGCAGCTACCTTATGAACCAAGCGCGATTTTGACGAAATCCTTACGGCAGGTCTTATGGTCACCACTAAGCTGCACACCAAATTTGAGCATCCTAGGTCAATTTGTTCGGAAGTTATGCTGATCACAGACACAAATTTTTTCTAGACCACTTTTTTTGAAATCAGGATGTTCCAAAACGAGAAAAAATGCAAATATATTGAATTTTTTTTTTGACCGAATGCTATACTTTCATTACCCTATGTACGCATATGGGTAATTGAAAGTAATAATTAGTAAACAATTGAGTAATTAATAATTTATCTTCTGAGAGCATAAAATAACTTGTATTGCTAACCTCAGGGTGTTAATAGCAAACGTTTGACAACTTGCGATAATGAACGATAATCCAGGTTTTTTTTTGTTAGTTGTAGTTGGTTAACCAAGCATATCAGTTATAGACAGAGAGGCGACTGCAATTTTTGGACCCCATCGAACATCATTCAGAATTTTTTATAGAAATTGGAGAAAAGTGAGTAGATTACGAATCCACTGGTCTGCCGTGGCAAAAATGGCCGAAACTAGTCAAAAATCGACTTTTAATAAGTTGAACTAAATCCATTTGCCAAATGCGCCATAACTTGCCAAATAATGAGCATTTTCTTTTTTATTTGGCAACTCTCACTCTTTAATTTTCAATTAAGAAGGTTGCAGACGATTGAGATATTTGGCGACGGTCTACTTGCATCCATTAAAAGGGAGACCAGTCTGCAAAAAACATTAAGTCACTGATGACGTAACTAATGTTGCCAATTTGGCTTATTTTTAAACGATACAAGTTTTGCGAGCCAGAGATCAAAATCGTTTACGCTTTTTCTCTTTGAAAATCAAATTCAGTGGGTTACCAGACGAACAAGTTTGTTCTCTTTTTGGCAAGTTATGACATATTTGGCAATAGGATTTTAGTTCAACTCTTTCAAAGTCGATTTTTGATCAGTTTCGGCCATTTTCGCCAAGGCAGACCAGTGGATTCCTAATCTACTCACTTTTCTCCAATTTCTATAAAAATTTCAGAATGATGTTCGATGGGGTCCAAAAATTGCAGTCGCCTCTCGGACTATTAATTTTTATCAAAAGCATGCTTATTTTTGGTGCATTACATTTTCAAAATAAGGAACAATAAAGCTTCTTTCCAAACCAACAACAACATTTCAATAAACCATGTTAAATTACATTAACTGCATAAACTGATGCCTTTTGAAAATTCAATTATGAGCATATAATTAGTAAGTATTAGTTAAGGCGTATGTATACCATAAAACATTTTTTTTTTTTAATTCTGAGTTTAAAAATCCAATTTTTTTTACAGTAGTTAGTTGGTATATGTTTAAAATCATTTCATTAAAAAAAATTCCAATTTCGGCAATTGTTAATTAAGCTGTAATTGGATAATTAGTACTTTTTTCAAACAATGATATGTCGAATTCTAATTTACTTAGTAAGGCAATTCCACTTGGAAATCATTTGGAATATTATTCTTCATGTTTTGAAACTCAATTAAGTTTCTAACATGGAATAGTTTTTTTTTTTTTACAAATTATTTTGTGTGAAAACAATGTTTTCAATGAATTCTATGTTTTTAAAAATCACTAAAAAATCAATTTCACAACCAATTTTTTATAATTGAATTTCAAAACATCTAACTTATTATGTAGATTACTATGATATAAAAAAAAAAATTATAATTGAATATTTCGTGGTTGAAGTATCATTGTTTGAATAAAGCGTGACATAATCAAAATACTGTTAAAGTTTTAGAATTTTAGTAGCTAACAGTAGTAGTATCTACCTATATATATTTTAAGTTACAATTAATTAAAGAAGATTTTCAAAAGTTTGGTATTGTTTGAAAGCTAAAGAATAGGAGATTATTATGTTATAATAACAAAAAAATCAATATTCAGATCGATTTCCGTGAATCGTAGGGTATATGTACACCTTAAAACCACTTTAAAGGCAAAGGTCAAAAAATGGAAATTGACCGTTATGGTGCCTAATGAGACTTGATGGTCTTACTAAACATTTGGTAGGTTCTTCCCAAAACACTGGATAACTTAAAGCTTTCCACATTCGAAAACGACAATACTTCAACAATCTTTGCTATTCAACACTTCCTGGAAACTTTTGGGTTTTAAATATTCAGTTATCAGCACGTGAAACTCTGCGACCTGATTAAAATAAGGCACACAATTACTATAATACTCATCCAAAACAAACCATAAAATAAACATTTCCATTCCAAAACAAGAATGACGTAACACAATCCATATTCCCATTCACCCTCCCCAGTAACTCTTGACATTCACACCAAGTCCATGGACAGCAGGACGACTCCACCACTTATTTCTACATCAACCCTAACGAAGTCGTTGAAATCTACTCAACCATAAAGGTACTTTAATATCCAGCATATTTTATTATCCAGCTATTCAACACTTCCTGGAAACTTAGGGGTTTTAAATATTCAGTTATCAGCACGTGAAACTCTGCGACCTGACTAAAATAAGGCACACAATTACTATAATACTCATCCAAAACAAACCATAAAATAAACATTTCCGTTCCAAAACAAGAATGACGTAACACAATCCATATTCCCATTCACCCTCCCCAGTAACTCTTGACATTCACACAAGTCCATGGACAGCAGGACGACTCCACCACTTATTTCTACATCAACCCTAACGAAGTCGTTGAAACCTACTCAACCATAAAGGTACTTTAATATCCAGCATTTAACAGCATGGCAAGGACTTCGGGATGAGCGCTCCTCTCTTTACCACGGGGGTGGAGGAGATGAAGAAAAAAAAAACGCTTGCAAACTACCATTCATTACAAGGGGAGGACCTTAAAAATTCATCCTCGTAGAGGCTGGCCCACTCAAGAAGATTAGTTTATACGTTCGTGCATACAACTTCTCCTGGAAAGATGGTGCCCCTAGGCGACATTTTCCATGCGCCATGAAGATTGGGGGTCTTTTCTAAATGTTGGATAATTCTTGAGCGAGTTATCATTTCATGATTGTTTCGTCTTATCCTTGGGTTACTTATCAATACGATGCAAGAACTGCATTGCCAAGTTTCTGGCGGGAAAATCAATGCAGGATTCATGGATACAAAATGTATTTTGAGATTAAATTTTTCAAGAGTTTTTCTTGAACTGAAGTTACTCTTTTTAAGGTGTATGTATACCCTAGAATGAATTTTTTTTTTAATTCTGAGTTTAAAAATCAAATTATTTTTTACATTAGTTAGAAAGTATATGATTAAAATAGTTTCATAAAAAAAATTTAAATTTCGGCAATTGTTAATTTGTTAATTAAGCTTTAATTAGATAATTAGTACCTTTTTCAAACAATGATATATCGAATTCTAATTTACTTAGAAATGCAATTCTACTTAGAAACCATTCGAAATATTATTATTAATGTTTCGAAACTCAATTAAGTTTTTATATAGAATAGTTTTTATTTTACAATTTATTTTGTGTGAAAACATGAAAAAAATCCATATTTTCAAAGAATTATAAGATTTAAAAATCCTTAAAAAATTAATTTCTTAACCAATATTATATAATTGAGTTTCAAAACATCTAGCATATTATGTAGATTACTATGATATAAAAAAAATTTAATTGAACATTTTGTTGTTGAATTATCGTTGTTTGAATAAAGCGTGACATAATCAAAATACAGTTAGTCAGAAAACAGGTTTAAAGTTTTAAAAACGTGGGGAAGTACCTACCTATAATTGATTGTAACTTGAAAACTATTAACACATTCGCTGCCACTGACGCGCTGGCTCGTCATCATGGCGCTACACCCCATGCCGGCAACGCTCTGGGACGACGATCGAGTATAAGTAAACTGCTTTATTTTTAGTTCGGATTTGGAGGTTGAACATGAGGTTTTTGAGGCACGTTAGTGGAGCATTATTTTTATATTTTTAGGAAATAAAAGGTTTTTCCTTTTTTCTGGTTTTACTATTAAAATATAAGGAACGTTTTTAATCATTAAAACACTTTTTTTAAATTCGGCTTCTGAGGATGGATATATAAATTTTGGTGGCAGCGAATGTGTTAAGGATATTTTCAAACGTTTAGTATGGTTTGAAAGCTAAAGTATATGAAAATATTATGATATAATAACAAAAAAATGAATATTCTTATCAGTTTTCGTGAATTGTAGGGTATACGTACACTTAAATACTTTATATTAACTACTCCGATTTTGTTATATTCAGAAAAATCTGAAAAAGCCTAACTAACCCACTTGCCGTCATCTGATCGGATTGAAACTTGGTAGATAGATTCATGTCGAACACAATGCATTTTATCAAGTTTTGGGGTTGTCCCTGTCACTAAAAGATAGCTTTTACAAGCTCTTTTAAAATAGTTTTGGAATATTACTGAATCCCATTTAACAGGTCAATATTGAAACTTTTTCCTGTTGCCGAAATTGTTTTAATTATTATAAATAAAAAATATTTGTACATGAATCCATAAATTCACATTTATTTTTAATAAATAAATTTTGAAACGTAGTTTTCCGCATATTTTGATGATATAATTTTTTTTTATAATTAGATGCCAACACCAAGGTAGCCTAACTAGCCCACTTGCCGTCATCTGATCGGATTGAAACTTGGTAGATAGAATCGATGTCGAGGACAATGCATTCTGTCAAGTTGACAGCAGAATCGGCGCTATATTAATGAATATAAAAATTGGCAATGCACTTAAAGGATTCATATTAAAAACTTTCGTTTTTATAGGTTTTATTATTTTAGGATTTGATTTTTTAGTTATATTGGAGTAAGTAATAACAAGGTGGTAACAAAATCCATTTTAAATATTCTCTAATATACAGAATGATGATTAGTTCCCTGTTAATGCTGTACAGAATGTGTAACATTCTTATTCCGTTACTCGAGTCTATTTTGAGTTAGAAAGGTTAGAACTAACGCACACAAATTGTTTACACAAACTTTTTAGGCATTGATATTTAACTATAACTTTTGTATAGCTCATAAATGGTTTCAGCTCCACATGCAGATGAAGCTAATTTAATTGCCTCCATACTATCAACAATTCAATGCAGTGTAATAGATCGCCCTTGGTTACCCATGTACGTTAACTGGTACAGGGAACTGTTGCTAATCTAAATCTCTATTACGTCTTAACTCAATATTTATTCCCGTCAGTTTTCTCATGGTATTTCATTAATCTAACTTTACTTTGAGACCCAGTGTTAACTCTTGAATTATAGATGGCGTTTTGTTTTGTATATCGTTACACAAATTTTCTGTAGTGTAAATAGTTGGTTGTTTTCATATTATCTGGTGCCGTCAGCAACAGAAGGACTATAATGCGCCGAAACGTTCGTCATTAGACAAGCCAACATACATTTACAAACACCCATGCCTAACACGGGACTCGAACCCGCAACCTCGTGATCTAGAAGCTAGCAATCTAACCACTATACCGTTTAGTCGGCATAGTGTAAATAGTGACGTATTATTTTAAAATTGTGTTGTAATTTATTTTATCTTATTTTATTTATTAACATCGATAATACAGGTTAGAAAAAAGGTGGCAACACCTAAAGCAATCGGGAAATTTCGAGATGTTTCTTGTTTTCGACGAATTGGTTAGATATTTCTAGAAGGTTCTCACGCGCCTGTATAAATTCGACCGCTGCTAAAATCCATGGACATTTGACTTCGGAACTCGACTAAAGCTGAGCGCTTTGAGTGTGCCTGACCTGAATTATCGCTGAATTCAGAGTTGTTTTTATTGAAGCTTGTGTTGAAGTCTGATATTGATTGCACAGTTATTCGAATAACTTTTGTGATATCTTGCAGAGAGAATAAATAGTTTTTATCTAGTAAAAACTGCGCCATCACCGACTCTGTGAAAAAATTCGTAACAATATTATATGGGTATATGGTGCCTAAAAATTTAACTACTTAGATTTGATATGGGGATCGAATAGAGGAGAAACATAATTGATATATGTTAAAATGCTTTATAATTATTTTCTGTCTTTATAAATGTGTTGTCCTTTAATATAAAACGAAGGAAAATGCCAAGTAGGGAAGTCTTCATTTTGGTTATAGGTTTTACAGTGTGGTGATTAATTACGAAACATTTCAGACCCACTAAGACTTTGGTTGGTTGGTTGTTTTCAGATTATGTCACCGTCAGCAACACGAGGTCTATAATGCGCCGAAATATTAGTCATTTGACAAACCAACATACATTTACAAACACCCATGCCATACACGGGACTCGAGCCCACAACCTCGCGGTACTAAGACATTGAAAATCATATCTACGAAGTTCGTTCTTTGATTCTTGTATCTCAGCACAAACTTCTTTCTTTTTATATGCAAACGCAAGGACAATTTTCAATCTCCTAGGTATCCATCTTAACCTTATATTGTCTTATATACATGTCTTAAGCAAGCTTTCTAAGAGAATAAGCTTGTGCTGCTATCCAATAATCGAAGAACGAATTTCATAAAAGTAGACATCAAAGCCAGAATGGATCTCAAAACATTTTAATTAAGATGTAGTCGTAGTAATGATCATTCCCTATACTCGCTATGTTACAATCTTTAAGTCCAGTGCACTTATAGACTGAGAGGCGACTGCAATTTTTGGACCTCAACGAACATTATTCTGAATTTTTTATGGAAATTGGAGAAAAGTGAGTAGATTATGAATCCACTGGTCTGCCGTGATAAAAATGGCCGAAACTGGTCAAAAATCGACTTTTAATAAGTTGAACTAAATCCAATAGCAAAATGAGCCATAACTTGCCAAATAATGAGCATTTATTTTTTTATTTGGTAACCCTCACTCTTTAATTTTCGATTAAGAAGGTTGACGACGATTCGTATATGTGGCTATGGCTTACTTGCATCTTTCACAAATGAGCCAAATTGGCAATAAACATTACGTCACTGATGACGTAACTGATGTCGCCAATTTGGCTCACTTTTAAAAGAGCCTTTTTTTTCCGAGCCAGAGATCAGAAATCGTTTGCGCTTTTTCTTATTCAAAATCAAAATGCAGTGGGTTGCCAGAGGAAAAAGTGTGTTCTCTTTTTGGCAAGTTATGACATATTTGGCAATCGGATTTTAATTCAACTCATTCCAAGTCGATTTTTGAACAGTTTCGGCCATTTTTGCAACGTCAGACCAGTGGATTCGTGATCTACTCAATTTTCTCCAATTTCTGTAAAAAATTCAGAATGATGTTCGATGGAGTCCAAAAATTGCAGTCGCCTCTCAGTCTAATAGCGACATTTTTCTTACGGGTAGCCAAGCGGAAATTCAACCACCTTTAGTACAACATATTGTATTCAATTCGAATATACCCGCGGTCTGTAGTTGTTTTTCTTATTCTTTCTTTTAAAAAAGCGAAACTATCGCTCATTGATTTCTTTCAACTGCAACTTTTACAAGCTGCCTGAGAAAATAGTCGGGACTTCAGTAAATAAACAATTAAGTCATCTTCGCCTATAATTCAATAAAAAAAATCATGCATTATCCAAAAGTTGCTGTTGAAAGAAATCAATGAGCGATAGTTTCGCCATTTTAAAAGAAAGAATAAGAAAAACAACTGCAGACCGCGTTTTTATTCGAATTGAAAACAATATGTTGTACTAAAGGTGGTTAAATTTCCGCTTGGCTAACCTTAAGAAAAACCTCTTGTGGCTTAACAAATTTATGTGCCAAAATTTATTTTCTTAATCATTATACTTTTTTCTGAAGTAGCTTGACTTTGTATCGCTTTTGCATGAAAGTCCAACGTTAAACAAAATTCCTACATTATTTTGTTTCTGCCAGCGCAAATTAGGTTATTAGAGCATATTTTAGAATAACTATCTTCGAGATATTGAGATGTCATATATAGAAATGAATGCACCCAAGCGACCTTTTCCAAGCACCGATAACTTCGGGGTCTTTCTTGATGCTGGATAATTCTTGAGAGAGTTATTATTTGATGATTGATGCGTTTTGGCTATTCGGTACTGATCAATATGACACGAGTGCTTGAGTTTCTTTTTTTGGTGGAGTTTTTATTTTTTCTTCTTTTGGTGTGTTATTAGAGTACCAGTGGTGGAATTAATTAGATGTGCTATATTTTGAGCGGAAATAACTCTGGCAGACATTGGATAAATAATGTTGAAAACCACAAGTTTTATATTACTGTTTTGAGTTATACTTGGTTGATTGGTTTGGACGTTCAACCAACTATTTTTATGTACTATGACCGCTAATGGTTATATTTGTTTTCTATATTCTTAATGGTAAAGAGTTAGCTTGTCGTAATTGTGTTCTTCGATTTAAATCACAGTTACTTTTATTCCCAGTTTTCAAAGTGATACCTTATTTGTTGCAATATCTTATTTAGAAGTAATTTTAAATAATTTTTTTAGGTAAACGCACTTTTTACTTAATTACTGACGTAAGTTTAAATCCCATTTTCTCAAGTTGCATTTTATTTATCTTTAGGTGCCTTTTTCACCAAAACTTCTAAAGATAAAATTCTGATATTTTTAATGTAAACATTTAAGGTACACCTAAGTATTTTAACAGCAGGAATAAGAAAAATATTGTTTATTTCTTTAAATAGAAGTATTTTCAGTTGAAAATTTGTTGGTTGGTTGTTTTCAGATTATCTGGCGCCGTCAGCAACACGAGGACTATAATGCGCTGAAACATTCGTCATTTGACAAGTCAACGTACATTTACAAACACCCATGCCTTACACGGGACTCGAACCCGCAAAATCGCGGTCGAGAAGCCTGTACGCTAACCCGAAAATTTGTGAATATTTTTGGATGCATTTTAAAAAAGCCATAGTTATTTCAATTTTTGACAAAATAAAAATAAAAGCTCGTGTTTAAGTATTGTTCAATATTTAATTAATATGTGGAAAAAATTTCATGCATATCGGACAAGTTGGTTCTACTGAAAATTGTACCTACACTTGTAGAATTTAACATAGGGTTCTATGAGTATGCCGGACCACCTTTTAATTTTTATTACATTTAGTTTATTTATTAAATACATTTATCACGGTTTTTAACAGGTGTCATATAGGTGGATTAATAATTTGTATTTCAAGCAATTTTATCTGGTACACGTCTAAAGGTTGGTTATTTTCAGATTATCTGGCACCGTCAGCAACACGAGGTCTAAAATGCACCGAAACATTCGTCATTAGACAAGCCAACATACATTTACAAACACCCATGCCTAACACGGGACTCGAACCAGCAACCTCGCTGTTTAGAAGCTACCACTATACCGTTTGGTAGGCATACGTCTAAAAGAAGAGTACCTAAAAGTTATGCCGACCAAATGGTATAGTGGTTAGCGTGCTAGCTTCTAGACCGCGAGGTTGCGGATACGAGTCCCGTGTTAGGCATGGGTGTTTGTAAATGTATGTTGGCTTGTCTAATGACGAATGTTTCGGTGCATTTTAGACCTCGTGTTGCTGACGGCGCCAGATGATCTGAAAACAACCAACCAACCTAAAAGTTAAACTGAGTGTTTTAAAAGATTATTTTCGTTGCTTGAACTTTTTTCTGATTAAAGAGAGTTTATCTCAAGACCGTGATCTCAATTGAGATTTCCTAGTAAAACATTACTTCCGGTGTATGTGTTGAAGCATTGTTATACAAGTCATAAGTATTGACCATTTTATCTTTAACTGAAAGTAGTAGTAAAGATCCTTCCCTATACTCGCTATGTTACAATATTCTAGCCCAGTGCATTTAGAAACTACTTAATACAAAACCTTGAAAATTGGTGAATAGGGGCTAAAATGATCACTTAATGAAATGACGTAAATTCAAAATTCAAAAACAGCGTCTAATACATTTCATTTCATATTTGAAACAGCCGACCAAACGGTGTAGTGGTTAGCGTGCTTGCTTCTAGACCGCGAGGTTGCGGGTTCGAGTCCCGTGTTGGCATGGGTGTTCGTAAATGTTGGTTTGTCTAATGACGAATGTTTCGGCGCATTATAGCCCTCGTGTTGCTGACGGCGCCAGATGATCTGAATACAACCAACCATATTTGAAACCCTTACGTCAATGCATATATGTAATTGATTTTATGTTTTGCTATTTTAATTTTCATTTATAATAGAGAGATATTAAATGAAAACAATTTATGTCATTTCATGAAGTGATCCTTTTTGTTACTACTCACCAAATGTCAAGGTTTTAGAGAAAGTAGTTTCTAAATGCACTGGGCTAGAAGATTGTAACATAGCACGTATAGGGAATGATACTTACTAGGACTTCCACATAAACCAATATACTGTTCAAAACTATTAAACGTCTAAGAATTTGGAAATTCAGACATTTTCATAATTCAAATTTAATCGAGAAGAGAAAAAGCTTACTTTTTCTATGTCCACCCACCTTAACATTTATATTAAATTTCAGAGTTGTAGTTATATAGGAATCAGTGATAAGTCAATGAGTGAGTGAGGGTTTACCTTTTAAATGCAGGAGTTTTCAATAAGAATAACTGCCTTAAAGAATAAAAGGTAAACTGCTTATGAACTTCATCCCATAAATTGAATAGTTACTGTAAATCAAAATTGGTACTGGAAAACTGTTAAGTAGAGAAATAGCATTGAAAATATAATTATACTATATTTAAGCTTGAAACTAACAATGTGCTTATTAAATTTCAGAATGGTGGCAATAAGAGAAGTGAGTGAGTGAGGGTTTAACCTTTCTGTATAGGAATTTTCAATAAAATTAATTGCCTCAAACAATAAAAGGTAAACTGTTTATAAACTTCATCCCATAAATTGAATTATTACTACAAATCAAAATCGGCCCTGGAAAACTGTTTTAAGTATCTAAATAGCATTAAAAATATAGTAACAGTTTGGATCAACGATTTTATTACAAAAGGAAAATAAACCAATTATTAAGGAGTTGAACCGGGTAGCAGAGCTTGTTGATGAAGTTTCCTTCACAAGTAATGCAAATTGGGATGAAATAGATTCAGAAATAGGAACCAATTTTCGAAACCTAACTTAATTGTATTTTCGCTGCAACTTTACGAAGCAAACACTTAAATATTTATACCTAATTTTAAGTTCTTTAAATAAATGCAAAAGTTCTATGTTTCGATCAAAGTTTTAAGACATTAAAATGAGTTCTCGAAGGCGTAATTTTCGACATTTTCCTTGAGCCTGAAATTAGTCGCGTTACGTCATAAGTATTGACCAAACCCGAGGCATCACTGCAAGCAAATTAATACTAAGCCATCAAACTTTGTCTTCGCGTTCATAGTTTATAAGAGACTTCATTTAAATAGATGAATATATGTAAATTATCCGAACGCATTAGCAGATTCAGAACCCGCGCAATTTTACATGAGAATAGGGGCCTACGATAGAATATAAATCGGTGTTGTCTAGCGTACACGTAAATACATACTTTTAGTCAGACTGTTGAACCGTGTACACGGTCGAGTTAGTCAGATGGAGTGTTATCTGAATGAAGTTAAAATCTGAATCGGTTGGTTGTGAAAACTTTCAATAGATTTAGCGAATTGTAACCATCGATATATATAAAGAACTGGATAGACAGCTTAACGCTGGGAAAATGAAGCCGTTGCCAAATCGTTGTGTTACGTCATCATGGAGTTGCTTATAAGAATTGACTTTTGTACAAATCAACTTGTTCTGAGTTTCCGTTACGAGCTGAAAAAGTGCAAACGATAATTTTCTTTAGAATGTAAAAACGGTTGTTTTATATAGTAGTTGTTCTAAACTTTTTGTAATAAAAGAAAGACGTGAAGGATTTTGCTCTCATTTCTTAAGTGTACCGTAAAATGGAGTGAATCGGAACAGCGGGGTGAATCGGAACGAAACTTCATAAAATTACAAAAAAAATATCATTTTACACAAATAAAGCAGTTTTATTAATTATATATTTTTTTTTATTTGGCTAACATGTTTGGAATCTTGTAACATATATTTTATGGGGTTTTCAACATTGTACTTTAAAAAAAAAATATTCTGAAACAGCGTGCATACAATTCAATGAGTTTTAACCTCTCCAAAACTTATCCCGTAATTACTAACATACACCTGTTATAGACTTAACTAATATATTTTTAGATAAGTATAAACATACACAACAACATGCCATACTTAATTTAACTTGGTTTTAAAAACTTTTTATTTTACGAATTTTTATGTTTTGCCTCGTCTCGATTTCGAGATTTGCGGGGTGAATCGGAACACTTGAAAAGTGATAATAAATAGCTGTTTTTGACAAGATTATGTTCCACACAAGATTCAAAGACTGGAGAAGAGTCTAATTACTCCCTTCAAGACAGTAATCAAGATTGCAGGCTTGAATTAATGTCAGAAGAGGAGCCTAGTTCCCGCATGGGAGAAAACCCGATTGTTCCAGTAGTTTTTTTCTCTAAATGACTTGACTTTAAGTTATATGGAAAAATGTATGAAGACTATGTGAACAAAGTTTTACACCCACAAGATTATTGCTATATAAGTGTGTTTTATAAAAAGAGGCTATGAATGAAGATATTTTTTTAAACAAAAGAGGATGTTTTTTCCTTTCTATTAAAGGGATATTAAAGGATACTTTAAGGAATTTGCAGTCATATGGCACGCAAACATAAAGTAGATTAAAAAATATTAATTTTAAAGACTATTTGGATGAGTTAGGAGAAGAGTTGATGTGCTTTCAAAGATATGATTTGTTTTGGCAATAATCAAAATTGATCCGTCATATTAAATGATTTTTTTATGATAATTTTGTGTTCCTATTTACTTTTAAGAATTGTTACTTGTTTTTTGTCACCCTTGCAAACACTTAAATAAGATCAGACATAAATTGTAACGAGTGTTCCGATTCACCCCTTTCTGCGGGGTGAATCGGAACACCGTGAAAAAATTCAAAATAAATTAAAGTCCTAGTTTTTTCAACATTTTTTGGGTTGATCCTCATAGAAGAAAGTAAGACCCAAGTTTCAAGGTCAAAAATATGTTCTTTAACGAACTTATTAAACGCAATTTTTACTTTGAAAGTTGAAAAGTGTTCCGATTCACCCCATTTTACTGTACTTGCATTTGTTACCTTCCATAATTTGAACCTGAAAAAGGATCCAAGTTAGATCCTACACGTTAGGTGGATAAAAAAAGGACGAATTGCCGTGGATTGAAATTAAAATCTTGGATTGTACACAACAGTTATGTCAATAGTAGACCTTAATTAGAAATAATGTGCAAACAAAATATCTACTCTAGGACTTTACAAGATTTCTCGCGTTCTCATCCAACTATAAAAGTGAACTGTGATTGGTTAATCATCCACCCATCACCATCAACCACCGACGCGTTTTTTCCCTTGCATTGCCATCGGAGCAGTCTATCCAGTTGTTTTAGTATACCGATGATTGTAAAGGATTAGATTTGGTAGAATTTAAAAAATTTCTCGGCGATTGCATAATGGTATGGTATGGATAATTTCAAATAAGTATTCTTTGAGGAATGTGTATATTTGCCAATTAAAGAAACTTGATGACTTTCAAAGGACCATCAGGCCTCTTTTGCCAGAAATTTATTCTCTATGAACTTGTAGGTTTCAAATAAGCAGAAAGAATTCAACCTACAAGAATTCAGACTGGTTTTATACAAAAACTAGGTGTGTGGAACTAAACACTGACGTGGATTTGTGCCATTAACCATTTTTATATTTTCATCATTCATTTAGAGGAAATGGGCAGTTTGGTGATATTTCTTTCGATAGTTCTTGTATGGGTAAAAAAAAAATTAAAAAAAAAACTTCGCCAAAGTGGTGATTTTGGAGATATACTTTTCTATAATCCTTATATTATCCTTTGTTATAAGCGAAACTGAAGGGAGAAGAAAAAACGGTAGTTGATGATGTATGCTCAAGGAAAGTGAAGTTTGAGTTGAAAGCATTCGTTTTTCAACTTTTTACGTCGTTAAAACATTTTATCGGGAATTTCGGAGGTGAGGATGTTTAGAACACCTTAAGAGGCATTAGTATAGTGATTTTTTTTTCAAAATCGTTAGATCCGTTTTGTAGCAATAATTGAAAAACATGAGTTTTTCAATGACAGCTATCTTACGCGCATGCGCGATTTTGACGAAAACCTTAATGGTAGGTCCCATGGCCACCACCAACTCTCACACCAAATTTGAACATCGTAGATCAATTTGTTCGGGAGTTATACTGACCAGACATACATTTTTTCACAGATCACCTTTTTAAAATCAGCATGTTCCAAAACGTGGAGAAATGCAAAAAAAAATATAGCTATAGCTATATAGCTTTTTTTGACCGAATACTATACCCTATGTATGTTTGTTTGTTTGAGGTTTTATGGCACAAAGGTAGAACTAGGGCCATTCGGCGCCACAATAAACTATGTAATACATATGGGTAATTGAAAGTATTAAATGCTGAGCACAACTTCTCGAGCGGAAAGTAGCTTAAGCTTGGCGTCCAAGTTTTTTTAAAATCATATAAGGTATATTTTGGCTATTTTAGATTTTTTGGAAAATTATTTGTATGATGTAAAAAAAAAAAAAAAAAAAAAACAAACACTAAGTGTAACCACAATCGCAATTTATTAGCAACGAAAAAAACTGAATTGTCAATTGGTAAATTTTCTTGCCAACCGTCTTCAATGTATAAAACAAACCTTTAAAAATAAAAATTTAATTTCTGTTTATCAAGCGCAAATAAAACTCATTCAGTCAAATTTTTATAACTAAAAGGAATTCATTTGCATTAGTAGAAAAATAAATATTAAAGACAAACATAACTTTTGAACTCATGTATTATTATTACGACATTTTTAAATACTGTGTAAAGTTTAAAAATGCACAATTCATCACTAAATTGTATTTGTTTTGGGACAATACATTTGAAAGGCTTTTCATACATTTATTAAATTAAAAATTTCGTTTTAACAGATTGTGGAAAAACTATTTGCTTTTTGCAAACAGGTTTCATTAATACATTTATTACACCTGCAAGGCATATCGAAAGAGCCTACAATGTAAAAGAAGCCTTTTGAAATTATGTAAATATTTGAGTGCCTGGAAAGTTTTGGCTTATTTTACATTAACAATCTTAATAATGGATGAGAATTTCGATATACAGTAAAAAAGAACTTACCTCGTACTAGAGTAAGCATTTTAAAATAACTATTTCATGCACGCTTGAGTTTTTTTCTTCTTTTTTCTGTTTTTTTTTTTAATGTTTCATACTATACACTCAGTTAATATTTATAAGTATGCATAATAATTGAAACTAGAGGCGTGGAGCATCGCAAAACTTTCAATTACACTATGTTACTGATGAGGATTTGTGTCATTTACCGTTTTTATATTTCCATCGTACGTTTAGAAAAAAATTGGCCAGTTTGGCGATATTTTTGGCGATAATTCTAAAAAAAAAAAAAAAATGATGTTTTTCCCGATATACTTTTTGATAATTCTTTTGCTATTCTTTCTTGTAAGTGAAGCTGGGGAGAGAAAAAAAGCGATCGTTGATGAGCTATGTTCAAGGAAAGAGAACTCTTTGTTGAAGGTATTCGTTTTTCAACTTTTAACGACATTAAAGCATTTTTAAAGGAATTTTGGAGGTGAGGAAATTTAGAACACCTTAAAAGGCATTAACACTAGAAAGGCGGGAGCTTAGTATATACCTATATTGCCTGAAAGCAGTCAAAATTACTGCATTGTGAAAAAATAACTAATGCGCAAAGAAATTTGTTTAACAGTAATTTTTAATATATTTTATATCACTTACAGTCATATAACAAGTTATTAATAAGTATTAACAATAAAAAAAATGTATTTCAGTTCGAAAAAAAATAATTTATACATTATCTGGACATTTTAGCCGTATCGATTACAGTATGAGATTATACACACAGTGATCATCCTTCCCATCTGAATTACGTTACTGCGCGTTGAAAGGGAACAAAGCGCGTGGCCAGGCCTGGCATAAAGATTCGAATAACAAGTACGAATAACAATAACAATAACTTTAGTTATTGAACAACTGCAACTTATCAAGTATATGTCGAAATCGACAATTTATCATGAACTTGTATGTTATCATGTTATTCCAATCCAGAGCCGAATTGGTCTTTTCCAAGCAGTCAAAATGACTGCTTTTCGGCAATATAGGTATAACACACATATATATACCGGAAGTGAAGGAGGGGGGGGGATGGCAACAACAATGATTAATTAACCCATTTATATGTTGTAGAAAAAGTCACAAAATTATAAGAAGTTGTGTCATTATTTAAATAATTATTTTTTTAATTGAAATTCAAAAGCAGTCAAAATGACTTGCTTAGGCAATCTAGTGTTAACCACAGCAATTTTGATCAAGCTGTTTTTTAGCAATCATTGAAAAACATGATTTTTTCAAAGGCAGCTACCTTATGCCCATACGCGATTTTGACGAAAACTTTGATGGTAGGTCCCACGATCACCAGCAACCCGTGCACCAATTTGAAAATCGTAGGTCAATTTGTTCAGGAGTTATGCTGACCACAGAGAGACATTTTTTCTAGATCACTCTTTTGAAATCAGGATGTTCCAAAACGTGGAGAAATGCAAAAGAAATCGATTTTTTTTCAATTTTTTTTTGACCGAATACTATACTTTCAGTACCTTATGTATACATATGGGTAATTGAAAGTAAAAATGTATTAATTAAGAATAGGTGAAAATTGAATTATATATTATTTTTTATTAACCAATTTGAAATAATATTTAAAAGAAGAACTTAGCTAATTATATGTTTGATTTCAGATCAATTTAAGTGAAATATTCCTTAGAGAGATTACATAATCCGAGTTCAATAGTTAAAAAAAGTAGAAAAAATTAAAGAAATATAGTATACTAACATGTTATCTTGAGCTAGAGGGATTCTTAACATGTATGATCAAAAATAAAGTTTGGTGGATAACAGATTCAGACAAGTTTCAACTTTGTTCGGTATTATTTAGATACATTTTGAACAATAATAATAATAATAATAATATAAACCAAAAAACAATGTTCTCAATATAAATCCTTTATTACCATTGCATATTTTATATACATTCACACATCACCGATTCTGTAAGCAGCACGTACTTGGTGTTTGCATTTAGTTTTAAATATCAAAAACATTTCTATGATCTTAAATGTGCGGCAAACTACGTTTCAAAATTTATTTATTAAAAAGGAACATGAATTTATGCACTCACATCCACACGCCTTTCATTCATTCATTCACTTATTTATTTATTAAAACAATTTTAGCACCAGAAAAGAGTTTCTTCAATGGTCGGTTCAATGCTATTTTTACGCGATTGGATGACGGCAAGTTGGTTCATTAGTATTCCGTAAAAGCGACCTTTTAGTGGCAGTAACAGCCCCAAAATTTAATAGAATGCATTGTAATCGATATCGAATCTATTTGCCAAGTTTCAGTCCGATTGGATGATGGCAAGGGAGTTAATTCGGCCTCCGCAGATTTGACCTCCATCAACAAACATATACACAAAATCAAAGCTAATATAAAGGATTTAAAAAGTAGAATAAGACGATGATTGTGTATGTAGCTTTGTAAAGAATTTTGGATTGTTTGTTGGTAGCTTTCCGTATTTTCTACCATTCGACTCGCAGATGTAGAGAGTTATGCGTGAAAGACTCACCAGAAAGTTTGTCCTATAGTAATTGATAGTTTTCTGTTCTACAGATATTATAATATTTTTCTGTACTGTCTTTATTAAGCTGTAGAAATTATATATCCATTTAGATAAAAAAATTTAATAGTATAAATTCGAGATGAAGTTTGCATAGCGACATCGCTGTCTATTAACGTCAGTTATTTAGAAAGTAAAATTCCTTTAATCTAAAACTGTATTTAAATATTTAATTTCGAAGCATAAAACTAAATTTGTTATTTTGTGAAATATATGCATCTTCTATTTATATTTTAATTTTTAATTTTTAGTGGAAAAGGAATAAATTGGTTCTGGAAAATTTAGATTTATGAATCGTTTAAATATTTAAAAGAGCTATTTGGAATATGTTTTTATTTATTAAGGGCTTATACATTAGTCAGTTTAAGAGTGTTTTTTCTTAGTTTATTCTACGTTTCTTAATTTTTTAACATATACCTATGTAGGATTGCAATCCCATCAGATTAACAAGTTTCTTAAATTCATTATAAGAATTTAGAATAGCAAATAATCCTTAATTTACCGCTACTATTTTGGCTATATAACTAAAATATGCAAAAGCTGCTTGATATTTATTTATTATTGCCAGATAACCTGGAAGAAACCCGAACACTGACTATAATATATTCCATTAATTCTTAAGCAAATGCATATATGAACATAAATAACAGTGCAAAAGAATCATTAAATATCTCTGAATATTAAATACTTAGTAAAATATGAAAGTTTTCCAAATGAAAGGTGCGTCTTTATTATTAAAGACACAATTTTCATATAAAAAAATAATAAATTAAAACTAACTCATACTTCTTGTAACATGTTGGCAGGATTGTAGTGAAAAAAAAATGTTTACAAGTAAGCTAGCTTCCCAATCGTGGGAATAACCTCAACTGTAGGTGTGATTTCTTAATTATAAAATGATAATTAGAATATTTTACATAATTTATCATAAAAAAAAAGCAAAATACTCTTAATTTACGAATCTATTTTCTCACTAACTAATATCATACTTAATCTTTAAAGATTTATGAGTCATTATTAATTAATTAAAAAAAAGTGACGGTACACCGTACTAGTTCTCAAAAGGTACTGGTACGACGTACGGCCCCAGTACATCCCTGCATGTAAAGTTTGAATTTTGCCTTGTACTTGATATTCGAAAAGAATCGGATGTTTAACTCTTATTTTGAAGGTTTGTCATTTGGTATTGTATAGAATCCTAAGAAAATATGTGGAATAATATCTTAATATTTTGCCTAGAAATCCTTGGAATTCTATAAAGTGCCTAGGTATTGTAAAAAATACCGGTAATCATATTCATCTAATTACAATTACCTGAGAAACGAAAGAGCTTTTTAACCTTCCAATAACAAAAATCTGTATGTAATCAGAAAAAAAAAATGGTTTTTCTTCTTTTTAACTGATTCGCATAACAGCGTCTCTTAAAACACTACAATATGAAAAGTAAACAAAAAAAATTAAGAGGAAAAACATCACGTCAGGGGAAAACCAGCAGATGTTCATATACAATCAC
Organism: Linyphia triangularis; assembly: GCA_963978545.1. Classification (NCBI taxonomy): domain Eukaryota; kingdom Metazoa; phylum Arthropoda; class Arachnida; order Araneae; family Linyphiidae; genus Linyphia; species Linyphia triangularis. The sequence continues at coordinate 11,436,266 of OZ021729.1, read as the reverse complement.
GCACCAGGCAAAATGTCCTGTTTTGGGAAAAGTATGTCATTTGCATTGAGCATATTTCACCAAATTTAATTAAATTCCGCTTTGCTGCTATAAAAGTCGCATAATCCGCGAGCTATACCCCTCGCATTATTTAATAAGTTACTGAACATGTAGGTTCAGTCGCGCGACTTATAGATCTTTATTCTCTCCTACCAAAGAAATAAAGAAAAGACCGTTGCTTTACATTATCTCTTTACAACCAGGGAGCCTCATTTGATTAAACAAATTGCTCCGCGTTTGCGAAATGGTAAAAAAAAAATTGCACGCCAAGTAGAAGCATTTCAATCTTTGTGTCTGTAAGTTGGGAGACACATTTTAATTAAACGTCGCCTCCCGGTGAGGTGTTTTTGTAGAGCTAAAACCATGGAGGGAATGATAGCCTTATGTTAAATGAAGGTTAATTCAGGCCTAAACATACTAAAAATAACTTAAATTCTGCAAAGGAAATAGTGTAAGGTATTACAGAGTTTTAAACATTGAATTGGAGGCTACTACTGGTTTCTCATCAGGGGGTAGAACCAGCCGGAAACCCCCAGGAGGCGTTTTTGAAAGAGTACGGCCAAAAAGACACAAAATGTAACTCTTGAACCCTGATGCTTCCACAACAGAAAAAATGAGAAATGGAAGAAATACAAAAATGTCGCGAGAACTTAAGGGGTAAGTTCTCGGGACTTTTTTGTATTTCATTGCACTGAATACTTCTTTATTGTATTTCTTTGATTTCTCATTATTCTGGTGTGGAGGCGTCGGGGTTCAAGAGTTTCAAAAGTGACAAGAGTGACAATAAATAAGTATACAATGCAATGAAATACAAAAAAGTCCCCTTAAGTTTTCGGTACTTTTTTATATTTCATTGCATTGCATACTTCTTTATTGTATTTCTTTGATTTCTCATTATTCTGGTGTGGAGGCGTCGGGGTTCACATTTTGTGCCGTTTTGGCCGTACTCTTTCAGAAACGCCTCCTGGAAGTTTCCGTCTGGTTGAACTTCCTGATGAGAAACCAGTCTGAACCTCCAGTTCTATATTTAATAATTTACTTTGTCTATATTACTGGTTATAAGTTCTTCAATTGAGCTGCTTTTGCGCCAATGTGGACTTGTACTATTCTATTTTCACTTAATGATTGTTTCACCATTTGATTTCCGTTCCTACGTAAATTAATTTGCTTGCATTACAGAGTTGATAAGATAAAGCGATACAAGTCAAACATGCGGGGTCTTCTAGAAGGACTCCATAACCTTGAAATGACGTAAGTTCAAAAGAGTGAGAGACAGAAAAAGAGACAAGTGGTATCTTGGACAGACAGGAACGGAATTTTAAAATCTCCGGTTTGAAAAATTAGTTAAAATATTGAAATATGGCAACAAATTGTTGTAAAATTTTTATATAGCGGAATGAGTATCGTTTCCATCACAAAAAAGGGTCTTGTGATCCCTTTAAGGGGTAATGTAGCCCAAACGATCACTTTGAATAATGAAGTGGTTGTGCAAGACACGCAGAAGGGTTTTTAGTACCCTGTAATCACCAGTTTTGTGTATTGACAAATCCACCCAAATTAAAAAGAGCTTTATTGCAAAACCATTTGCAGCCATAGTAAAATTGACTCTCACCCAGTGCATTGAAAAAAATGTGCTTTTAAAACTACATATCTATCTATTCAACGTGTCGCTTTCTCTTGTTTCCATCTTTCCCAGTTTCCCTATATTATCGGTATGTAAATAATTTTTAATTTGATTTTGTATAAAATTTATTCGCTACATTCTGGATACATTTATTAACAGGAAAATAATAAATTATCTTAACCCTTTTAGAATGTTTATTTATAAAGAGTTCGTTTGGCAAGGTAAATCAAAAACATAGAAGGTTTTGAGTAATTTTTAGTTATTATTTACACATTTATACAGTAAATTACATAACTACTTGTACTCATTAGTTCACTAGTTAATTGTAAAACTTTTAATCCCAATTTAATAGTTCAAGCGCTATTGAAATCTTGAGCTTCCAATTCTAATTAGTTCCAAAAAGCTTCTAATCTAATTAGTTCCAAAGGGAAGATTGCTCTGCTTACCACGTGAAATATTAAATTTGAAATCACTTAGCCAATTAAATCCCTTACCATATATACTTTAGCTAAGTGTTCCTATCTGAATTATATTAACTACCACTTTAAACTAATTCAAAAAGGCTATTACTTGTCAAATACTAATTGTTTTCAAACAGAGATTAACTTTGGATTGTAATAGTTTACTATCAAGCTAATTCTTTTATCACTTTATATTATTTAATGTTTCTGAATTATTTCTATTATAAACTGCAGATATTATGTATTTAATATTAGAACGACAGCATGATCCATATGCAACAGGACTATTAGGAATTAGAAGTTAACTATCATTTAAGAGTAGAAAGATGAGATTTTTGCAGAAATTCCCAGAAAGGAAATCGAATATTTTCCAACAAACAAAAAATATTTTCGTCAACAGATGGCACGGTAGGTATTAGTGAGCCCCTTACCAACGTTATTATATTGGGCTGAGATTCGCTAATCGATAAAATAAGATATAAAGCGCCACTGTTTTTAACTTTTGTGTAAAAAATCTATTCGTTTTTGTTCTTTTTTTTTTAATTATGGATATTCTAAAAGTCCTGTCACTTTTGAAACACCTTGTATACAATTTAAGGGGGTTCGGTAGGCTTAAAATATCACAATTTTCGACTTCGCAATTTTTGAATATCTTTAAATTTCAAACTATTCTGCTTCTTTTAAGATATAGTTTTGGCCTGTGCTCTTTCTAGTTCCGGAGAAAAATTAGTTTTAATTACGTTCCATGTTTGCTATACTACTATTTCACATAAAAATGCATTTATCTCAAAATGTCAGTATTCATTTGAGAACTTCTATGTACCTTTTTGAAAAAATGGCCTTAGCATCTTTATGAAATTTTTACACTATATTTGGCAAGTGTCAAATTTTCAACAGAAGTGAAGGTTTTTTAGAAATGCTGATTATTGTTACTTTTTTTAATTATTTTGTCTTAAAAAAATTCGATTCTCAGAGAGTTTTGGTGTTTTGTCATTTCAGATTGTTTAAAAAAAAACAAGTAAACATATTCTCTTAATGTTAACCTCAGATTAAAAAAGAAGGTTGAAATAATATTCAGGAAAAATATCAGAAGTATCCGTTTGTTAGTTATTTAGAAAAAGTACATAGAAAATTTGCCTATTAACATAAGTGATATAGGACCTACTGAACCCCCTTAATAATATCATTATAGTACACTTTTAAGGGGGTTATGCACATGAAAATTTTTCTGATTATTGATTTCGTGTTTATTACTGTTTAGTAAAATATAAATTTATGTCTTCAAAATGATGCCACATTTGTAATTATATCTTATTTAAAAGTATTTTTAATAATTTTTTGAAGTAAACAAAATGTAGGTATTTAGTGCATGTTTCTTAACTTCAAAGCCGAATTTCTCAAAATGCCATTTTTTCATGTTTGGGGGCACATAGCTTAAAATCTATGACATAAAATGCTTGAAATTTTTTATACATGTTTCTCTAATGTATTTAAGTACTTTAACACGAGGAATTATTGATAAGTAACATACTTTAAAAAAAAAAAAAAAAAATTAGTCTAAAATTTTATAATTTTTCTTAAACATATTTTTAGAAAATCATAATTAATTTAATTTTTAAAAAATAACAAAAATCTCGTGTTAAAGTATTCAAAAGTATCCAAATATTATACTGCGAAAGTTTCATAATGATTGAAGAATTGGTTATTAAATTATATGCCCCCAAAGTTGTTGAATTTAATATGGGCTCCTATGGAGGTGCCGGACCCCCTTTAACTGAACGCAAGAACCAAGTCAGGATCGATTCTATGCATAATCGCTCATGCATAAGCTACCGCTGTTTCCGAAAAAGTTTCGGGATTTTGAAATGACGAATGAAACGACATTGATTTGTTATTTATTATAAAATACAGTATACAATACCATTAATAAGAAATAAATATACCTGACTGTCCAACATTAAACCACACCGTATACGTTAATTTAAAACTCTCCGCTAAGGATATTCCATGCATAATTACAATAGAATCTTCCCAAACTCTTAAGAAAATCCTTTCACGGCCCCCTTCCCATAAGTCACTCGTGCAAAGATCAAAAGAGAAGGAGAACCCACCTCGAGATGCAAAATCGGGAAAATTTGGGATTAAAATTCCCTCCTTTGGAAGTGCGTTTCCTCTAATACATTTACAACAATGCAAATGTGGCGTTAATAATATCCCTTTTAGGAGAGGCGTCCCTCTCCGCCTTGTTAACATGAATGCCCTGTCAATGTAATATGACACCATCTTTTGTTACCAACTTCCGAGAACCCTTCCAAATTAAAAACATAGCCTTTCAGCTATCCGACGCATCGTAGGGTGGATGCTGGGTTCGTTGGGGAGTCGGACATTTTTGGACACATTTGAAAAGTAATTGAATAGGTCAAGGTGAAACAACATCATTATCCGGGTAGCATAGCGGTATTGGAAAATACACGATTTTTATTTTAAAAAAAATAAACTTGTCAAAACCATCATAAAACATATTTTTTTACCCCTCCATCCTTTCTTATAACACTATATTTCAATTTTAATAGGGCTGGGACTCAAATTTTTTAAAATTCTCAAAAATTTTTATTATTGTAAAAAATAATACAAATATGTTTGAATAAAATGGGACAAAAATTTTGTTTTTATCATTAGTAGAACTTGAAATATTAAGTTTTTGTTACATGACAACTGTATCTCAGACATTGTATTTTGAAACTTTGAAACAGTTTTTCTAGGTGATGGCTTTTTGTCCCTTTTTTTTAGTTTAAATTGATATAGGTTAAAAACTACTTGTTGTATATCTATGAAACTTTCCACAATTATTTTTTATACATATTTCTTTAGATTGTCTTCAGGAATTATGTTTTTTTATTTAACTTTTTTTTTTTAAGTTTCTGGAGCTTAGCATGCTATGGATTTTATACAGTTTTTGCACAACATATTTAAAAAAAAAAAAAAAAAAAAATTATAATTATTTTTTTTGCAAAATTTTTAAAACAATTTTTTATATGAATTATAAGAAGTAATTTTATGCAAAAATTAAGAGATTTTTTAAAAAAGTTTTTTAGATATATCGAATTTAGGAAATATAAAAATTTTAAAGTTTTTTTAATATTTAAAAGAAATATTCTTTAAAATTTTAAAACAGTTTTTTAAGTTTCAAAGCAACGTAACATTTCTGTACAAAATATTTCAGAAAAATAATTCTAAAAATAAAGATTTTAAAATTTTGAGTCCCAGACAGCCTAAAAGTCCCTGCATCAACATTTCAAAACTTTCATATACCCAGCACCAGGGTTGGAAAATAAACTTTTTTTTCAAAAGAAAGATAAAAAGAAAAAGAAAAAAAAAAAAACTAGATAAAAATGCAATTTTAAATTATTCCATTAAAAAAAAATCAGTTGATTTTTTTTTTTTGAGAAAAAAAACATTTTGTTTAAACCATGGTTTAAAACAATGCCAGACCGTGGTTTAAACTCATTGGTTTAAGCCATGCCAAACCGTGGTTTAAACCATTCCAATTCTGCCCAGCACTGGACGAGATTGACCCAAGCAGCTGCCAGTCTACAATGGCCCACATCCGGATTAGCCAGTGTCCAGCCGATATTGGTCAGCCGATTTGAACTAATGGGGTAGTGACAAAAACGTATCTCCTGAATACCCGCAAATTTATTAAATTAGAATGATTCGTTTTTATGACGATTTATTACATCTGCTTTATTGTTCTGTTTATATGACCCCCAGTAGCACAAATACGTTGGTCAACATCACTCGACAATGGACCGTTGGAAAATGATCTCTTTACGTTTAATGATCTTTCCTTAAAATCGTTGAAGAGAGTTAAGTACTCAATGGTTACTAAGTAGCATACCTGGGCAAATATAAAATTCAGCCTTTCAAACAAAAATACCAAAGTCCGTTTAGAACAATAGCTCATATTATAAAAACATCTTATTTATGAACAAAAAAAAAAATTATAAGCTTTTTCAAAAATTAAACTATTCAGAAAATACTAGGAATTCACCTTATTTTGTAAGATTACCAAGGTTTGCATAATACGTAACTAATTTTAAATATTTATAAAACATCTAATCAAATATATATCAGATGTAAATAAAATTGCATCTAAAGGTTTTAACAAGATTACAAATTCAAAATATTGAATTAATTTTTAAATCTTTTTTTATTAACTTCGATTTTGTGTGCATACGTGTTTGTGGAGGATTCGGAGATTTACTTGCATGATCGAATCGAGCTGAAACTTGGCAAATAGACTCGTTGTTATTAACAATTCATTCTATAAATTTTTGATATTCTATCACTAAAAGGGCGATTTCACACACTTTTCTATTTCTGTTTCAGAAGACCATTTAACCCACTTATCGACAATCAAGTTTTGGAGGCAAAAAAGTTTTCAATAATGGCAGGGAATCTGTGGGTAGTTTTCGTAGTGATCATACAGTATGAAAACACGAAACAACTCTGAAATCACTTAAATAAGTTGTAATTGCACTCAAAAATCCGCAATGCATATAAAGGATCTATCTCTATATATATAAGGCAAAGCCCTCACTCACTCACTCACTCACTCACTGACTCACTCATCACTAATTCTCCCACTTCCCACATAGTCACAACTCTGAAAATCGGCACAAATATCAACAATGGTAAAAATAGAAAAAGTAAACTATTCCGATCTCGATTAACCCACTTTAAGGGGTCGAAAAGGGGTTAAACGTTCCAAACGGGGGACATTCGAATATCCCACTTCCCACATAGTCACAACTCTGAAAATCGGCACAAATATCAACAATGGTAAAAATAGAAAAAGTAAACTATTCCGATCTCGATTAACCCACTTTAAGGGGTCGAAAAGGGGTTAAACGTTCCAAACGGGGGACATTCGAATATCCCACTTCCCACATAGTCACAACTCTGAAAATCGGCACAAATATCAACAATGGTAAAAATAGAAAAAGTAAACTATTCCGATCTCGATTAACCCACTTTAAGGGGTCGAAAAGGGGTTAAACGTTCCAAACGGGGGACATTCGAATATCCCACTTCCCACATAGTCACAACTCTGAAAATCGGCACAAATATCAACAATGGTAAAAATAGAAAAAGTAAACTATTCCGATCTCGATTAACCCACTTTAAGGGGTCGAAAAGGGGTTAAACGTTCCAAACGGGGGACATTCGAATATCCCACTTCCCACATAGTCACAACTCTGAAAATCGGCACAAATATCAACAATGGTAAAAATAGAAAAAGTAAACTATTCCGATCTCGATTAACCCACTTTAAGGGGTCGAAAAGGGGTTAAACGTTCCAAACGGGGGACATTCGAATATCCCACTTCCCACATAGTCACAACTCTGAAAATCGGCACAAATATCAACAATGGTAAAAATAGAAAAAGTAAACTATTCCGATCTCGATTAACCCACTTTAAGGGGTCGAAAAGGGGTTAAACGTTCCAAACGGGGGACATTCGAATATCCCACTTCCCACATAGTCACAACTCTGAAAATCGGCACAAATATCAACAATGGTAAAAATAGAAAAAGTAAACTATTCCGATCTCGATTAACACACTTTAAGGGGTCGAAAAGGGGTTAAACGTTCCAAACGGGGGACATTCTAAAATCCTACTTCCCACATAGTCACAACTCTGAAAATCGGCACAAATATCAACAATGGTAAAAATAGAAAAAGTAAACTATTCCGATCTCGATTAACCCACTTTAACCTTCTGAGGGTCACGGGCGTATATATCCGTCATTTGATCCCCAGTTTCTCCAGCAATACACAACCTTTTTAAATTTATAAATAAAATGTAAAATAAAATATTTTTTAAATCTTTTTATTAGGATGAAAGTTTAAAACCTACTTAAAACAAAATAAATAAAAAATAATTAAAACAAAATTATATATTTGGATCAGAAATAAACTTAAAAAATTATTGCAGGGAAAACAACTGTATAATTTCGCCCATTCCCTTGACGCTCAGAGGGTTAAGGGGTCGAAAAGGGGTTAAACGTTCCAAACGGGGGACATTCGAATATCCCACTTCCCACATAGTCACAACTCTGAAAATCGGCACAAATATCAACAATGGTAAAAATAGAAAAAGTAAACTATTCCGATCTCGATTAACACACTTTAAGGGGTCGAAAAGGGGTTAAACGTTCCAAACGGGGGACATTCGAAAATCCTACTTCCCACATAGTCACAACTCTGAAAATCGGCACAAATATCAACAATGGTAAAAATAGAAAAAGTAAACTATTCCGATCTCGATTAACACACTTTAAGGGGTCGAAAAGGGGTTAAACGTTCCAAACGGGGGACATTCGAAAATCCTACTTCCCACATAGTCACAACTCTGAAAATCGGCACAAATATCAACAATGGTAAACATAGAAAAAGTAAGCTATTCCGATCTCGATTAACCCACTTTAAGAGGTCAAAAAGGTGTTAAACGTTCCAAACGGGGGACATTCGAAAATCCTACTTCCCACATAGTCACAACTCTGAAAATCGGCACAAATATCAACAATGGTAAACATAGAAAAAGTAAGCTATTCCGATCTCGATTAACCCACTTTAAGAGGTCAAAAAGGGGTTAAACGTTCCAAACGAGCGATATATTCGAATGTCCTACTTCTCATATTTTCACAATTCTGAAAACTGGTGTGAATATCAATAAAGACAAACGCAGAAAAAGTAAACTATTCCGATCTCCGGGGGATCAAGGGGTGGAAAAGGGGTTAAACGTTCCAAACGAGGAATATTCGAATGTACCACTTCCCATATGGTCACAACTCTGAAAATCGGCACAAATATCAACAATGGTAAAAATAGAAAAAGTAAACTATTCCGATCTCGATTAACACACTTTAAGGGGTCGAAAAGGGGTTAAACGTTCCAAACGGGGGACATTCTAAAATCCTACTTCCCACATAGTCACAACTCTGAAAATCGGCACAAATATCAACAATGGTAAAAATAGAAAAAGTAAACTATTCCGATCTCGATTAACCCACTTTAACCTTCTGAGGGTCACGGGCGTATATATCCGTCATTTGATCCCCAGTTTCTCCAGCAATACACAACCTTTTTAAATTTATAAATAAAATGTAAAATAAAATATTTTTTAAATCTTTTTATTAGGATGAAAGTTTAAAACCTACTTAAAACAAAATAAATAAAAAATAATTAAAACAAAATTATATATTTGGATCAGAAATAAACTTAAAAAATTATTGCAGGGAAAACAACTGTATAATTTCGCCCATTCCCTTGACGCTCAGAGGGTTAAGGGGTCGAAAAGGGGTTAAACGTTCCAAACGGGGGACATTCGAATATCCCACTTCCCACATAGTCACAACTCTGAAAATCGGCACAAATATCAACAATGGTAAAAATAGAAAAAGTAAACTATTCCGATCTCGATTAACACACTTTAAGGGGTCGAAAAGGGGTTAAACGTTCCAAACGGGGGACATTCGAAAATCCTACTTCCCACATAGTCACAACTCTGAAAATCGGCACAAATATCAACAATGGTAAAAATAGAAAAAGTAAACTATTCCGATCTCGATTAACACACTTTAAGGGGTCGAAAAGGGGTTAAACGTTCCAAACGGGGGACATTCGAAAATCCTACTTCCCACATAGTCACAACTCTGAAAATCGGCACAAATATCAACAATGGTAAACATAGAAAAAGTAAGCTATTCCGATCTCGATTAACCCACTTTAAGAGGTCAAAAAGGTGTTAAACGTTCCAAACGGGGGACATTCGAAAATCCTACTTCCCACATAGTCACAACTCTGAAAATCGGCACAAATATCAACAATGGTAAACATAGAAAAAGTAAGCTATTCCGATCTCGATTAACCCACTTTAAGAGGTCAAAAAGGGGTTAAACGTTCCAAACGAGCGATATATTCGAATGTCCTACTTCTCATATTTTCACAATTCTGAAAACTGGTGTGAATATCAATAAAGACAAACGCAGAAAAAGTAAACTATTCCGATCTCCGGGGGATCAAGGGGTGGAAAAGGGGTTAAACGTTCCAAACGAGGAATATTCGAATGTACCACTTCCCATATGGTCACAACTCGGAAATTTGGTACAAATGTCAAAAAAGGTTAAACATAGAAAAAGTAAGCTATTCTGTTCTCGATTAACCAACTTTAAGGGGTCGAAAAGGGGTTAAATGTTCCAAACGAGGGATATCCGAATGTTCCTCTTCCAATGTAGTCATTTTTCTGATATTTTTTTTGCAAATGTTAAAAAAATAAGTCATTCCAATAACGATTAACGAATTTTTAAGGGATGAAAAGACGACGCAACATTGAAACTAAAAGAGGATTAACTTAATGTCTAATTAACTTAATTCCAATACAGCTACTACTTTGAAATTTAGAACTAAGAGCAAACATAAACACAATAAACTATTCCAGTTTACAATTCACAATTATAAATTTCGTTTAAAATGTCAACAAAGGAAAGTTCCTATTTTGATAAATCAATTTGTCGGGATCGAAAAGGGAGCAAACGTCTGAAGTGTAGAATACATGAATGTCTTTTGATCGCTAAAATGCTAATGGTAAAATTTCGTAGCGCAGCACGGGTATTCAGCTAGTATATAATAAAGCAAAGAGCATGTCTGTATATCTGTCTGTCTGTCCTGCGATGGAAAGCTACTTAAAATAGGCGTAGAGCTCTGAAATTTTTATCATAAGTAGTTTTGACCTTCTAATTTAACTTTTGAAAAAAAAAAAAAATTTACAAAACGACTTTTAATAGGACTACAGCACAGAAATTTTCAACATAAGTAGTTTTGGCCTTCTAACTGGACTTTTGAAAAGCAATGTCACATTTTTAATTAATATTTTAATTTATTTTTTATAAAGTGACTTCAAATAGAGGTACAGCTCTGAAATTTTCGATAGAAGTAGTTTTGGCCTTCTAATTGGGCTTTTTACAAACACTGTGTTAAAATATTCTCTAAGGGTTGCATGGGGTTGTGCTATTGTATAATTAACGTATTTTTTTTTTTTTTTTTTTTTTGCACTTTGATAAGGATGTGGGTTCTAATTTTAAGGGTTTACGTAGTTAATCAAAAAGTTGCAATAAGTTGTCTTTTAGAGAGTTTAGCGAGCTTATTCTTGCTCAGGAATGAACCTTTCAGCGAGCAAATCGAGCATGCGCTTGCGTAGCAACGAGTTCTGCAGCGTATACACCCATGACTTATATTCGTTGACACAGAGCCGATTCTGTAAACAGCGTGTTCTTGGTATTTGCATCGAATTTCAAATATCAAAAACATTTATATCAGCAAAATGTACGGAAAACTACGTTACAAAATTTATTTATTAAAAATGAAAGTGAATTTATGCACTCGCATCTAAATATCATGTATTTATTATGATTAAAGTAATTTTATTATTTATTTATTGAAAAAAATTTTGGCAACAGGAAAGAGTTTCTTCAATGGTCCTTTAAATGCTATTTTAAGTAGTTTTGTTTTGGATAGGATCTTGGATTAAATCACGGCAAGTTGGTTTAATAGTATTTCGCAAAAGCGACTTTTTAGTGACAGTTACAGCTGCAAAATTTGATAGAATGCATTGTCATCGACATCGAACCTATCTGCCAAGTTTCAGCCCGATTGGATGATGGCAAGGAGATTAATTAAGTCTCCGCATATTTTCCCACCACACAAAATCGATGTTCATATAAAGGTTGGTTGTTTTCAGATTATATGGCGCCGTCAACAACACGAGGGCTATAATGCAACGAAACATTCGTCTTTAGTCAAGCCAACATACATTTAAAAACACCCATGCCTAACACGGGACTCGAACTCGCAACCTCGCGGTCTAAAAGCTAGCACGCTAACCACTACACCGTTTGGTCGGCTGTTCATATAAAGGATTTTAAAGGGGGAATGCGATACTATTCACCACAGTATCACATCTAATTCAGAAGCAACCAGATGTGACCAACAATGTCCTACAAGCCGCCCTTCCATCTTTCAACCATGTTTCGACTTTCATACGGGTAATACGATATTAAAGCGCAATCAATATTCGTCAGAGCGCAACCACAACCAGGATAACAAAGCTATTTAACTAGTCTCAAAAATGCATAAATTATAATACTGCACTTCGAGGGCACGTTTCCAATTTGGCACATGTATTTCCGCAGAGCTTATTTGGATTCTCCTTTCCGCTGGGTGAAATCTAAATATGACGAGAGTTTTGGATTCCTAATGGGTAACCCATTCAACTGCAGGGACTTGGTCTGGGTAAGTCCCCGCGACCATAAATGTTCGAGTTGATTGGTAATGGTAAATGAGGATTTAATTATGTTTGTGTAGCTTTGGCCAGTTCGGTATGAAGTGTTTTAGAACTGTTTCATAGTTAGACATTGTTTTACAAAAACTTATTATAGTTTTACATTTCAAGGGGTGACGGAAGGCTCTATCTAGTCCATGTTAAAATTAATAGTTTAAAAAACTAAAAAATACGCTTTAATAGAAAAGTGAACTACAAAGTAGAAAATAATTTTAAATAAGTTTGAAATAAGAATAGAGTGATTAACAAGAAATATTTATTTTATCGGGAGAAAGCGTGGGATGCTTTTTAAGACATTTTCATAATGGCTCTACTTTTACCAATATATGTCATTAAATATTTTCAACAATTGACACCAAGCACCCCACGCTTTTTTACGATAAAATAAATATTTCTTGTTAATCACTCTATTCTTATTTCAAACTTATTTAAAATTATTTTCTACTTTTTAGTTCACTTTTCTATTAAAGCGTGTTTTTTAGTTTTATAAACTATTAAGTATTTTCTACTTTTTAGTTTGGTTTTCTATTAAAGCGTGTTTTTTGTTTTTAAACTATTAATTATTTTTTCTGTAAACTCTAATTTTTTTTTAGTTAGTGTACAAAACTCTCCAGTTGTTTCTGCCAATAGTCACATGCTTGTCTCAAATTTAAGTCATGTGTATGCCTTAGCACACACCGTATTACTTGGCACAAAACACTACCGTGTCTCTGAATATGAAAAATCACTAATCCTGAAGATCCTGGTAAGGATAATGCGACTAAAAAAAAACACGCTTTGTATAACTGTCGTTCAAACGACAAATCTTTCAAACGGCACACCAGGGTTCGATTCCGGAGAAGGTTGGTTGGTTGGAATTTAACGGCGCAAGGGCAACTCGAGCTAATCCTTGTGATAAAGCGACAAACGCGCCTGGTAGTTTCCCCTACTGGTCTTGACGCTGACACTCCGGGTCTCAGGAAAACAAAAAATCGCTAATCCTGATTTTCCTATTAAGGATAACTGATCAAACTGTTTAAAATATTGAATTGTCATCGGTCCTTAATAAGTATGCCAAATTTCGAGTTAATCCGACGTTTTGAAGGGGGTCAAAATCATGTTCAAAGATTCCGTTACATACTAACATACATACGTCTGAAACTAATAAAAGCGTATTAAAAAGGCCTTTTTTATGAACCTTTTTCTCAGAAACTACTCAAAGTATTGGTTTAAAATTTTGTACAGCCAATATTAAAACACTTTTACATAGACTGACCTATGCTATTGTAAAAATAAAATTTCGTTTAGGATTTATGACATTTTGAAATTTTTTAATAAAATTTTCCAAAAAAAATATGGTTAGAAATTTTAAAAAAAAAGTCTAACATTTCTGTAAAAGCATATGTCTGGTTGAGTAGAAATACAATATGTACCAGAAAAAAAAAATTCAAAGCAAAATATTGGATCATGAGAAAAAGGTATATTTGTATGAAAACATAGCATTTTGAGAAAACAGCGTTTTAAGTACAAAGCAGGCGGATTTTTTCTGTGATGTTATTTTTTCGAAAAATATTTAAAAATACTTCGTATGAGCGCATTGCCTACCAAGTCAAACCATTTTGTAGATAACATTACAAATATTGTGAAAACCTCAAAACAGATTTTGAGAAAAAATTTTGGCTTCTGATCCCCCTTAATGGTACTATTTCTTCCCCAGTAACTATGATCTAAAAAGTACCACTTACACTTTTGTGCACCCTATTTCATGCTATTCAATGATTACTTTCAATTACCATGAATACATTGCATTCCGAATTTTTTCATTTCTACACTTTTTGGAACGCGTTCAAAACAGTGGTCTTACTACTGAACGGATTGACCTATGACGTACAAATTTGTATATAGGTATGTGGTGGATATAGGACCTGTCATTAAGATTTTGATCAAAACAGCGCATGAGCATAAGGTAGCTGCCATTGAAAAATTTATGTTTTTCAGTAATTGCTTAAAAAAAAAATCTTAAATGATTATGATCTAAAATCGCTGTGGTAATGCCTTTTAACGTGCTCTAATAGTCACCACATCCGAAATTTCCATAGAAATGTGGTAAAGGTCTAAGAAGCCTTAAAAATAATGTCCTTAACACAAGAGTTCTTCTTCGTTGAGCATCACCCGTTAATGACTGTTTCTCCTCTATTTCACATACAAGAAAGGATCAAGTAATATTTATCGAAAATCTTATCACCAATTTCACAGTTTTTCAGGTTTTTTTTTGTGCCAATGTTATTATCATTATTGCCAACAATATCGGCAAAACTGGATATCATTTTAAAGTAATGAAAATATGAAAATGGACATGGTAAATTACACCAAACCATTACAAAGTTAAGGTATACATATACAATTGAGATGATTTTCTTTAATTTTTAGGTTATAATTTAAAACTTTTTGGAAGTATATCGGAATTAAAAATAATGCATTTTTATGTATGAACTTTTTTTTCCGTCAATTTTTTAATCAGCTAATTGCAATTAAAGTGATTAATTAGGACATTATTAGAACATACATAAACTTGTAATTAACTTAGAGGTAATATTTTTATTGCAAATAAAATATATTATATTGAAGCATGTTCCTATGGAGAATTTTGAATTTGGCTTCAATATTTATTTAATTATAAGTTTTTAAATAAAAAGTTCAAAAAAATACATAGTTTTTAACAAAAAATTAAGAATAAAATATGCATATTTTTTTATTTTTTTTTCATAACAATATATATTAGATGCTCCATAGAAAACACATTCACAACTATTGTCGACAAAACAATAAATCGGATAATTTATTGTGAAGTTATAACCGTTGGCGTCCGTTGGCAAAATGTAATTTTTCAGAAAACGCGTTTAAAGTTTACTACACTAATGAACGTGATACATTACAGGTTAACAAAACCTACTGTAATTTAAAAAGTAGTTTGAGTCTCAGTAAGAAAATGGTATAATTTTAATGGTATTAAATTCGGGAGTATTTTAAAACCAAAAAATAAAAACGCAGACTTGAGTCAAATTTCGAGATTCCCAATGTATATGTATACCTTAAATGCATGAACTAGAATTAAATGCAATTGAAAGTTGAGCAATGTTTCATAACCCTAGTAATTAATATACAACTTTATTAAGAAATTTCTAGAAATGAGTTATTTTTTCCATCAAAAATAAACATTTCATAAAATAAAAATACGAAAATAATTGAACAGCACTTCAATCGAAAGATAAAAAGAAACTAGCTTAAGAATAATCTCCAAACTGAAATAATTACATAACTACCACTGCGACATTTCCCCTACGCTTCTTACGTCCTCTATTTTTACTCCATCTACTTTAATCTCAAGACTGCGCATAGATATAAAGATAAGGTCACACATGCAAAAGAAGCACGTAGATTTTTTGAAGTTCAGCAGATGACATATGGGAATACGAGTTACCATCCACAATATAAAACCCTGCTCGATTCGAAGAAGAAAAATAATAATTCCAAAGCTAGAGTAAATCGAAGCAAGAAATTATGGCGGTGAAATCAATTTCGAGAACGTCGAACAACATCTGGTCCTTCAGGGATTCTAAAGAAAGTAGATGTTATATATTTTATTCATTTTCGTTTTTCTTCTATATATATAGATATAGATCATGTGTTATTTTTGATTTTCGGTTTACTCTCGCGTCACCAGGCTGAAAGATTCTCTGGTTTCGTCTCTTATGTTTCATTTTTTTTTTTTTTTTTTTTTTTTTTTTTTTTTTTTATATATATATATATATAGTCCCGAATTAAGTTCCGTTTTTGATTTGAAAAGAAAGTTCCGTTTTTTTACTTGGAATGAAATAGGGAATTGGTGAGAAAATCGTCAAGATAACAAGGAATGAACTTGGAAAGAGACTAAATTCGGAAATTCCTTCTGAGCAGGAGAGTTATGTTTGTGAATTCGGTAGTACATGCGGTAAAATTGCTCCAGGACCGGCTTAAGAGAGAATTGTTGAGTGTACAGGAATGAGTTTTGGCGCCCCTTTCAAAGGAAATGGGTACAGAAAACCCTCCAAAAATGGTATGCGTGCTCTATAACTGAACTGGAGCTTACAACCTGAAGTTGGCATTTCAAAGAAATCAAAAACTAAAACAGGGTGGCCACCAAATTCAGGAAAAAAAGTTTCCTGATAATTCCCTGACAGATTTCTAAAAAATTCCCTGATATAAGGGCAAACTTTTTTTCCAAATTTCCCAATTTTCTTAGGTTTTCCAGATGTCTAGACACCCTGATGAAATCTAATCTAAAGAGATAACATGCAATTTTTTAAAAAATAGTTTTGCTGGTAATGAAAAGTTTGAATTATTCCGTAACATTAAACTTCTAATGGCTTACCACTACACATCTCCATGTAAATAGCGCCAAAATATGGATGAACGTGCCTTAAACAATTTAAAATTTCATGAAAATCAGGGAAATTTTGTAAAGTTCCCAGACATTTCCCAGATTTTTTCCAGAATCAGAAAGCTCTCTGACATTTCCCTGATTTCCAGATTTTACCGGTTCTGTGGCCACTCTGTAAGTAGTAGTAATAAATAGTAAATATTAAAATAAAGCATTTAGTACATTTTCATTGTTTTTATTTTTTAAATGAGTTTTTCTATTACTAATTCATTTAACTGACTTTTCATTAAACTTCAGTAGACGTGTTGTACCGTACTTGTATAAAGAGAAAACTCCTAATTTTTTTTTTTTTTTTTACCCAGTTTATTGTTTAGTTTTGTCAGGAAGAAAACAACACACACATTTTTTAACTACAACAAAAGTTTTATTTGATTTTATATTCATGAAAAAATATTATTGGAAATTGATCAAATTTTTACACAGCTATAGACCTTCCTAGCTTTAGAAGTCGAATTTATTTTTTATTAATGCATCAATCTAATGACGATGAAATATCATTTCAATTGTAAACAATACACTCACATATTCAAGGATGCTCTGCTATATATACAGTAGAGTCCTGATTATCCGAGTTAATGTGGATCAAGACCAACTCGGATAACCGAAAAACTCGGTTAAAGCGAAAATTAAAAATAAAATAAATCGTATCGGTTTAAATGTATGTTTTGACAAGTACAAATGTTATACTATAGGTAAACCACATGCAATTAATAATATATAGTAATGCTTAAACAGTTCTGTTCTCTTACTTAAACCTTAAGACCTTGAGCGACGCGATAGGAGGAGCAATGTCATACAATGAAAAGGAATGTAAACATTTTGTTTTCTTGAGTGTTTGAGAGATCAAGTACCAATTTTTTTCGGTACTAGTTTTGACAAAGTAAAATATCAGGGGTAAAAAAAAATTAAAGAAATATTATCTGGCTCGGTTAAAGCGGAAACTCGGATAACCGGGGCTCGGATAATCGGGGTTTTACTGTATATGTTCACTTGTCTTTATTATTATTTTCTTGGCTAATTTGTTTTCAACATATATTAAACTATACACTCACACACACTGAAGGACACTCTTCTTTATATATGTGGATTTGTCTTCATTATTATTTTCTTGGCTAATTTATTTACAAAATTATACGCCACTATTTTTTCCGAATAATATCAATATAGTTTAGAAATATTTCTTGCCATTTTACTACCATAATAAAGTACTTAATCGATTACGTATCAATATTTTATCACTACAGCATCGAACAATATGGTATAGCTACAATACATCCCCCACTTCATTTTAAATAATAAACGCGAATAGGATACTAAACGCTCGAATTGATGCAATCACTTAGCGATATTTTCGAATAATCGTCATCTCTAGATACTTTCCATTAAAAACCGCTTTCAATCTCTGCCTATTGTTATTCAAGCTCAGGAAGGGAATTCTACATTTCTCGACAAATCAAATCTCACAAAAGATAAGCATTCCTCTACAATGATAAAAAAAAAAAGCATAATCGAGCGTTGAAAAATTTCGAGGCTACATAAATTTCCATAGCAGCTATGGACAAACGCTTTCTTTTTAGAAGAGTGTTTTCCAGACATTGAAACCTCGTAAATCCATCAAAATTCCAAAATCGATTTTTCAAGGGATCATAATACCTCGAGTTTCGAAGGCTAAGCTCGTTCCGTAAGAAAAGAAATTATGTGAAAAAGGTTCAGAATTTTTTTTTTTTTTTTTTTAGTCAAAGCAGCGTTTGTGAAAAAATTTGTTTTAAAAAATGGAACGCCTGAAACTTTTTTGACATTTTTTCTTTCAACTGATGTTGAAAGTGAGTAATGGCGGCAAATATTTTAAGGTAGGTTTTATTCTTTTGCTTGAGAAAAAGTGCAAACCCTAATTCAACACATAGAAATTTATGGATGTAAAAAATATGTGCGTCAAAAGGATTTTCAAATGTTTTAAATTAAATTGTAAAAATTACTGATATGCCACAGTCATTATTTTTAACTTCGAGAACATTAAAATTTTACTTATCCTATAAATTTTTCCTGAACGATTTTTTTTTTGTGCCGATCCCCTTTTATCCTTTATCCTTCGATTTTGTATGGCGGGAAAACCTGCGGAGGCCTAATAATTAACCCCTTGCCATCATCCAATCTGACTGAAACTTGGCAGATAGATTCGATATCGATGACAATGCATTCTATTAAATTTCGGGGCTGTTACTGCCACTAAAAGGTTGCTATACGGAATACTAATAAACAAACTTGCCGTCATCCAATCGCTCTAAAATAGTATTTAACCGACCATTGAAGAAACTCTTTCCTGTTGCCAAATTTTTTTTTAATAAATAAATAATAGAATTACTTTAATCAGAATAAATAAAAGATACTTGGATTTGAATGCATAAATTCACGCTTATTTTTAATAAATAAATTTTGAAACGTAGTTTGCAGCACATTAGGATGATAGAAATGTTTTTGATATTTAAAATTATATGCAAATACCAAGCACACACTGTTTACAGAATCGGCGCTGGGTTAACGAATATAAAAATTGGCAATGCATATAATGGATTAAAAACTTTGTTTTTATGGGTTATATTATTTCCCTTTATACAAAATCAAAATTGATTAGTGATATATCAAATTAAAGGCCTAGGCCATCATTTATAGAGAACATTTATTTACAATTGCACATTGTGTTATTTGTTTTAAATACGAAGTTTAAAATAAAAATAGTTAAAAATGTTTAGAAAGCTGCTATAGTATACAGTAGATGACTATAACAACTACAATATATATATATAAATAGTTTAAATATAACATAGTAGAATAGTTAACAACTTTAAATATATATATAAATAGTTTAATAATTTGCAGGCTTTGTTCACTAGTAGATTCAACTATTTTTTAATTGTTTTTACTATTATGTTTAGGTAGATATTTACCATATAAAAATAATTTAAAATTTCGGAGTAACAAAAAATAACTTAAAAGGATTTAAATCCTGAATCAGCCAAAACTGCTTAAAAGATTTTTCATAAAATCAGCAGACATTAAGAAAAAGACATCAATAACGCCAACGTTTATTTAATGAAACAAAAATATTCTTAGAAATACTGGTTGAATTTAATTCAAATGCTTTTTTCAATCCCATTTACGATTTGTGTGTTTCTCTAATTAGTTTCCTTGATAGTATTGGATATTTTCATGGCGGGAAGTGTTACTCGAGGGCAATACTATGTTGAAACATTGTTACGGCAATACATGAAGCGCAATAGAAAGAAATACAAATGAAAGAGCGAAAATAACTTAGTAGGAAGCTAATGGTTTAGGTTGTTATAGTTATTTATTAGTAAATACTGAAACCATTTATAATTACGCATGAAAGGAACAGCGAGATTAAATTTGAAAACTAGAGTCTAGTTATTCTATTCAATATAAATTTACTAATATTTTCTAGTAATGAATTATTTATTATTTTTTAACGCTTTTAATAATAATATTTCGGAATATATTTTTGCACCCAAATCCAACAAGGTCTGGTTTATTAATGAACTTTAGTCTATTGTTTCGATAACTATTTTTAATAATGTGAATGTATTTAATAACATTCTAGCAATAACATAAGATAGTGAAAGTGCGTATACTTAATAATAACTTTTTTAAATTTAAACAAAGTTTCATATTTTACTAAAGGATGTCGCATCCGTCTCCTACACTGATAAAACTTTTGTGTCTGCATAGAAAGTAACTTCCAATACGTGGAGAACTCTTAAATGTTAAGCATAAGTAGTTTTAGATCTAATTTTTTTATTATCGAGGGCATGATATCAACATTTGCTGAGGTTTTTTTTAACGATAAGACAATTGAGAGAATTTGTGCATATGGACACCAAGATTTTTAAAGCATAGAGTCAGTCATTTTGAAACGAACGTTCCCTTTTAGAAATAAATACTATTTTAATCTTAAAATTAGGTATCCATAATACTTATTTTCAACATGGCAACGTTTAGTTGCGAAGTTAATATATTATAAAGCTCTTCCTAAATTGCATATATTAAAAAACCGTTTATGCTCATTGACATTAATTATTACGATCCCGAACAACAACAAAAAACGAAATCATTATACATTTAACTATAAAACATGACATTCAATTTCCCAACTTCTTAAGGCGTCGATGCCGATGGCAAAGGTTTAAAAGAAAACGCATTAAAGTTCACAAAAGCACACCGAAAAAAAACGAAAGGGGGCCAAACGCGTTAAAATAAATCGAAACCTGGGGAAGGGGAGAGGTAACGACAGCTGCCCGTCAAACCACTGTATAAAGCTTTTTGATGCGACATCATATGAACATTTGTAGAGAATATGTCATACATACATTTTATAAAGAAAGTCTAAATGAAAAAATAGGAATGTCAAATAATGATGTGGAGCTTTGTGGAAGAGAATGGTAGTTCGGGCATTTTGTTCGAGAAAGTCTAGCTTTCAGGAGGCTTTTAGTATGAGATATGGACTGTGAAGTTATTTTTTTAATCTCTGATAGATTAAATTCGATTGTCTTGCCATGAGAAACGCATGGGCTTAAAATACTAACGTGAATACGTATCTATCTTTGTATATAAAAAGTATTTTAAGCACAATTTGATCAATAACTAAGAAATTATTTTTATTTTTGAATAAAAAAACTTGAAACATTATTAAAAAAAATATGTTTGTATATATAGTCAACAGAGTAAGACTACCATGGAAGACAACTAATAGTGATAATATTATAATGTTAAACATTAACTAATAATATCTAATAAAGTTACATACATGAATATTTAAATACTTAATCATTAACACAGCATATTTCAATCATCTATAAAAGAAATATCAACATATTTCAATAACAAAGAAATTATTTTTATTTTTGCACAAAAAACTTAGACATTATGAAAAAGATATGTTTGTATATATAGCCAACAGAGTAAGACTACCATGGAAGACAACTAATAGTGATAATATTATAATGTTAAACATTAACTAATAATATCTAATAAAGTTACATACATGAATATTTAAATACTTAATCATTAACACAGCATATTTCAATCATCTATAAAAGAAATATCAACATATTTCAATAACAAAGAAATTATTTTTATTTTTACACCAAAACTTAGACATTATGAAAAAGATATGTTTGTATATATAGCCAACAGAGTAAGACTACCATGGAAGACAACTAATAGTGATAATATTATAATGTTAAACATTAACTAATAATATCTAATAAAGTTACATACATGAATATTTAAATACTTAATCATTAACACAGCATATTTCAATCATCTATAAAAGAAATATCAACATATTTCAATAACAAAGAAATTATTTTTATTTTTGCACCAAAACTTAGACATTATGAAAAAGATATGTTTGTATATATAGCCAACAGAGTAAGACTACCATGGAAGACAACTAATAGTGATAATATTATAATGTTAAACATTAACTAATAATATCTAATAAAGTTACATACATGAATATTTAAATACTTAATCATTAACACAGCATATTTCAATCATCTATAAAAGAAATATCAACATATTTCAATAACAAAGAAATTATTTTTATTTTTGCACAAAAAACTTAGACATTATGAAAAAGATATGTTTGTATATATAGCCAACAGAGTAAGACTACCATGGAAGACAACTAATAGTGATAATATTATAATGTTAAACATTAACTAATAATATCTAATAAAGTTACATACATGAATATTTAAATACTTAATCATTAACACAGCATATTTCAATCATCTATAAAAGAAATATCAACATATTTCAATAACAAAGAAATTATTTTTATTTTTGCACCAAAACTTAGACATTATGAAAAAGATATGTTTGTATATATAGCCAACAGAGTAAGACTACCATGGAAGACAACTAATAGTGATAATATTATAATGTTAAACATTAACTAATAATATCTAATAAAGTTACATACATGAATATTTAAATACTTAATCATTAACACAGCATATTTCAATCATCTATAAAAGAAATATCAACATATTTCAATAACAAAGAAATTATTTTTATTTTTGCACAAAAAACTTAGACATTATGAAAAAGATATGTTTGTATATATAGCCAACAGAGTAAGACTACCATGGAAGACAATTAATAGTGTTAAACATTAATAATGTTAAAACAATAATGTTAAACATTAACTAATAATGTATAATAATGTTAAAACAATAATGTTAAACATTAACTAATAATGTATAATAATGTTAAAACAATAATGTTAAACATTAACTAATAATGTATAATCATGTTAAAACAATAATGTTAAACATTAACTAATAATGTATAATAATGTTAAAACAATAATGTTAAACATTAACTAATAATGTATAATAATGTTAAAAAAATACTTAATCATTGACACAGCATCTTTCAATCATCTATACAAGAAGTATCAACATATTTTTAAATTTAACCTTATATACCGGTACATTTTTTCTTATAAACTATATTTACAGGCTCTTTCAGAAAGCAATCAAACTGTGAAATGACATAACTGCAAAACAGTCAAAGACTGAAGTAAGAGACAGGTTGTATATTGAATAGAAAGGTATAGAATTTTAAATACACCAGTTTGCAACATTGAATGATGGGAGTAAATTTGAGGACTGCTGCATATGATTTCACGGATTTGTCAATAAACAAAAACTGGTGAGAATTGGGTACTAAAAACCCTCATTTGTGTCTTTCGAAACCACAGCATGTTACAAATGCTACTGTTTAGGCTTAATCATCCAGTAAAGTGATCATAGGGCTCTTTTTCCATGAGAAAAATTATCAACTCATATCTTTGTATTCCGAGTTCACAACAATTTGCTGTAAATTACAAACTTGTAACTAATTTTGGAGGTGTATTTGAAAATCCTTTCCTGTCTATCCATCATACGACTTGTATCTTCTTTCTGTCTATCACTGTTTTGCAGTTACGTCATTTCTAAGTAAGGTAGCCCCGTTAGCCTGGTGGTCAGTGTATCGAGATCATGATCGGAGGGCTGTGGGTTCGATTCTGTAACGGCTATTGAAGGTCAGAGTGTACCTTAAAGGGAGCTAGTGCACATTAAATCGGTTGTGGCCTCAATGTCCTCTCGTTGGTGTGGTGGGGTCGGAGAGAGGGGCTTATACTGGAAGATTTCGATCTCGTATTCTTCTAGATGCTCAAAATTACGAGACGTATTTGACTGTGTTAAGCAATTCAATGTGGTAGAAAGTCGGAAGTTCCAAACAAACAAAGGTTGTTTTTTAGGAAAGTTCCTGTTAAAAGAAGTCACGAAACCACTCTTAGTTCCAGATAGACTCCTAAAGGTTAATTTACAAGGTACTATTGTCTAGAACACAAGCCGGTATGTTGATTGGAAGGTCACTTCCATGCCTTATTTGCAGTACCAGCTTTTGCGTTCACACAGTGCCAGCAGCGGGGACAATCAAGCGATGGAGCGATTACGCCACCTGTCGGTGGTCCCGAGAGAAGATAAGTGATTGGGAGTTGACGCGCCAGTAAATATAAATGATCTACTAGAGTTGACAGCAAAAGAAAATCATGTTACAGTCTGGCTTCTCCAGTGATTGGAATCAGTGCCGTAGACAAGGGGGACCGACGTAACACCCCCTCCCCAAAAATTGTGTGAAATCTTAATTCACTTCTTTCCCTTCTTTTTTAGTGTAACTTGTGATATGTATTTCATCAAATCTTTGACCATACCCCCCCCCCCACCCCAAAAAATCCTGGCTACGGGCTTGACTGGAACGAAGCATTTACTGTCGTGCCAGCTTAGTAGCTGGCACGATTTGATTGATAACGGGTAATTATAACTTAACAATTAACAATTTAACAATATGAGGGAATATGGAATATTTAGAGTATTGTCAATCTCTATTAGGTGAAATTGTTTAAAGCTATTGTAAACTTTGACCACTGTCCTGTAAAAGAAAAAAATTTATGTCGTGTTTCTTTAGCAACTTGTCCACTGGGCTCTACGCATGTCATTAAGAGTTACTATTCAATTTATTTAAATAAAAATTATTATTGCATGAATTGTGTAAGAACGTTTTAGCTATTTTAGATATTCAACTGAAATTGCAGAATTATTTTTTGTGTCTCATCTTATAATAAACCCAAACAAATGTTTTATTTATAATAATCTACTACTTTTATTTTATTATTCTTTATATTATTATAATGCAATATTATTTTATTTTATACGTTCTATTAATATCTTAGTACTTTTAAACCGTTATATTCACATATAAGGGGAAAAGTTTGTTGTTTATGTGTCTTCTGAATTTAGAATAAGCCAAGTTCAAATTGCTTAACATACTTTTGTAATTCTCAGCATATATTCAAGGAATCCGAAAGGAGTTAAACAGGATAAAAATTATATATTTAAGCTATAGTTACTTATTATTACACATTTGTTCTCCCATTTTACCATGATACATTATTTAAATTCTCATATTTTTATTTGCACCAACAGTCATGGCGGTTTAAAAATAAATAGAATTCAGTTTCAAACTTCCTTAATATTATAACACGATTAAAAAGTTTCAGTTTTTTTTTTTTTTTTAACTAAGATTGTTTTTATATCCCATTCAGTGATGTTAAAATTATCACATCAATCTTAAGACAATATCGCTTCAATTTAAACAATATTGAATTTTATAATTTAGCATTCAATTCACTGTTTACGGTGCAGATATGTAGTATAGGAAATTTTTTTGGCGGGATTTTGTTTGGCATTTTTTTTTCCCAAGGATAAATGCTATTTCTGGCAACGAGTTTTATTTGAAGTAATATTTTAATTTAATTACTTATTTATATTTTAACTTTATTTTAATTAAAATGTGTTTTTCAATTTGGCGAATTTTCTATTCACCAAAGAAAAAAAATTGCATAATGTATTTTACTATATATGTACCCTGTTTACTATTGAAATCTATCTTCAAACCCTATTTCTGGCATTGGGAGTCTAAATGTTTTTCTCTTTCTTTCATTCTAAATAAATTCTATATTCCATTCTATATTCTATGTAAAGACTAAATTAGTTGAATGAATTATCTACAAGATTTAGTAAATACCTAATCGTCTCTGTTGAAGACAAATTAAGTATAAACTACTCTGTAGAATACTTATTCAGTTTATAAGCTTTTGATATGGTTCCTAGACGTTGAACCGTTATAGAATAAAAATAAATAAAAAATAGAACAGAAAACTGGAACAAAAAATGAAAAATATCGTAAAAGAATACAAGAATGAGCTCAATATTAATACAAAGATGTTTCAAAATAAACGTTTTGGCTTCATTCCAGACAAGTCTTTCCTACAAACGTACTTTCTGCTAAACACATTACCAATAAAAAATAAAAAAAAATCTCGTTTTACGAAGACAATTAGTAACATATTATTTTCTATTTGAATCTAATACCGTTTATGTTACCGTTAATCACAAGTATTACTTGTGACGTCGGCAGCGAGGAAACTTGTCCGAATTCCTTAACTATTTCTTAAATCCTCCGACAACCAATAAAGTGATCCAATTGGCGAAACAGAAGCTAGAGGATAAATAGATAAACATAAAATAGAATGTTCCCTGAAAGAATTCCAAACGCAATGAAAAGAAAACTAAAATTAATACCGCGTGAGTGGCAATCGCACGAATAAATAGAAAAAGAACTACAACTTCAACTAAAAGAAGAACTTAAGAGGAAATTTCTGTTATTTTTTTTATTGTTTGTTCCATGTTCTGGGCTTATTGTTATTTTAAGCACGGGCATTTTATGATGTTGTTTCTTTTGAAGAAAATGGCTTCGGATGTTACATGCACCAGAAGATCTTCCAACCATTGTGGTTGTATTGTAAAAGTATTATTATACTTATTAGTGTTTTTATTCCGAATTTGTTTTTTAGTGAAAATTTTGATGAGTTCTTAGAAATGGAATCAATATTTGATGATGACTGCTCATTTTTCGACATTGGTTTTAATTTGAAACTTAATAATTGGTTGGTATAATGATTGGGTAGTTCAAAACGAGACAGAAGTTTTATTTAAATGATCTCGAAATCATACTATAAAAAGGATTTTCGAATTTGATAAAAGGTAAAGAGGTGCAATTTGCGGTCAAACTCTAGTATACGTGCCAGAATATTTGGCTACTTTGAAACATTTAGAGTATGATGAATATTCGGATTTGATAACTTTTTACATAATTGTTTTCGCACATGCGCTGGCATGATAGTTTGGTAACTCTTCGTTAATTTCAATTTACATGTTGAAGGGTGTTTTTTCCTTATTTATTTGATGGGTTAATTTTAGTTTAATTACTATATTTTTAGTGATTTGTCCTATTTTGATTGATTATTTTCATATTTGGTATGTATTCATGGACTTTGAATCTGCTTCCATCTTGACTTGGAAATAAACGAAAGACACATAATTTTTTAACTTGAAGTCAAATTTTGGAAATCGCGCCTAACTGCCATGTATACTAGGAATTGACCCAATTTGCCCCATTGTTAAGCTCCACATAATGATAAACACTTATTCTGGCCGGGGGTTTAAAACTCCAAAGCTTTTAGTATATCCCACAATCTGGGCAGTTCAAATACATTAGAAGTTCACAAATATTACGGGGATCCGGCTAGTTTAACAGAATTATTTTGTATTAGCAATAGCGTTGTGTACATACTATTGCATAATGACAGATTGCATAATATTAGAGTATATAATATTTCGTACATAATCGATAAAAAGTTTCATTGTTTTTTTTTTTTTTTTTTTTTTTTTTTAGAATACTTCTATTAAATTTAAAAAAAAGTTAAAAAGAAAAAATTATTGGTTATATTTGGGTATTTATGAACAAGGAGGGTGTACGATAATTTATTGAAATTAATCAGTCATAAAAAAAAAATATATTGAAGTTTCATCTTTTAGACGAACAGACATCGAAGTGATTGTGACGTTTGGACAATTAAGGATGAAACGTGTACCGTAATATATTCAAATTAATCAACCAGTTATAAAATTATTTAATTTTAATATTTTAGACTAACAGATATCGAAGTATTTCCACCATGTTTTGAATTTTTCCAGTACAGAATTCTAAAATGTTCTAAGAATATTTTACAATTCCGGATATTTCTATAAATTCTATACTAACGAGATTCCTGGCTAATAGATCCCAGAAGTCAACTATTTCTCGATATACCCATTTCAACTTCCACTCTTTCAGTATTCGAGCATTAATCTTCACATAACCCAGTCTTCAAGCAAAACCCCAAAAAAACCAAAAGACACCGACATCCCGCAACTTTGCAGCTAGATCCTGAACAACTCCCACCAATCACCAGCACTCAGTCCCTCGCACGAGCCAATAAAAAAGCGGGATCCCAACACCAAAACGAAATCCTCTTCCTCGATTCAGTGGCACAATAATGCGATAGTGAGTTGCCGAGTAAAGAATAGGACAGGAAGAAAATAAGAAACAAAAAAAAAAGAAGATAAAAAGAAGTAGAAGTCCGTAAGAAAAGGTGGTCTGCTAGATCCTTTTCACCGAGATAATCTACCCGTCGCATTTGGCTGTTTCTTTCCGCCATTATAATGGGCAAAAAGTCGCTAAATAGATGCTAGATTTCTGCTTAGTTAAAAGGGTTTCATGGATTGCTTAATGAGTTTTGTCTAATTGTGTAGATTGTTATAATCCACTTAATTTTTTGTGGGTTTAGTAGAAAAAAAAAGTTTCTTTTTGAAAGGATACTCATTGGAAGTTTTTTTAAATTAGTTATTCCTCAATTTGTTTTTTAAAGGAGATTTCTTCAATGTATTTGTACTTAAAGCAAATGTAAGTGGCTTCGTTCTTTTAGTCCCAAAAATAACTCGTGTTACCAATTTAGAATAAGCAAATCTTACAGATGGTAAAATTAACTGCTGCAAATTTTTTTCGGAATAATTTGCATGACCTAATTCTTGTATTTAAGGAAGCGGTAAAAATCATTTAGCTGCACAGAATCCGAAAATTATGTTTTTTTAGTTTATTCGGTTTTATCTACAACAAACTGGAAATTCTTTTGAATGAGACTTGACAGTTTTTGATCACCACACCTTACTTAACCTTCAAAGCAAAATCACGCAACTTGAAATGAAAATAACGCAGTATGAAATTCAGATGGAATAAATAATGAATGGTATGCATATATTTATTAATTAACTTACTATTAATTTCAAAATAATAATAATAAGTCGGTTAAAGATGGCTAAGAAAAATAGAATTTTTAATTATACTTGATATTTTGAATGGTTATTTTTACACAATGATACCCCAAAAATGCAATCTTTAGTGAAAGCGCAGAAACTATTTTAATGAAAATAATATTTAAGCGAAATTTTAATACACAAACTTAGTTTGAATTTTTATATTATCTAACCAAACAAGTCTATCTGACAAAATCCTAGAAAAATATATAATTAATGATACTAAAACTCAATTACAATGACGTCTTAATTATGAATGACCAAAGCAAAAAAAAAAAAAAAAAACTGAAATTAATAACATTCACAACACACGCCAGAATGAATTTCCACTTTTCTAATTAAACATCAGCACAAACAGCAAAGAAAAAAGTCTCCGTCTGTGGCATCTTTTGTAATTACAAAGCTTATTAATTTTGCTGAGAATATAAAAATGGTACATAATAATTTAGATATCATCACTAATTAAAATCTTAAAATACGTATCTATATTGAAAGTACTTAAAGAAAATGAAGTGCATTTATATAATAACAGAACACGTTTAAAGTGTTCAAAACTATCCTAAACAGCCATGTAAATCATAGGCTTTATTTACAATCATCTACAACCATGTCATATACAATTCAAACATCAGGATGCAAATGGAGTTTGTATTTACACACCTATAAACAAACGAATATGTTAACCTTGTGACCCATTCTACTGAAATACCTTCATAGAAAACCTAAGAAAAACAATCTTTTAAAAACTACCATTCATCTCAATCTCATAAATATACATATCCAGATTAAGGCTTATTAAGGTAACAAAATGGACAACAGAAAACGTTTAAAAAGGTAATTTATGATTCCAAACTGAAGTCTTCAATATCAATTACCTGCATTCAAACTACCACTCAAACAGAAACTCATCATTCACTACACACACGTCAAGTCCTACAACGAATCATAATTAAAATTAAACACCCATCCTCACAACAAAACAAGTTGTCCTCAAACAGCACATTCTCTATCACAGCTTGAGACTTACCAGGTACACCAAGGCTGGCAATGTCATCCATCGCACAAGTACCCACCCAAAAGACCAAGAAGCCAAACATCTACACAAAGTGTTCCCACTTATCAATGAAGCAAAGTACTGACATCTTCCGAGGCAAACCTGATTGGTCAAACGAAAGTAAACATCAAAATTCGACCAATCACATCAATAATCTTGCCCCAGAAAGACGTCAACACCATGTCTCATCGGTAAGTAAGCAAACTTTACCTCGACAGGCGCGCGCTTTACAAAAAAGACAACTTGTTAGATGCAACTCAGAAGATGCATCGCTGTAAAACAAACAGATAGGTGCAGGTGAGAATGTAAAGTAGGTCTGATTGTGAAGGGACAACCTTGACATTTAAGTAGCCGCCTTGAAAAGTCTTGGAGTGTGGGCGGCTAAGAAAGGATTCTGGAGACAGCTATAGCCTTGCCATGCAAATTATTTTGGGTGTATTTGGCGACTTGTTTCAATTCTAAGGTTTATCGCCTGTCGTCATGCAGGTATTTCCTGTAGCTAGTTTGAGATGACGCTTAAGAATTCCAAGTCAGAAGCAGGCTGCTTTGAAAAAATTTGACCAGAAACCCAAATATATTAGTTATTAATTACCCAGTATATTAGTTATTAACAAGTTGGGTTTTCTTAGTTTTTTTTATATTATTATTTATTTATTTTTATTAATATTAGTAGTATTATTACTTGACGATCCCTTATCTTTAAGGAAATTTTAAATTGGTGCATAATTTAGTAATATAAAAACTAAAATTTAATAGTAATATAAAAACTTTAAATCTCGGTATTCGGTGGAAAGTTCCCCTCCCAATTGAAATAAAAATTCTTGTCGCGATATTTTTCTCCGGCTGTCTGCTTATAATTAGTAATATGTTTAAGATTTCAATGCAGATAACCTTATATAATTTCAAATATTTTCCAGCGGAAAAGACTGCTCACGGTAGATAACAATAGATTTCATATTTATCAGGAAAAACGAAAGAAGAAGAGATATATATTGAACAATTAAGTAGCTATATATTATTAAAAAAAAAAATCGTGCTGTAAGTTCAAGAAAAATGAAAAACTGGAATTTAACAATTTTGATTAAAGTCTCAAAAGCGGTCATTTAACCACTCTGGTTTGTTTAGTGTTAAGATAATTTTTCAAATACATTTCTTTAAAACATAAACAAATGTCTATCTAAGCTAATTAAAATCCAAATAAATAACAAATTATTTATATCAATGGTTTAAAAATATACTTTTTCAGTGGCATTCTTACTGAAAAGGAAAAAAAAAAGTACAGATACAATTTTATTACTGAATTATAATACTGTCAAGAATTTTTCTCGGAGGAAATGATTACGCAGTTTTTACTAAATAAAATCTATAACTTATTCTTCCTCCGAATGCTCACACAACTTTTTGAAACTACAGAACAATTTCTATTAAGCTTCAATACCAGCTTCAGTACGTACAACTCCAAACACAACGATAATCCGAACACACGAAAGTAAACAAAATATGCTTTCCGAACAGCAAACGATACTCGATTGAATTCACGATTTCATTTTTCACCTGTTTAAATAATCTCGCGGCAGAAATTTCTAACAAAATCCAGCCAACCAATCACCTGATCGAAAAGCTTAAAAATTTCCCGATTGATTCAGGTGTTGCCACCTTTTTCTAACTTGTATTGACAAATAAAATAAAGAACATTAAAAGAAATACGTCACTATTTACAATTTTATACAGAATATAATGAAATAAAATAGAATTTTGAAATAAAGTCGTCACTATTTAAAATTTTATTCGGACGATTTTTGTATCAATAATAAAGTGTACGATTCTTAAGCAATTTTTTAAAAAAAAATATTTTATTTTCATATTTTTCCAAAAGTTCTTTTGCGTCAAGAGTTTTCCAAAATGCCAGTTTCCTCTCGTATTTCCGATATGTTCAAATAACATGAAGGGATTTGCAACATGAATAACTTGACTGAGAGTTTGAATGTAAATCTAGACTAAGAATAGATTTTGTGACATTGTTTTGCTTCAGGATTTAGAAAAACTCTCGATTCTCCCTTCGAGGGTTTAACCCCAAGATGAAGAATCCGAAGTACATGTCTTGAAATACACGTACTTCAAGAAAATACATTTTATTCGTTCACCTTTATTTTTTCACATTTTGTATTAACTACAATTAGAATGTATGGGTTTATCTGATGCAGTCATATTTTATCGAATTACTTTGAATCGCATAATCTTTTTGTAACTTTGAAAATTAATGTTCTTACATTATAAATTTCACATAGAGTAAATAGCAGTTTAAATGTTGAGAATTAATTATTGTTATACTATTGCAATAAAACACATATTGCAAACTATTGCAATAAAACACATAATTTCAGTATGCATTTAAATAACTTTATAAAGTTATTCTTGTTCAACAACAAAAAAAGCTGACTAATTTTAATATAAGTGACCAGTGTTAAGAGATATAAGACGTCTTAGGTCTCCTAAATGGGCTTAAATTGCGATTTACTTTTATCTCTCTTTCTTCATATTTCTGCTATCTACTGTATATTATCATAATTTTTCAAAACTTTTAGGGTACTCTTCCGTTAGCTGGGTACCAGTTGACACAGTTATCGTCAAGCCTAAATTTTTACGGGTTTAAATTATGCGCAAATGTATCACCAGGCCTAAATGTTTAACGGTGTGTTATAGGAATTTTAGTGGTTGGTTGATTTGTATGCTCAACTTCCTAGTTTTATGTACAATGTCGGATAATACGATCGTGACTTATAGCTTAACGTGGATTCCGAACCACAACGAATATCCATGCATAATCTGATATTCAAACCCGGCACGTTTGGCATGCTAGGTCGGAGTGCTAACCACGTAGTTATCATGTGGTCGTGATAGGAATTATAAATGTTTTCGAGTTTGTTAGTTTGGATGTGTTAGATCTGCAATTTGGGTGTATTTATCTGGTACCCAACTAATAGTAAAATTTTTTAGCTATTTCTGATTTTTCTAACTTCAAATTTGCAAACAAATACTCAATGTTCAAATCTAAAGAAACTATTCACTAGCAACGGATGTATTTGTCTTTAAATTGTTTTATGATTTATCGATTTAAAAAAAAAAAAAAAAAATTGTATACAGGAAGTAAAAGGTATCGTCGCAAAAAAAGCCTGTTCAAATATAATAAGATAATGCATATTCCATTAGGTTTTAATTAATTGTTGACATAAAAAGCTTATCAATTAGTGTCTTGTCGGTTTAACGAACAAAGGAAGTTAATGATTTTTGAAACAATATTTAAATTTACAATACCAAAAAAAAGTTAAGTTTCCAAAAAGGAGAAAATGCATGTAACGAGTAAGTACAATTACAGAAATTATTTTTGCTGTTTGAATCCGCAGTAAAACAATTTTAATTGCTCCGAAACAGCTACAAAATAAAACAAATTAAAATTATCGAAGTACAACGCACTTCAAACCGTTAAGCTAAAAAAAATTAAACATTTTCTGGACAGTTTTAGTTGGACATTTAAGTTCAGTGAAATGGAAATTTAGAAATGACGCAAAATAGAAAAATAATTCCCACTGACACTCTCATTAATAATCGTTTGCAACAGACAAGATTGCCATGAAAAAAGTACATTTATTATTTATACAGGTAATTGAATTTTTTGTTTGCTTGAATGAATTTTTTTTTTCTTTTATGACGATCACATCCGAATTTTGAAAGTGATTTGATTTCTATTTAATATCAAAATTAAGTTTATTAGTGTAAAATTAAGAGGTAAATTTAATGCACATTCAGTATTATAATATAATAATTCATTCAAATTATTTATATACTATTTTTTGAATATTTAATGGACATATAAGTGAAATACAAAATGTTTCAATTTTAAATAATACTATTTTTTTCTATGAATTATGTAATTCTACATCTCTTAACGAAAGATAATTTTCAAGAATCTATACATAGATTACAATGTTTGAAATAATACAATCTCGTGTTTAATTGAATTTCTAAACCACGACTGGCATCAATTTGCAATAACGCAAATATTTACTTCATTAAGAATAATTAAGATTCAAATAATTCTACAGAATAACCTAATTCAATATTCGAATAAACTTTGGAAATACCTTCGTTGGGAAACTCGGAAATATTTTAGTAATTTAAAGGCTTAAATTAAAATGAATTTTGATGTTTTCTATGAATAAATGAGTTATAAATAATGAAATTCATGTAATAAAGGCATAGCTTTGCGGTTGATTGAAATTAATTATTGAGAGATTGATACATTTTAGTATCAGAAAGTACTAGATTTAATGTATTAAAATATAACATTACACTGCGTCAAATTGTATTCTATACATAAAATATTGCGATGTAGGTTAATGATAGTATATATTGCAAATGACACCAAATCATATGCATCGAAATACGACAATTTTCTTTAATTTGTGTAAACAACTCGAAATCTTTTCAAGAAAATTGTTTAATATGCATGGTGGCCATAAAGAAACTTTGCCGATATATGTATCTCTAATGGCCGTTCCCTTCAACAGATTGAGATGAGATTTTAGGTATAGTTATTCAGAAGTATCAGCTCCAGTTATTGTGAACGGCAAAGTTCATAATAGGTACAAGAACTCTAAATTTTCGGAAGGCAATGTCAACTTTTTCCCATCCCAAAATGCTCAGCACATGTGAAAACCTTAAAGAACATTGGAACAGTACATGTATCCCAAAAAAAGGACGCTTTATACACGTACAAAAACAGCTTTCGAAGGGCCAGTAAAAACTCAATCGGGACGTACGGAGGAAAATTGCACATGACAAAGATCTTTTTGTATCATTAAATGTCTCAAGTTATTAGGTTATATAAACCAATACAACAAATAATGTTATTTAAGAGGACACATGCAGAAGCGGCAAAATAAATATAAGATTTTTTTAACGGCTTTTTGACTTAGGACGCCAAGTATAGACAACCTTGAATTACATTCTAAACCTTGCTTATATAGAAATTATCACAATTTATGTACAGGCTAATCACAAACCTATGTAAAAGGAAACTATTCTTTTACAATGTATGGGCTCATATAACTTTTAAGTCACATGCTAATATATCCACATTTTACCAAATATTTTTAGTTCTTTTCACACGATGATGTATACGTCTTATTTATATAATGTCTCTGAAATAACCAATAACAATATTGATGACGGTTGGCAGAACCATCAACCTGGATGGTTGTTTTCAGATTATCTGGTGCCGTCAGCAACACGAGGGCTATAATGCGCTGAAATATTCGTCATTAGACAAGCCAACATACATTAACAAACACCCATGCCTAACATGGGATTCGAACCCGCAACCTCGCAGTCTAGAGGCTAGCACGCTAACCACTATACCGTTTGGCCGGCAAACCGTCAACCTGAAATATCAAAATAAATACCTTGCAAGTTGTCTGCAGATAGAAACCAAAGGGACCATCTTGTGCAATTGAGATTATTTATGCTTTTGTCGGTGTTTACTAAATAAAAAAAAACCGTATGTAATGGCTTTGGGTTCGTATATCAATAGCAATTTATTTATTTGCTTTTCAATAATCATTTTGTTACTATTTGTATATAATACAGTTTTGCAACTTTCAGGTTAAATTGGGCGATTGTGATAGATTTGAGTGTATTTAGGATAATAGTTGTGCTTTCTTCCATTTTCAAATTTATACATCAAATACCCAAAATATGATTAAAAAATCATTTAAAAATAAAAGAGGAGTTAGAATTAGACGCATTAGCGGGTCATAGATCTGAAGATTCTTTATTAGATTCTGAGTCCGAAGAAGATCATCCAGTAGCATTTACCAGACGATGCATAAATATTATTGACAGTGATGACGAATTAAGTACTAAGTCCTCATCAGATGAGGAAAATTCAAGACAACAAAAAATTGTTTGGCAATCAGTATCCTAGACGAATAATAATTGTCATCGATCTTGGAATGGAGTTGGTCATAGATCTGAAGATTCTTTATTAGATTCTGAGTCCGATGAAGATCATCCAGTAGCATTTACCAGACGATGCATAAATATTATTGACAGTGATGACGAATTAAGTACTAAGTCCTCATCAGATGAGGAAAATTCAAGACAACAAAAAATTGTTTGGCAATCAGTATCCTAGACGAATAATAATTGTCATCGATCTTGGAATGGAGTTGGTCATAGATCTGAAGATTCTTTATTAGATTCTGAGTCCGATGAAGATCATCCAGTAGCATTTACCAGACGATGCATAAATATTATTGACAGTGATGACGAATTAAGTACTAAGTCCTCATCAGATGAGGAAAATTCAAGACAACAAAAAATTGTTTGGCAATCAGTATCCTAGACGAATAATAATTGTCATCGATCTTGGAATGGAGTTAGTCATAGATCTGAAGATTCTTTATTAGATTCTGAGTCCGATGAAGATCATCCAGTAGCATTTACCAGACGATGCATAAATATTATTGACAGTGATGACGAATTAAGTACTAAGTCCTCATCAGATGAGGAAAATTCAAGACAACAAAAAATTGTTTGGCAATCAGTATCCTAGACGAATAATAATTGTCATCGATCTTGGAATGGAGTTGGTCATAGATCTGAAGATTCTTTATTAGATTCTGAGTCCGATGAAGATCATCCAGTAGCATTTACCAGACGATGCATAAATATTATTGACAGTGATGACGAATTAAGTACTAAGTCCTCATCAGATGAGGAAAATTCAAGACAACAAAAAATTGTTTGGCAATCAGTATCCTAGACGAATAATAATTGTCATCGATCTTGGAATGGAGTTGGCCCTGAAGACATGGAAGGACCCTACTCTCTTATGACCTACTTTCGAAAACTATTTGACAGTGAAATAATAAGTGATATAGCTGACTATACCAATGCATATGCACATTCAAACTGTTTTATGGAATTTCAAGCTTAAGGGGATCCGGTAATGAAAAAAAAAAAAAAACTTTATTTATAAATCTTTTTGCGTCAAAAATTTATCTTATGTATGAGATACTATTTATAAATCTTTGAGATAATGTTTTTTTAAATATTGTGTTTCGTTATTTTTTAAAACATTAAAAACCATGAAAAATCCATAATAATTGATGTTTGCGTATTTTGATATAAGTCAAGAAAAAATATTTTTTCTTGAAAGTGAAAGCTTTCTGTAATACAAAATTATACAAAGAAAATTTTGAACTCACAGAATTTTGATAGGTGATTTAGAAAAAATTCAAAAAATTCTCAAAGTTAAAGTATTGATTTTTGTGCTTTTTTTTTTATGTTATCCTTTACGCTAAATGTTATATTTTAAAATAGAAATAAAAAAATAAATTTCTGTGAAGACAAAATATTTCAAACTATATACATTAAATGCTCCGAAATTTGAATAGCCAATTGTTCATGGTTCTGGAGATATATCGATTTGTATATGCAACATCTGTGAAAAACACTAGTGCTTAAAAACGCACTTTAAGCAGACGCTTCAAGGTGTTACGCCCAGTAGTGATGTTTAAATTACAGGTAATTTTGTAGAGTTCTAATCACCAGAAGAATAAGATAAAAACATCATTTTCTTCAGGAATGTATGAACTATTTTTTTAAATCAGAAAAAAAAATTAGGATTTTTGACGAAATTTCGGTACTGAACCCCCTTAAGCATTTATGTACTGAAGTGGAAACATTATAAGACGTTGTTTACTTCAAAGTTGCAGATTGAATTAATTATAATAAAGTTGTTTAAACTGTTCAATATTTTTTATTAGCATTATAGTGTTACGAATTTCTGTATATTTGTAAATATTTCGAAACATTAATTATGTAAAAAGGACAATTTATGTACATTTTGCATAAGGCAGTGCAATAGTTTGTTTTCCTGCAATGAGTCTCCTGATGCTTGATAACGGGTTTTACAGAGATAAGCTGGGAAGGGAGTTTTACAAGGAGCAGGGCATTTAACATTATGGTATCTCGCCAAATTGGCGAGATAAAGCCAAGTTGGCGACGGTTTTGGCGACTAATTTTTGTCGCTAAATTTGGCCAGAAATCGCCACAAGTCGCCAAACTAGGCGACCATTTGGCGACATTTTCGGTCCCCATATACATGTATATGACTTTTCGACTACGATCTGGAAAGTTCTCCAAATATCTACCTGTAGAAATTTCAAGAAGTTTTGACTCCTATATAAGCCCGGCCATGAGTTGAGTGACTGGAATTACTGAGTTGAGATACTTAGTCTCAGTGAGCATTCAGAGTAGTTCTAAAGCGAACTGAATTGCATTGTCTTTTGCAGCGATTTGAGCAGTTGTGTTGCCAAGTTTTTAACTGTTGTTTCGTGCTCTATTGTTGTGAAAAGAACTGTATTGAGTCTACTAGAACGAGAAGTTCTGGAGTTGTAAGAGAATCTGTGAAGAGTTATATTGGAATAAATTCCGGCAAGTTTTTCGAACCCATCCACGCAGCAATATGTTTTTTATCATAACATTTTCCGTTGCATAAGTTTTTTTTATATTTAAGAAAAAAACTCGGCCCATTGAGAGTTAACTATTCAATTTCATATCCATTACAGAATGAAACACAAAATATCATTATGTAAATTTCTGTCTCGAGGAGACACCGTATGTCTTAAAATAACAAATAACAATCGCTCGGACACTTCTCAGAAATAACGGAGCGTAAAATCCCAGCAGAAAATAGGATTACGTCGGCATTACAAACATTCTATTTTCCAAATAACTCCGCGGCGGAGAGCATAAATAAATCAAAAATAGATTTTTGCGGAATCTTGCGTGGATAAAATCAAGCTTTCTCGTCGGAGAAAAAAAGGGTTGTTGCATAAAATATGGGTCTGGTCATTTTAGATAGTAGTTTTGCAGCTAGATTTTATTTTCAGTTACAGGGCGGTGTATTTACTGCGATTTATAGAAGCGTTTTTGTTTTATTAATTAATATTGTCTTTAACCCTCTGACGGTCCAGGGAATGGGCAAAATTCTACAGTTGTTTCCCTTGCAATAATTTTTTAATTATATTTCTAATTCAAATATATAATATTTTTAAACTATTTTTTATTTATTTTGTTTTAGATAAGTTATTAACTATCATCCTGATAAATATATTTAAAAGTATTTTATTTATAAATTTAAAAATGTTATATATTGCTGGAAAAACTGGGATTTAAATGACGCATATATACGTGCATGACCGTCAGTGGGTTAAGGTATAGGCCAGGCAAAACGTAGGCCATAACAAGCAGGGGCTCGGCAGAAATATTATCAGGGGCGTGTTAGACGGTTGTTATTTTGTTTTAACTTTGATTTTTCAACTGGCTTTCTTAATAAATTTTTAATTAATAGTTCTGTATTAAATTTCTTATCCATTGACTATTTTAAAACCTATATGATACTTCTACTTCCATTAAATCAAACCACTTTTTCCCAAATATTTTTTAATTTTCATAATACAGGGGGGGGGGGGGCAAGTGCAGCCTCTTACACCTTCACTGCAAGATATACAAGTATAGATATACAAGATATTCTTGCATAAATATACAAGTATGGGTTTTTAACAAATTAATATGGACACATTTGTATTAAAAAAAATTAATATGGAAGTGCGTGTTTTCAATTTTAAGGGATTCCAGGGCCCAAAAATTTAAAAAAAAAAAAAAAAAAAAAAAATGCTTTATAAAATAATATGTTTAATTATGACGTCTTACGTTGGATTGCAGTTGTCAAATTAATATCAGACAGCTGACACTGACTTAGTTTCTTCATGAACTTAAGACAAATTTTTCTCATTGATGATTTTTTTTTTTAGCTTTTTTTTTTACATAATTGGCAATAACTCAATTTGTAATTAAGTAACATGCACCAAATTTCCCATGCATATTGTATTAACTCTTTAGAAGATATTTACCAAACAAAATTTTAAAATTTTGTTTTTCACTCCAGATATGACTTTTTTAATATGAAAGAAAAATGAACTTTTATAGTTGAAATTTTTTATTTTAATAACCGCTATATACATCAAAATTGTGTTTGGTAAATTTACTTGTTATATATTTGTGAACACATACATATAATTTTTAAGTTTATTAAGATATTGTTTATTAAGTTATAACAAAATATTTAATGAGTTGTTTTATAGTAATTATCAAATTTTAATTAAAAAAAATTAATTTTTTTTGTTTCAATAGATTATATAGATCAGTACACTGTTCGACAATTACATAAAAAAAAATTGTGTTGATCCAACAAATATTAAAGAAATTAAAATTTTGGGCTCCGAATCCCATTAATATGGAAGTCTGTAAAATTAGTATTTGTTACACAATTAAATTCTACAACTTACAAAATATGACATGGAACAGATAAAGTTAACATTTAGGAAAGCTAGGCTAAAAAAATAAAATAACTTGTAATCGATAACTAAAAGTTTCTGAAGCGTTTCGTTTGCCTTTGAGCCAAGAAAGTTGTCGGCCATTTCGAAAAGAAAAACGCTACAAAATGAAGTCACCACATTTAAAACAATCGGCAAGTCATTAAATGGAACAAAAGGGGACACCATTAAAGTTCACATTCCAGTCAACTACTCAGAAGAGAATTCCCCGAAAAATCCGACAATTTTTCCATTTCAGCGAGTAATTTTGGTTCATTAATTTGTAGCAGCCCCGCGTGTGTGTTCGAACAATACTTTCTCATTCCGCTTCGAACAAAAGGGGGTGACAGAAATTGGAATGAAATTTTCGTTCCATCGTTTCACTTTGCGCCATTACAGTCCAGCACAAAAGAACACATTTCGAAAGAAGAAAAAAAAAAAGTAACAAAAAATTCAAAAAGTTAGTCCAATTTCTTTAACAAAATATCCGAAGACAATAGTCATTTCCGGTGGAAAAAAAAAGTGCCGGAGATAACTTTAAGAGACAGATGTAAGGAATTGAATAAAATATTATTAGAGCTCATTTAAACTACTCTCATGCCTAAATACACACAGATACAGTTAAAGTACATTGTTTCCAGTTGTGAATTACTTTTTTTTTATGCAGACGATTTATTAATGACACTTATCTTTGAGAAGTAGAAATGTTTCAAGTTGGAACAGAGTTTAAAAGTCTTAAACAATGGCTACGTTGGAGGGAAAAAGTTGAAAGGAAAAACTTTGTTCTCAAGGTTATTTATCTAAGTAGATATACATTGTTTTTAGCTACAGGGTACCCTAAAATTTACCTTATATGATCAAACGTAATTTTTTTTCGAATTTAGACTCACGTCCTTAATCTCCAACCTCTCCTCTTCCCCCTTCTCCCCTTTTAAGTCAAGTAGATTTTTATTAATAAGGCGTTTTTATGAATTATTTTAGTTGTAATCCAGATGTAAATTTCTTCAAACTTTTGTTTAAAAAAATTTTACTTTAAATGACACAGTAAAAAGAACATAAAAGCATTACTAGGTGAGTTGGAAGAACTCTCTTTGACACATTATTTCGAATATAAAAAAATTAAGTAGAAGTTATAGTTATTAATTTATGATTGACCAAAAGGTAAACAACCTGCAAGGACGTTATGATTTATGACGTCACAGACATGAATAAACGAAACAAAGTGATTGGCTAATGGAATTTGAAAATTTAAATTTGTTTTCAAAGATAACTTGTGATTGGTCACTAGCACGTTACAAGTGTTGCCATTCGATGTAACCTCAAATCATTCTATTTGCAAGGCGAAAAATAAAAAAAATCCAAACAAAAGCAATCCCCCGTTCAAGAAATAATAGAAACCTTATCTCAATTTGTATACTAGCCCCAAACTTCCTCAAAACAGCACGTGGAATCAAAACAGAAACTTCGAAAAGGCGGGAAAACGTCCTCAAGGAGAAAAGTAGGCTTCTTTTATCGAAAAACCGGTACCTAAGGGAAGGTCGCTGTGACAAAAAACAAAACAAAAAAAAAGAACATCGTGGAAGTCGGCATTTTCCGGAATGCTTCGGCTCTGGTTCCGATCATTTGCCGAGCAAAAGAGAATCGGAAATGAGCGGCATGGAAACAGTTTAAACTGGACTTCCGTTTCCTTAAACACCGTACGGAAGAATTTCCGTTTTGTTTTTAAGGGGGAAAAAAATTTCGTTCCGGTTCTTGATTTGAAGTAAACGAAATAGCTTTTCATCTTTTGATTATCGTCTTTTTTGAATGAAATGGTGTTTACTTAACTTTGGAAAGATGAGTATTTTGTTGAAATAAAAATAATACCGGTGATATTTGTAACTTACAACGGTAGTTGCTTGAAGTTAGGGTTACTGCAAAATATTTTCCTAAAGCGTAATGAATAAATGAAATACGAATTTTGTTGAAGGAAATATCGTGTTAATTGAAATGAGATATTTCTTGTTTTATTTCCTGGGGGGGGGGGGGGGACATCACCTGGCGAAATGTTTTCCATCATTGAATTATATCTTTCGGAAATGCTTTAATTATTTTTCTTTGGAAGAATAACTTTCTTAAATTACTAGGTGTCTTTTAATATCCTGGTATACTATTTAAAAAAATAGGTTTTGTATTTAAATAGGGTAACTGTGTGTGTTTAAAGTATTAACACAAATATTATTTGCTTGATATTAAAGTATATAATTTGTATGAATTGGCATTTGGAATGAATTAAATCCATTTGCGGAAGTTTAGTCAAAAATGGCAAAATTTAGTCATACACCAACTCCTTTCATTTACAACCACCTTATTAATATTTATTTATAAGTATAATTTGTCTTAGCCACTTGCGATAATATTTTCAGTCATTTTCTTTCCTTAAAAGTTTAATTTCTACTCTAACACCGACTCGCTGCGCTCTCTTAAAAGTTAAAGGCAGTCGAAAAAACTTTTTTCATGGGGTTACGATGGCAGCGGATGCAGGTGGTTAATTATTTTTGATTTTACATTGATTTTTCAACAAACTATCCTAATTGAATTATAATTAACAGTTATGTTTTATTTTTTTATCAATTGAATATTTAAAAACCTGCTTTATATTTCAAGAGAATTATATTACTCCAATCAACTTACTTCACCTCTTCATATTTAATTTTCAAAATCCAGAGGAATGCAAACCCTTCCTGACGGCGCCCATTTAAAAATTCCTTGCTACGTAAGCACAGACTAGCTTCCATGGGTAAAAGGTTCATTGCTACGTAAGCACAGACTAGCTTCCATGGGTAAAAGGTTCATTGCTACGTAAGCACAGACTAGCTTCCATGGGTAAAAGGTTCATTGCTACGTAAGCACAGACTAGCTTCCATGGGTAAAAGGTTCATTGCTACGTAAGCACAGACTAGCTTCCATGGGTAAAAGGTTCATTGCTACGTAAGCACAGACTAGCTTCCATGGGTAAAAGGTTCATTGCTACGTAAGCACAGACTAGCTTCCATGGGTAAAAGGTTCATTGCTACGTAAGCACAGACTAGCTTCCATGGGTAAAAGGTTCATTGCTACGTAAGCACAGACTAGCTTCCATGGGTAAAAGGTTCATTGCTACGTAAGCACAGACTAGCTTCCATGGGTAAAAGGTTCATTGCTACGTAAGCACAGACTAGCTTCCATGGGTAAAAGGTTCATTGCTACGTAAGCACAGACTAGCTTCCATGGGTAAAAGGTTCATTGCTACGTAAGCACAGACTAGCTTCCATGGGTAAAAGGTTCATTGCTACGTAAGCACAGACTAGCTTCCATGGGTAAAAGGTTCATTGCTACGTAAGCACTGACTAGCTTCCATGGGTAAAAGGTTCATTGCTACGTAAACTCTTACTATTAGAACACCTCTGTCAAAAAAATATCCGCTAATACAGTAGTACAATATAATATAATGTTAATGCAATAATATCCTCTCACACCTCCTAGAATTTTACGTATTTACAATGGTACATTCTAGAAGGTTCCAGCACTCGACAAATTTTTCGATTTACTGGAGAAGTTACTAGTACTCAACTTATTTTTACTCGATTGTATTAAATTAATAAAAAGTCATTAAAGTTTTAATATTCTGTTAATGAAAATTAAAATTAGAAGACTAAAACTATACTTATGTTTAAAATTTCAGAGCTCTCGGCCAATTGGCAGTTACTTTCTATGGACCCACAAATAGACATACATCCAGAGTCTTTGTTTTAATTTTACATATTTTTTTCACGTTTTTCTGTAATGACTCTGATCCACTTTGTATTGTTTGAATGTGAACCAATGGTTTGCTCCTATGTCGATGACTGCTGCACTTTTCGACGGTTTGCTTTTATGTCGACGATTGCTGCACTTTTTAGAGGCGTTATTGTTGGGATGTGGGAAGTTCTGAACCGATCGAGCTTCTGGTTGCGGAACGAAAGTGAGTTCGGGACCTGACGAGCTCCCATCATATTCTGGCTGGGTGTATCTAGGCGGATGTATGTTA
The DNA here is from genome assembly GCA_963978545.1 of Linyphia triangularis. Classification (NCBI taxonomy): domain Eukaryota; kingdom Metazoa; phylum Arthropoda; class Arachnida; order Araneae; family Linyphiidae; genus Linyphia; species Linyphia triangularis. Next base: position 11,391,410 of record OZ021729.1, on the reverse strand, counting down.
GTCAATAACGAGGCAGTTTTGCCTTTGCACTGTGTTTAATAAGCATGATGAGTTGCATATGAGAAGTTGATTACAAGATAGGCTGTTAAGCCTTGATTAAGGTATTGCGTGCATTCTCAGATCCGGAGAGGTCAGTCACCAAACAATCAACCAGCATCAATCTCTTAGGAATATCTTCCATCTCCCGTCTACATCACTTGGTGGTGCTGTAATCGCCATGGGTGGAGCTGCTGATCATTGACTTGGGGAATAGAGCGGATATTACATATATGCGAAATTTTAAACTTAAAAATCGCTTTTACGGTAAACTAAACCTTGCAAGTAGTTACGGGTGATTGTCTCCTTTCCAAAGTAACAAATCTATAGTTCGCATTGTTATGTTCATGGCGTAAAATTAAAGATATTTTAACATAGATCCATCAGTATATTAACGTTGAGTTCAAGACCGAGCGAGCTTCCATGTTTTGGCTGGGTATATCTAGGGGGATATATGTTAGTCATAATGAGGCAGTTTTGCCTTTGTACTGTGTTTAATAAGTATGATGTTGATTACAAGATAGGCTGTTAAGCCTTGATTAAGGTATTGCGTGCATTCTCAGATCCAGAGAGGTCAGTCACCAAACAATCAACCAGCATCAATCTCTTAGGAATCTCTTCCATCTCCATCTCCCGTCTACATCACTTGGTGGTGCTGTAATCGTCATGGGTGGAGCTGCTGATCATTGCCTTGGGGAATAGAGCGGATATTACATATATGCGAAATTTTAAACTTAAAAATCGCTTTTACGGTAAACTAAACCTTGCAAGTAGGTACGGGTGATAGTGTCCTTTCCAAAGTAACAAATCTATAGTTCGCATTGTTATATTCATGGCGTAAAATTAAAGATATTTTAACATAGATCCATCAGTATATTAACGTTGAGTTCAAGACCGAGCGAGCTTCCATGTTTTGGCTGAGTATATCTAGGGGGATATATGTTAGTCATAATGAGGCAGTTTTGCCTTTGTACTGTGTTTAATAAGCATGATGTTGATTACAAGATAGGCTGTTAAGCCTTGATTAAGGTATTGCGTGAAATTGTCTAGTCATGTAAATATATTTAAGAAATTACCTTTCAGTATCAAGCAATTCATACAACATAGACTATAGATTATTAATTTTTGGGAGATTTATTTGTAACCCATAGTTTACGGGTTTAAGGGGGTTCAGTACCGAAATTTTTTAAAAAATCCCATTTTTTTTCTGATTTAAAAAAATAGTTCATACATTCCTGAAGAGAATGATGCTTTTATCTTATTCCTCCGGTGATTAGAACACTACAAAATTACCTGTTATTTAAACATCACTAATGGGCGTAACACCTTGAAGCGTCTGCTTAAAGTGCGTTTTTCGAACACTAGTGTTTTTCACAGATGTTTCATATTCAAATCGATATATCTCCAGAACCATTAATAATTGGCTATTTAAATTTTTGGAGCATTTAATTTATATAGTTTTAAATATTTTGTCTTCACAGAATTTTATTTTTTTAATTCTGTTTTAAAATATAACATTTAGCGTAAAAGATAACATAAAAAAAAGCAAAAATTTCAATATTTTAACTTTGAGAATTTTTAAATTTTTTTTTTAATTCACCTATCAAAATTCTGTGAAGAAAATTTTTTCTTTATATAATTATGCATTACAGAAAGCTTTCACTTTGAAAAAAAAAATTATTTTTTCTTGACTTATTTCAAAATACGCAAACATCAATTATTATGGATTTTTCTTGGTTTTTAAATTTTTCTTAAATAACTAAACACAATATTTAAAAAAATATTTTCTCAAAGATTTATAAATAATATCTCATACATAAAATAAATTTTTGGCATAAAAATGTACATAAATAAAGTTTTTTTTTATTTTCGGTACCGGACCCCCTTAAGACACAGTATGTTTTGTATAGTATTTAATTGCCGTGCATCCAACTTTTCGAACGAGTTTTAATGAATGAAAGGGTCTTCTAACAAACAAATGATTCTTATTTTATTATAAAGTACCAAATAGTGGATATCATTATTAATATACTTACTGAGAACGTATAATAAAATGAATTAATATTGTAAAAAGTATTTGAAATACAATTAAGTAGTAATTTTTTGCATAATGTAAAATGTATGCAAAAAAATTAATTTGTTTTAATTAATTTTACCAGCAATCAGAAAATAATTGTATTGATATTTTTTCTAGTACACTATCTTTAGTTTTTTAAATATACAAAGAACAAAATTGACGTATTTTGTATTGTATATGTTATGCCCATAGACATTTTCAAATCCGAAAATTTGACATATGCATTCCAATTAATCTATCGTAGAATTTGAAACCACCATTGCAATTATTGTTTATATAAAAAAAAAAAAAATATATAAATAAAAACTATTTAAAATAACTTGCAAATTTCAAGTTAATGAAAAATTCGTTCTTAACTCATTTCTTTTCAAATATGTTCGAAAACATATTTACTTTAAGTGAAGCAACAAACATAAAAAGTAAATGTAAAACTAACATATTGCATTCAATTGAAATCTTTCAACTTCAATGCAACAATAAAGATTCGCGAAAACTAATTGGAATGCTTCAATACTCATTTGTATGAAATGTATAGCAATTTATCAAAAAAAATAATATATATATATATATCAAAATCATTTATTGAGAAAGATATAATGAGAGCTCTACCCTTTTGAATACATTTATCAAACTCCTTCAAGAAACAAAATAGACTTCTTTCAAAGAAAAGAAACATTCAACATTAATATTTCATTAATACAAGCATTTATTTAATTGAAATGGTGCATTTCTCCATAAATTACCATTCTTTTCTTTATAATTAGTACAAACATTCCATTTATTTGACAAAAGATGTGGTTGGGATGGAAAACTTTTTCATTCTAATAACCTATTACCGGTTGATATATTGACCTTTTTTTAACGAATTTTCTTGTAAATGAGGGCTGAGAATTCCATTCGTATAATGAACGTAAAGATTCGGATTTAATAACCAAGGGAGACGAACCATAAAAAAACAAGCATTATTCTTGTATTGCTCAAATGTTACTAATTTCAAAATATAAACTGCTCATAAAGAGTTATTGGGAATAATGTTCTTGCTATATAAAGTAGTTGAAAAAAAAAAAAAAACTTATTTCAGATTGTCTTATAAAGATTGGTTATGCTAAGAGAATATATTTGTAAAGATGTATATGTCACAGGGAGATGATAGAAACAGAGATATGATCTAATCCCAAAGGTAGATGATCAATTCACGGAAGATGTTAAAATTACAACTCGGCATGATTTCCCTAAAGAAAGTGATTTGATTAAATCCCTTAACTGTTTTAGTGAAAAGATGAAATAACTTTGTTTAGATGTTAAAAGTATTTATTTAGTAAACCATGCGTTGCTAAATGTAGAGTAGGTAATACAACAATAGTCATTGAAACACATTTTAAACATTTTTAGTGAATGTAATTAATAAAAAATAAAAATAAAAAATTACAGAACAAATTGTAAAATTCGTTAAAAATATCGACACATTACCAATTAATTTATAAATTAAATTAAATACATAGAACTAGAATGAAATAAGGTATAGCGAATATACAGAATTATGTATTCATTCAATTATACAATTATACATTGTAGAATTGCATCGAACTATGTATTCATTGAATTATACATAGTAGCTAATACATGGTACTATGTATTCGTTGAGTAATAGATAGCATAGAATACATATAATTGTGCATTAATTTAATTATACATAGCAGAGAATGCAAATAACTATGCATGCATTCACTATTAGCAACACTTAGAAGAAAAGTTATGGGCCAATTTCTGAAATGTTTTTAAAATATCGTCAAATTACCAATTTATAAATGAAATAAAAGCAAAATTACTAAATGTCAATTGGAGTTCATGGTCTGGTAGATTTTTTTTTTCTGCTTTACCATTTTGATTAGCTGTTTTTACCAGTCAGTAAACAATATCTTTCCCGACTGCCTCCTCAAATCACTCTCCATCATAAGTTACGTTCCCATCAGATCTTTCTCAACAAAATAGAACTCAGCGAACCAGATCAACTAAAAACAAATCAAACAACACAAAACAACTCCACCTAACGCGATACCATGGTCGCTTATTGAAAAGTGTGACTCCAATGCATATTTACCCAAGTATCTTCCTCTAATACTTTCACATCAGTACGCATTACTTCTAGGCCATTTACAACAACAATAACAACAATCCTCGAAATACAGGGTCCTCAAGAATAAACACAAACACAGCGAACCCATCCATGTGTGCCTAATAAAACGGATAGAGCGTCTCCTTGTTTAGCCACTGCATTCTAAAAACTGCCTTCTGCACTATTGCGCGCCAAACAGAGCGAAATGGAACATATACTCTCCCCATCAGTAAACATACTCCCGCCTTTTTTTCTGCTAAAATTCGTTTTTCCTCTTTGATATATACATTTCAGGCTTTCATGTCAGCTTGACCAGCGAGAAAATATATCGACTCTATAAAAAATAGAGTTTTCTTTCTCCGATATTTCTTATCCTCTATATGGCTGCGTACCATTCGTTGGGAAAAGGATAGTATTTTCTGCAGTTCCAGGATTTTTGCCTCTTTCAAAGGCATTTTTCATTCCGTTTCTTCTCGATATATTGAATATCTTCAGTATGGATGTGTGTTTATTTCAATGGGTTTGAAAATGGAAATATAATTGGATACATGTCGGTATTTTTCTTTAAGAAACGGAAGACTATTTCAAAAACTGAAATCAAAGCTACGTTATGTAGTTTTTCTAACTAAAACTTCGTAATTTATAGGTTATCAATAGATTACTTTATGAGGTGGGTATTTCTTTTAAGAAAGATGCATTTACATAAAAAAAATTCTTACTTTATGTTTAAGGCATATTTGACTGAGATTAAATGAACATAAATATTCTATACATTACTTATCAATATTTACTTTGAAGACTGAATATAGTTAGAGAAATGGTAGCTGTTTATATTATCTAAATATATGTGTTTGTATTTTTTTTTAATGTTAAATCTATTGAATGGTGGCTGTTTTGAATATTTAGATACAATATTTAACTGAATGTTAAGATATATTTAAAATCTAATATGTATAAAGCGGAAAGTTATTTTATAAGGGGAATCCTGTATTATTGGTTATCTGCATTAATGCTTGTCTTAAAATGTTTCTGAATACTCCATTTTTTGATTTATTCACAAAATATTAAGAACTAGTTTTAAAGTTGACTTTTATGTTTTGTTGTTTTAAGTAGATACAGATGCTTTATGCAAAAGTTAAGTACTATCCAGATAGAAAACAAAAAGATAGATAATAGTATTAAAAAAAAAAATGCTTAGACAAATACATATCATGAATTGAAATACAATTATAAAAGTACTGCAAAAATTATTCCTCTATACAAAAGAGGACACAATTTGTTCTCAATTCATGATTGATAATTTAAATGATGAAACGAGATAAGTAACAACAAAACCATCAAAAATTTTTCACCTAAAGATAGGCGCTAATTGATGATCATAACAGTGAAAGTTAAGAAACGGAAATTATACATCAATTTGTTCAAGTATCTTTTTTCTAGTAATTTTTTTTTTCTTACCTAGTTTTTGTAGAAGTACAATGAATAGCACTTTCTGTTTGTCACTTTTTGCTAATAATTTTCTGTATCTAGATGTATTAATTTGATCCTATTACTTTCCGATGATCACAGTCAAAATTGAAGCATATGAACAGCCTCATGTCAAAAGGGGACATCCACAGATCTTACAGAAGGAGGAATAAACTGTCCAGCCTCATGCCAAAAGGGGACATCGACAGATCTTATTGAAGGAGGAATAAACTATCCAGCCTCATGTCAAAAGGGGACATTGACAGATCTCACAGAAGAAGGAATAAACTGTCCAGCCTCATGTCAAAAGGGGACATCGACAGATCTCACAGAAGGAGGAATAAACTGTCCAGCCTCATGTCAAAAGGGGACATCAACAGATCTTATTGAAGGAGGAATAAACTGTCCAGCCTCATGCCAAAAGGGGACATCGACAGATCTTATTGAAGGAGGAATAAACTGTCCAGCCTCATGTCAAAAGGGGACATCGACAGATCTCACAGAAGGAGGAATAAACTGTCCAGCCTCATGTCAAAAGGGGACATCAACAGATCTTACAGAAGGAATAAACCGTCCGGCTTCTAATGGAGATTTTTTTTTCTCTAATGGCGGGCCTAAGTACTTACAGTCTCTTGGTCACTACAAGGCCGGTAGCGATGGCCACTTGTGAGGGTGCCCCCAGTGGTAGGGCCATCGTTGCCCCTAACTTAGGACATCCATGTCTTACCCCGGATTCAAACCGAGACCCACCAGCGTGGTAGTCTGATGCACCAACCACTATACTGATTGGGCGACATAGAGATCAACATCAAATGGAAACTTTACAAGACTCCCACACCCCTAATAAAGAACATTGAATCTGTTTTCAAATACCATCGATGCATCTGTCTCGGTATCTATAGAAAAACAATAAAATGAATGTCAGGGAAATACAGAAGTATCCCTTTTAACATCAAGTTAAGTACCAAAACCTAGATAATTCTATAAATTTCCCTTGACATGCATTTGAACATGTCAGAGAAAATATAAAACGTAACAGAAAACTTCAAAACTATTGCATGGAGCAATAGTATAGATGTAATGGTATTTAAATAGCTCAATATGTTTTTATACTTTATTTACTGCCCGTCAGTGTTATTATGGTACTGAATATTAATTCAAACTCTTTGAGATCCATTAGAAATTTGAAATCCACTTCCTACAGTTTGTTCTTCAATTGTTGGATGGAAGCACAAGTTTATTTCTCTTTATATGCAAACACGTGGATGGTTTTCAATTTTCTATGCATCAACCATGACCTTACATCATTTTATATACTTGTATTTAGTAAGCTTCTAAAGAAAAATAAGTTTGTGCTGTTATCAAAAAATTGAAGAGCGAACTTCACAGAAGTGGATTTCAAATTCCTAATAGGTCTCAGAGCTTTAAATTAGTATGACAGAGTTCCCATTCCAATCACAGAATGAAAATCAATGACTTTTAAGGACCTAAATAATGTTTTAAGGACATTTGAAAACTTGTTTTCAGGTATCATGTCTATGTATAAATTTTTACAAAAGTATATTCTACCAAAAAAATTACATGTTGACGCATGCGTATTACAAATATGTCAGAGAATTTCGATACGGTGCGGATAAGTGGAGCTCAAGCAGGTATAGCAACTCTGAGTTGCATTTTTATAAATTTTGCAATTGGGCACACAACATCCACAAAAATTAAGAACCTTTAAGCATTTCAATGACTTTTAAGCACCTCTAAGCATTTTCAAGTTTTTTCAAGGCCTTGAAAACAAGTTTAAAAATATTAACCCCTTTCAATGACAGTGGGAACCCTGTAAGTAAATACAGTACCATGGATGGTTTGTACGCTCAACGACATGCAGAATGATGGCTAATAAGGCAGGAACCTGTAACTTAATATGGATTACGAATCACAACGAACATTCAGGCCTAACCCGTGATTCGAACCCGGCATCTTTGGGATCCGAGGCCAGAGCGCTAACTTAGCCATCAGGTGGGCAATACAGTACTATGCGAAAACTGATCGGAATTCCCTGGAGCCCAAGCCGACCAAACGATATAGCGGTTAGCGTGCTTGCTTCCAGACCGCGAGGTTGCGGGTTCGAGTCCCGTGTTAGGCATGGCTGTTTGTAAATGTATGTTGGCTTGTCTAATGACGAATGTTTGGGCGCATTATAGCCCTCGTGTTGCTGACGGCGCCAAATAATCTGAAAACAGCCAACCAACCCTGGAGCACAAAGCCCCCTCAGTAAATAAAGAGTTAATTTTATTTCGATGATTCAGAATAGCTATAGCATTTCAAATACATTATCACGTTAACACCAGATTACAACTATAAATAAAGTACACTTCCATACTGCTTAATAAATCTCTCTTCCTAATAAACTTTTCACCATTCGAAGCATGGAGATAAAGCATTAATTTAACGTGGCCCATTCCGTATGGCTGATCACGTTATGACTTCTGATAGATAACCCCTTCCAACCAACTTCCAGAGTGGTGCTATTCTGTAGAAAACTATCACTGAACTACTGGCTATTCAGTTGATTAGAGTAATCAACTTATCAACTTTCGGATACACTAAGGAAAGGATAGTTCTTTTTGCGGCATCAGAATGGCATTGGAAGGAAAGTGTGGCTAATCTGATTTGATGGAGGGTATCTAAGAAGAGAATGGCACCAGAAAATAATTACTTGAAATGAGAGACAGACCTCATATTTATGTTGTCTTATAGTGATGTCTGAAGGAATTGATGGCGTGGGTAACTTGGGACGAATTCGGAAAAGGATCAATGTTTGTGAGGAATGAAAGTAGTCGCCAAATTTTTTCGGCCAAAAAATTAAAAGCAGACCAATGTGGAAAAATTAGAGGTCGGAAATATCGATCAAAATAAATATCGATACTATATCGTTGAATAGAAAAAAATATCGATAAAATATCGATATATTGATACATGATTTTTTTATTTGATTTTTAATTTTGCCAGAAACAAAGTTTTTCTGAGCGAATTTCTGCTTTTCATGATTGCTTTTTTTGTTAGGTGACTACTTTTTCAATTGAAATGGATCGATTACAAAAAATAAATAAATTATATTTTCGCTTAATTGGTGCAGTGATTTTAAGAAAAAATTAGATAATTTTCAATAGCTTTTAAGTGTATGGAAAATATTGAATATTGGTGCCGTTTTAACTGTCTTTCAGCCAAGTTCAAACTTTAGTTTTGAAGTTTTTGAAAAGGGAATAAATAAAATCGAAAAATCACCAGGAACTACAAAACCATCATCAAAAAACTAAAAATGTTTAAAAATATCGATATATCGGCGACTTTTATAAATAATTTTAATATCGATATTTTTTTAGAAATATCGATAAAGATATCGTCGTATCGATATATCGCCGACCTCTTGGAAAAATAGTCTGAGTTCTATTTTTGTGAAAAAAGAGCTAAAAGTACTAACTGTTGATAAATAGTGGCACTAATCGATACGATGGCAGATAACAAACAATATTCCTTCTGAAAATAATTTAAACTAAGTAAATAAACAATTACTACTTATGTGGACATGAAAATCATATTAATTTTTTATATTATATTTAGAGATACAATTTTTTAAATTCATTGTATACAATAGTAATTATTTCCTGCATAATGCATGGTATTACTCTTATATTCGTCAGTAATGGTGTTAAGTTGTACAAAATGATATTTTTAATGCTTAGAAATAAGTTGTTAAAGCACAAAATCTCTAATTTAGAAACAAATATTACTTATGTGGACATGGAAATCATATTAAATTTTAATATTATATTTAGAGATACAATTTTTTAAATTCATTGTATACAATAGTAATTGTTTCCTGCATAATGCATGGTATTGCTTTTAGATTCGTCAGTAATGGTAATAAGTTGCACAAAATGATATTTTTAACTTTTAGAAAAAAGTTGTTAAAGCACAAAGCCTCTATTTTAGAAACAAACTAAAAATGCAGCCAATAGTTTAATTTTAATTAATAATTTAAAAAAACTATAAAACATTAATATATCCATTTTATTATGATAAAAGGTAGAAAAGTGGGACTACTCACAATAAATACAGCTTCTAGGTCTCTATCAATCTCTATTTATTCTACATTCACTCTTGAATGCAAGATATCGTAACATAACATATAAACAATATTTTTAAACTCAAAAAGCTATTGTAGTTTGAGGAAGAATTAAATTTAAAGTTCATAATCTATAAAAGGCTAATCACCATTTCAAGTCATTCTCTGGCAGGATGGGTGGCAAATGAAAGTCATTCAGCTGAAGGGTTCGAGCATTTTATATTAGTTGTAAACACTTGAAGTGTTGCCATTCTCCAATAGATTAAAATAAAAACTTATTGTTGATACTTATAAATACTTCAGCAGTCTTTAATTTTAAGAATTATTTTAAAATACGGTTGAACTTATTATATGTATAATATTCGTATAATTTTTCATTTACAAACACATCAGTCATGTAATACCAAGAATGTAGTTGTTTTATTAAGTGAATTATTTTCTAGAAAATTAATAGAAAGAAAAACTAGATGCTTTTTTTTTTATTCCATTTAAAAAAAAAAAGTTTAAGATTTTAGATTTTAAACAAAAAAAAAAAAAAAAATCGGTTTTTTTTTTCAAACCCAAGCTGTTACACAATTTTGATTGTACTGCTTCAAAAGAAAAAAAAAAAAAACTCTCTCAACATATTCGCTGTAGGTGCTTTTGCTAGAAAATTCTGGAAATCTTTTGGTTAAAAGTAGAAGTCATTTGGCAACACAAAATAATTAAAAAAAAACTCATTTTAAATAAATAAAAATACAATTTTAAATTATTCTTTAAAAAAAAACAATTTTTTTTTATTTTTTTGGAGGAAAAAAAAAACCCATTTGGTTTAAATCATGATTTAAACCAATTGGTTTAAACCATGCGAACTCTGATTCAATCATGTTTAATTTGGCCATAATTAATGACTGAAATCTCCCCCCTATTAGCGTTGAGGAAGCAAAATATTCGGAGAGCTAATTAACCCACTTGCTGTCATTCAATCCATCTGAATCTTGGCAAATCGACTCGTTGTGGACTGCAATGTATTCAATCACTTTTTAGGGGGGGGAAAAAAAAAAAAAAAAAAAAAAAAATATTAGTAAAAATGGTTTGAAATTGATTTTTTATTCACAGTGGTCAAACACTATGAAAACACGATCCGAGCTGAATAAATAGCAATTGCACTTAAAAATTGGCAATGCATATAAAAGACTTATATTAAAAACTTAGTCGCCCATTCAGTATAATGGTTAGCGCATCAGACTACCACGCTGGTGGGTTTCGGTTCGAATCCGGGGTCAGACGTGGATATCCTAAGTTAGGTGCAACGATGGCTCTCCCGATGGTTGCCCCTTCACAAGTGGCCATCGCTACCGGCCTTGTAGTGGCCAAGTGACTGAGTATTTGGGCCCGCCATTAGAAAGAAAAAATTAAAAAAACTTTGTTTTTATAGGGTTATTGTTGCGTGGATGGGTTTGAAAGACTTGAAGCCAAAGCAGATTAAAACTTGATGAAATTTATTCTGATATAACTCTTCGTAGATTCTTTTACAACTCCAGAACTTCCCGTTTTAACAGACTCAATACAGCTCTTTACACAACAATGGAGCACAAACAGCAGTTAAAAACTAGATACACAACTGCTAAAATCGTCGCAAAAGACAATACAATACAGTTCACTTTCGGAACTACTCTGAACGCTCACTGAGAGACAGCTAACTAACTCACTCACCCCCTCTCCTGGCCTTATACAGGGAAGCTTCCTTCGCGAATCTTCTAGAGATAGAAATTTGGAGAATTTTCCAGATTGCAGTCGAAAAGCCCTGTATAGGTACATGGGGACCGAAAATTTCACCAAATGGTCGCCATGTTTGGCGACATTTAGCGATTTCTCGCCAAATTAGGCGACCAAATTTAGTCGCCAAAATCATCGCCAACTTGGCGAGATTGCCATTAACCATAATGTTAAATTGCCTTTTCATTGTAAAGCTCGTTTTCCAGCATTATCTCTGTAAAACTAGTTTTCAAGCATTAAGAGACGCATTGCAGGAAAGCGAAGTAAAGACAAACTCATGCACTGCTTTATGCGAAATGTACATAAACTTTCCTTTTTACATAATTAATACTTCGAAATATTTACAAATATACAGAAATTCGTAACATTATATTATTCAAGTGACTAAGAACAAGAGGAAGATTGGATGGCTGTGACTTAAAAATATTTAAGTGATCCCGGACCACCAAAAGGTTAAATAGTAATTATTTAACTCAATAACTAAACACAATCTAAAGTCCAAGAAAATTTCAATAAAAAATGACCCCCCCATCCAAAAATAAATCCACTTCAAAATACTCGCATATCAAATCTACCATTTTCGGTTCCGAGAGAAAATTTCGTACAATATCAGAATTGTGGACAGATGGCCAACACTGACTGAAAGGTAGATATTTGAGTAACTTGGATGCGGGGGATGGACGTTTGAAAAAGAGAATACGGAGAAGAACCAGGTGGGGTTTATTTTGGAAACCAGATTTACCCAGTTGGGTTGATAAAAGAGGTCAGAAGTGTTCTGGAGTTCTTAACATGGAAAGTCGATTCCTAGGCTGTGGTTTCTGGTTGAAAGTAAAACAGACTTGAAATTGATTTTTTGTCTTCTCTTGTGTTGATATAGAGTTATGTCTGAAGACGTTATGGATTTCGACCAACATTTATTTTTAAATATTCATTGAGACTGGTGGAAGGAATAGAATAAAAGAGAGAGATGCAATGTTTTTTTTTTAGTACAGATGCTTGAAAATTAATTATAGTAACGAAATCGGCTTTCGATTTGAGAAAAATTTTGTTTTAGCTTTTATGTTCTAAAGCGAATAATTTTGATAACATAAAGCTTAAATTTCTGATGGAGGCGGTTTAAGTTTAAAAAGTTAAGCTGGTATATATTATTTTTGAACTGTGTTTTTTTTAATTCTTATGATCCCATTTCCTCCTTTTTACAAAGCCAAAGTTCATATAAAATTTACCAATTTAAATGCTGAGGTATGCGTTTTTTGCGAATAACTTTATTTACAATTGAACGTTGTGTTATTAGTTTGAAGAAAAAAAAATGAAAAAAAAAAAAAAAATGGAAATAGTCCAACATTATTGGTAAATTGTGCACAATAGAAAAAGAAAACAGCAATTTAAGCACGTTGAGGAAATCTAAGGAATCTTGCATCTCTCAGCTATGGAATACGTTATCTAACTCTGATGTACTCCCAAAGTGATTCCCCTAAAAAAAATCCTGAATTAGTAGGCTTTGGACGGGGATACTAGAAGTCTATACATTTTATGATCGGCTTATTTTAAAAGGTCTATTGGAAAAACAACGTTTGTCAACTTTTTAGTGAAATTGAACTGTCGGTGTCACCTTGTAGAAGACCCAGTCAACTTTGACGGTATGCGGTTGTAAAAAACAACATAAGTCTATATAAAATTAATTACAAGTAGTTAATTACAAGTTACAGACAATTAGAACAAGTACTATGCTATGTAATGATATAATTTTATTTGCAATTTTCTCGAATGTTGGACTAAAGATGGACCTAATGACTTTAAGTAGTTTTTCTTCTGATCCTTTATTTCATAGATGCGATGTCAAAATCTCAGAAGACACTCTTTATAACTAAGTATAATTAATTTTGTAACTTACTGTTAAACAACAAATCTAACAATTTCTTCTTTTCCGCAATAAATAACAAAAAGTTACAGTCAACTACAATACTAGATTTATGTATTTAATAAATTTTCAAAAGTTGAATCTTTAAACTACTACAATGTCTGTAAACTATTTTCATCAGACTTTAAAAAAAAAACATGTTTGCATAAAATAAGTATAATCTTAACATATTTTATTCAAACTAAATGCATTTCTCTCTTTTTCCTAGTAATAATCTTGAAATTCTAAGTGTAGTAGACATTAAATCTATATTCTGATGGTCTTTAGTAGCACAACCATTTAGTTGATTTAACATTTTATATATTTAGGAATTTTATGGGTATTTTAGGTTGAAACTCTTTAAACGAATAAGCTTTAAAACAAATGCGCAGCTCTTAAATGTTTTAATTTATTAGCTATTTTAAAATGTACATTTCCTTTTAGCGTTATATTTTATACTGTTTTGTTTTCTGTGGTGATGCAAAACATTAAATTAGATCATTGATAACTTCTGGATCGCGCATGCGTGGTTATTGACTTGAATCTGAAGAAGGCTTAACAATCACTATAGAGATCTATGTTAGCAACTTCCCTCCAAACTCGATAGAATCTGTTTGTAACCAGGGGCAACCTATTACGTAGCATAAGTGGGGTAAGTATTCAACTGGCATCATCTGCTTCCATAAACCACTTATACGGTATCCAGAAGTGATAGAGATTAGTTGATTATATCAGTAGAAAACATTTTATTATATTTGATTAAAATGAAAATAATCATATTTAATATTTACTTGCATATAGATATAAATATATGTAATGTATTCCCATTGGAACCTTCGATTTCGGATTTAGAATTATCTAGTATTTCCCGAAGTTTTGGAGAAGCGCCTTTAGTCCAGTTGAGAGTCACTCAGAAATCTATAAAAGTCACATACTTCGGTTCGACCACGCCTTTTGATACCATTCAAATCTTCATGCTAGCCAAACGTCAACCCTGTCTCCTCCAATAGTCTCTGGAAACAAACTTTTGCTTTTACTTGTCCACGACTAGCTCACTTACAACGGTCAACACCCAATGTACCGCTGTATATATTCGCTTCGTATCAAGCTCAGCTGAATATGAAACAGAAAGATTTTAAGGGTTGGTTGTTTTCAGATTATCTGGCGCCGTCAGCAACACGAGGGTTATAATGCGCCTAAACATTCGTCATTAGACAAGCCAACATACATTTACAAACACCCATGCCTAACACGGGACTTGAAACCCGCAACCTAGCAATCTAGAAGCTAGCACGCTAACCACTATACCGTTTGGTGGGTAAAGATTTTAAGGGAAGTTGGTATCTTCTATACCAGTAATGTTAATTTAGCATATTTCAAGTACCATTTTCTAAGAGAGTAATTGACATAGAAGCCTATTTTTTTTTTCAGTGCATTTAGCAGACACTTGTTATTCTACTGAAGTTAGCTTTTAATTGTAATTCATTTGCTCTTTTTGTTAAATGAATTTTCGTAAAAGACACTCAGTCAAGTTTTTTTTTGCTAAATGAGCCAAAAACAAAAAATATTTTCAAAATAGCAACAAAATCTCAATTCAGTATATACAGATACATAAAAGGAATATGTGGCCAAAAATTTTAGGAAGATAGTTTGTTTAGTTTCTGTGAAAAAGGTACATGAATAATGTAGTTTTGAGAAAAACGCATTTTGAAGAAAATTTTAATTACACTAATAGTTACCAATTTTGCTTTCAAATAATTATGTAAAATACTTCTAAATGGGGTATTACTACAAATGAGGTCTCCTTTGAAAGGGGAGAATTTAAATTTTCAACAATAAAACACTCAAAATCTATTATTTAGAATCAAATAGCTAGAACGTTTATAAAGAGTATATAATATTCTCTTGCAATATACTATAATATCACGAGCAAAACTTTTCAACATACTACTAACTTGATTATAAGTCATCAATGCAAATCAAAAGTAATTCCAGAGATTCAAATTTTACAGATACATCAGTATTGACTGCCGGATTTAATCTTTCCATGCAGTGCATCCATACTTAGATCTAGTTAAAGGCAATTTTAAAAGATCTAAGTCTCCATCAAAAGGAAATTGAATTTGGTATTCTACGAGCTCATGCCTCGAGCTAAATCCCCCCCCCCCCCCACTACTCAGAAAATGGAATGAAAGCCAGAGTAAAATATAGTTGATAACTTCCTATTTATACACCCGAATTGGTTAGTTTCTGAGTTCCTTGTTGATACGATAGATCGACATTACCACCTAGATGATAGGTTGTTTTAAGTAAACATACGTTTAATATCATACCCAAGAGGATATAACCTCGTAAAAAGACAGTAGAAGCGAGGAGAACTTTTGGGAAATAAGACGTTTATTTAGCGTGTTTGACGGAGATGCCGCGAACGATACGTGTTCTTGTATTTACGAAGGATTGAATTGGAAAATTAAATCAATAACACCGTTATAATACTAGGGGGGGGGGGGGCTCTATATGTGGGGATTTTAGTAGGGAAAGGATTATTAATCCCTTTAAGTGTTTTGAATCAGGGACTATTTCAAAAGTGCAAGCTCTGTATATATTTATAAAGGTATTCAAACAATCTAAAATGTGGGGGAGAGATGGAAAGAGCAAATGAAGACGGTTTGGGAAATGACTTAAAAATAAGGATTGGAAAATATGCAGCACCTACAAAAGATTTTTTTAAAAATGAAGGTACAAATAGAATAACTCTTCCATATATGAAGAAAGTAAGGTAGAATTATTGTGATTAAAGAACTGCTTTTTGAAGGGAAATGTTTAATAAAGCATTCATTAGGTATAGGCTATGTAGCATTGACTATTTCAATAAAACTTTAGAGTTTTGTAACGTTTCTAATGCAGAAAAAAATCTGCTTATGACAGTCATCTGTAAAGATGATTCCAAAACCGTAATAGAAAATATTTTGAAACAACGACATTTATCCTTTATTAGAGATAATTATCTATATTTATATCCAGAAAATCGGCTAACAAGTAAATATTACAGGAAGTATATTAAAAATGTCTTTAATAAGTTAACAAATTACAATTTTATTAACATTTCTTAACGTGTATTAAAATGCTTTATAATTTTTAACATTTTTAACTTGTATTATTAAGGTTTACTAAAGTGTAATCAATTATATCAACATTCATAAAGAATTATTATTAACATGTATTACTAACGTTTATAAACGTTTCAAAATTTTATTAACATTTACCGTTATTAACGTTGATTAAAATTTTAAAACTTTGTTAACATTTACCGTTGGTGAAAATTTTCAAATGTAACTAAGATTTTAAAAAATGTATTAGCATTTAAACATTTTATTAACGTCAACTGTTACTAAAGTTTATTAACGTTTATAAACAATTAAGCATAAAAAAAGATAATTCCCGAAGACTAATGTTAAATCCTACTGCTGCAAGAATATGATTCTGTTTATTTCCACCAGATAATCAATACAATTATTAGAGCAAAGCTTAGACCTTGGCCAATATCGCAATGAAAAACTTTCTTCGTCATAAAAAGAATCCACTTTTATTGATATTGTATTCCTCCGCCATTCCATTCTGTGTACCATCCATATTCTCCTATTGATAATCGTGAAGCGAGCATTGAAAGACAAAAACAAAGAATGCCATAAATAATAGGCGGCCACAACTCACGTGGTACAGTCCAGATCTTGACGTTCCCAATTGCTGTCCTTACAAACAGCCAAATTGACCAAGGAAATTAATCTTTGGTCTTCCTAACAAAAGCACATGTTCGTTATTTTTTTTTATTAGGTAATATATTCTTATATTGTCGACTTATGTAGTGATTTCTTTTTGAGTTGGACACTCACAACAGTTTTTGATGAGATTTTAAAGACTTATACAGAGTGTTTGACTCTGATAGATGATGGAAATGGAATGGTTGTGAGTAACACTTGCGGCTAGTTGCTTTCTAAAGTATACGGGAACGCTAAGATCTTGAATTTGGTACACATATTTCTTGTTTTTAACTGATATGACTGTTGGTTGACTTCGACATCACAAGAGCTTTTCTACGTATAAATATAGTTGAAACTATAGAATAACATGGACTGCGCCTTCCGGGAGTTCTTTAAGAGGAAACTACCAGCAATTGCATTTCGAATGTTGTAAAATCCAGACTGACCGACATGGACCTTTATTGTCACAATCCCCGTCGTGTCTGCTCTAGTTTTTAAGTAGAGCTTTCACAGTGATCAATCCAATCGGGATTTAATCCCGGAACTTTTCGTGTGCTAAAGTCACTCCAGGTCATGAGTCGACACATTGGGTGGTCATGAAGCAATTGAAAAGTAGTACTGCAATTGAATACATTTATATCAATAATGTTGGGAAATCCAGACTGCCCGACATGGACATTTATTGTCACAATCCCTGTCGTGTCTGCTCTTTTTTAAGTAGAACTTTCACAGTGATCAATTCAATCAGGATTTAATCCTGGAACTTTTCGCATGCTAAAGTCACTCCAGGACATGAATCGACACATTGAATTTGAGAAGTCACGAAGCAATTGAAAAGTAGAATTGCAATAGAATACATTTATTTCAAGAAACATGCAGGCACGTTAATTAAAATTTTTAAATCGGTGAGGTATTTGAATTATGCAATTAGTTCCTCATTGAATAATTCTAACATTTTTTTTTTTTGTCATAAAGTTTAGCCATTCAGTTATGTGTTAATTTTGCATTCAAATTATCATATCCCATAGACAAAATACTACTAACATCGTCATAATGGCTATCACAAATTTATATTTATGAAAAATTAATATTATATTACGATGCCTCAATTAGCAAAGTAAATGTTAAGAGCTTTAATTAAATTAAATGAAAATACTATATATATAACATTTTATTTTTATAACTATTTTAAATTTCTTGAACCCATAATTTTTAATACCTTTGTATATTTGATATAAAATAATGGGAAAATAAAAATATTCGAATTATTTTATCTTTTAAAATAAATTTTTAATCTTAATTCCTAAATTTGTTTCTTCCATATTTTCTTAATTCTTAAATTCGTTTCTTCCATATTTTATTTTAAACTTGTATCTTTCCATAAACACTCAAACTGCAGAATAACAAGTTTACTTTTTATTTTCTAAACTTTCTAGTGACGTTCTAATTAGATATTTATAATTTACAATACAATTCAACAAGTCTAAGTTTCAAACATTTACCTTGCAGATGTCGTAGCCTGTTATAAGTGTATGAGATAAAACAAAACACTATCCAAACAATTTCTTACCTGAAACAAAAGAAGAAGTAATTAAAAAACATTCATAAGTTTTTAATACACAGACTAATTGTTGTTTGATAGGATGGAATGGATTCAAAGAATTGTATCCTAATATTTAAGAATAAGCTATTAATATTAACTGTAAATTATAATAAGTAATGTATTTATAAAACTTTTCAACGTACCCGATAGTTAAAACTCGATAAAAGTTAGAATCATCTAATCGATCATAATGTTTCAAACTTTAGTTGTTACTGCTATTTATCAGTTAATTTTAATATAATTCACCTTTGTTGAAACTTTTGAATTAATCAACAATTATGGTCCGAGGAAAGCTTTATTACAGTATACGTTATAATGGTGTTAGTGTTATAGTATATAATAACGAGTTACTATTCTGTATTGTAAATATCATTCAAGGAGCTGTTAAATTAAAAGAATACTGAGTTAATTGTAGTTTCAATAAATGTAAAGTTTCGCAAACAATCCATCTTGTCAAAGACACTCACATTTTCAACTCGAGTGCACCCATACAACTAAACAAAGCACAATCCTTCAACGCAAATTCCATTGACTCACTTTAACCAAAGTTAGCCGACAAAACCTCCAGCTGACCGAACCTCTGCAACATCTGTTCCTCAACCACAATTAGGCAGCTAATTTACCCGACACTGAATAGCGAAATCGGAAACTTTCCCATCCCACACATGCTCAAAATTCCGACAATCGAAACCACTGCATACAACGGCCTGCCCGGGTCGAGTTCGTCTCGACTCGTCTAACGGCATATTCGACATGAATGCTCGGATTCCCGTCTCGACACCTTAACGTGTCGGAATTGAAAGGCAGACGGCGGAATCAACATCTACTAATTAAGTTGGCTGGGGGAGCCTTTTGAAAGCGCTTCATTTGCATGCCGAGCCCATTATGACGTTTACAATGATGCCCTATAAAGCGAGTTGAGGGGAAAGATAGAATGGACACATGGAAGATGTAGAGGGGAATGTAGCTTTGCGGAGTTGAGTGGTTTAAAGCTGGATTTATGCAAGTATTATTTTACGGTGGTCGGTGCGGTTCGTTAGGAAAGACGCTCTCTGGTGCGTCCAATTTGGGGATTTTAAACTTTCAAGAGCTGGTGACTGGGATTTCTAATGCTTCTATTTGGAAGCGAGTTGGAGATATACGTGTTTCGAGTTAGCCTTTTAAAAAGTTAAGGTTGAAAGTGTTTTTAAACAGTAAATTTTGGAAAGGTAAAATCTGTTTAAAGGAAATATTACTTTATGACCTTTCACTATTTTTATGGAACCTTTCCCATTAAAAAAAGACTTCAGAATACTACAAACGTCAAAAGTTGTCAGATTGTTTTATTCTGAATACTTTTAAATGTGGCATTTTTGGAGATGACTATCTCACTAGTTGTGAAAAAATTAGCTGCTAGCAATACCGAACAAATATCTCGTATATTATTTTTGGACTGTGATTTTTTTTAGACGTTTTCCATTTTTTCCTTTGTACAAAACCAAAATTGATAAAAGATTTACCAATATAAAAATAAAGATCTTTGCTTCCCTAATAGCACACATCCTCCCAGGGAGGTCCCTGGGAAGTCATTCGTAGTCCCGGGGATGACTGGTGACTTCCTAGGGACCTCCCTGGGAGGATGTGTGCTATTAGGATTCTGATGAATAGTTTATTCATAATTGGACAGAGCGCTATTTGTTTGAAAAAAATCAAAATTATAAAAAATGAAGAAATAGTCTAAAACGTTCATGAAACGTTATTCAGTAGATGACAGCACAATAGAAAAGAGAAAATCGTAAATTTAGCACGTTGAAGAAATCCGAGGAATATCATACCTCTCAGCAATCAAACGCAGTGCTAACTCTGATGAACTTCTAAAAAGTAATTCCTCTAAGCAATTTTAAATGTGCAGGCTTTGCACAGGCTCACCAGTAATAAGCTTATTAAAATTGCACGAAGAACAAGAGTAGGAAGATACCAAGCTATATAGACTGAGAGGTGACTGCAATTTTTGGACCCCATCGAACATCATTCTGAATTTTTTATAGAAATTGGAGAAAAGTGAGTAGATTACGAATCCACTTGTCTACCGTGGCCAAAATGGCCGATACTGATCAAAAATTGACTTGGAATGGTTTGAACTAAATTCAATCGCCGAATGCGCCATAACTTGCCAAATAATGAGCATTTTTTTTATATTTGGTAACCCTCACTCTTTAATTTTCAATTAAGAAGGTTGCAGACTATTCAGATACCTGGCGACGGTCTACTTGCATCTATTAAAAGGGAGCCAAGTTGGCAATAAACATTACGTCACTGATGACGGAACTGATGTCGCCAATTTGGCTTACTTTTAAAAAATACAAATTTTCCGAGCCAGATATCAGAAATCGTTTGCGCTTTTTCTCATTGAAATCAAAATGCAATGGGTTGCCAGACGAAAAAGTTTGTTCTCTTTTTGGCAAGTTATGACATATTTGGCAATCGGATTTTAGTTCAACTCATTCCAAGTTGATTTTTGATCAGTTTCGGTCATTTTTGCCACGGCAGACCAGTGGATTTGTAATCTACTCACTTTTCTCCATTTTCTATAAAAAATTCAGAATGATGTTCGATGGGATCCAAAAATTGCAGTCGCCTCTCGGACTAATGTGTTTATTTATTTGATAAGAAAAATGAATTTTTGCTTGTATATATTGATTTAGTGAATTCTCGCACTACTTCAATCATAAAGTCAAAAAAAAAAAAAATACAGGCATGTTAAGTGTGCAGTGGTACTTATAAGCACCAGCTTGTTTTCAATACTATATCACAACGCGCACTTGAAAATAGTAAACAGTGTAAGAAGTAATTTAAATTTAATGTAAATAGTACTTTGGTAAAAATTTTCATTATTTGCTTAGAATATGAAAGCCAAAAGATCAATTCCGTGTTGCATCTTTTTTGAGAAAAAAATACTGTTGACTCTTTCCTTGTAATATTGATCAAAATCTCCTTTATCAGACAGCTTATACCTTTACTCAGCAATCGAATGCCAAACCTCATTCATTTCAATATTTTGCACGCATGAGATATTTTGCAGCACATATTTAAAAAAAAATCTGTCAGAATTATTAAACAGCTGATCTAGAGCTGGTACAATAGAAGTTAGCAACATCAGAGTTGCGTGCCAACAGTTAACCAGTTGTTGCTAGCCTCGTTATAGTTTCATTATTCATTCTGCTTTGAAATGGCAATAAATCATGCAGACCATTACGCAAATAGAAGCTATGACTGAATTCGCTGCATATCGGTTTTAAAGTGGCGTAAAATCATACTCTGGATCTATCCGAGTATAGCTCTAAAGCTGGAATACGGGTATTCATTTTTCGTCGGTATGGTATACAAACGCAAGATATGAAGTCGCATTTTATTCAATGCACGAAAGATAAAATATGTAAATTGCCAATCCATAGTCAGTAGCCTGCATTATTTCACGAAATATTTTGCATATTATTTGTAATTTAAAGACAGGTAGAAACATAAATATTGAAGAATTGATGGAAGAATGATTGAGAAGAAAGACTGTTGGTGTAAGTATGTTGTTCAAATTGGTATCATGCAAGAGTCAAATATTTTATTTTAAATCAAATAACGAAGTTTAAACTATTTAGTGGAATCTTAAAGAGGATAGTCGGTACATCCAAACGGAACTACATTCATCAAAATATTTACAAATAAAAAAAATTTACAATTCTTGAGGGAAGGTATATACATCTCTGCGTCTATCACAAGAGAATAGCTCTCAACAGGTTGTCTAGTGTCGTCTGTTGCCAGGCTAGCCTCATTTTTTATGGAGGATTCCAGCTAAAAGGCATCAATGTTTTGCTGTGAGTAATCTTTTTGGGGGTCAATTTCCTACATCCATGAATTTCTTATGTACGAGTCTTTTGTTTCTATAGCAACTGTCACCATCCAAACTAACTAGTGAGAGTTATTCGGCTGATAGTTCATTTCTCGACACAGGTATTTGTAAGTAAGTAGAAAATTTAAACTTTATTTTGTAAACTATTATTGGATGGTGAATTTAGTTGTTTATCAAAATATATCTTCTGAATAAATTTATATGAACTTCAATTTAAGAACGTATTCAATTTACTATTAAATAATACAACCAACTATTTTAGTTTGTAACAAGCCCTTCACTTAACGCGCCGGTATTGGTTGAATATCTGTTTAAGTTGATTGTACAAATAACCCTTCGTTATCAGCTAAAATTTAAATAATCGGTATCAAAGTCGTACCTATACTTATTCATGGACTGATAACAAATAATTAACACAGAATTCAAAATCGACTTGTTAAACAAGAAGATTAGTTTTCCAATAACGCACTGTTCTTAAATTCTTATTATTTAAGTACAACTACAGATTCAAAATAACAACTCGAGAACAACATTTCTGAAAGAATATCCGTGTCAAACGAAATAACTAGTGCAATTAAATGTACTTTAAGTACGTAGCTTCAAATCTTTATGATTATTTTCCATACGTAGCAAAAGTCCCATTATAATAACAACAAGCAGTTAAACAATCAAAGCGAACACATTCGAAAAACACTTCTTCTGCAAAGGACACTTCCCGAGATACAAGTTTTAAAAACAGCTCAAAGACCGACGTTAATTAGCCAGGGAATTCATCACTCGCAATCAATATCAAAGCTTCACCCATCTCCGCGAACGCACTTCGCTAATGCTCTTCCCGGTTCCTTTGAGAATAAGTCTGATATTTTTCAGATCATAAGCTTTGACAACGCGTTCAAGCTTGCTCAGCCGTCCTCGCGAATTCATTGACGAAGTGCTTTTCAGGAACACTACTCACAGTAATGAACAGTATGCTTCTGCACTTATTCTTGTGTAGGAGTAAACAATCTTTTTCACTCAGTTAGATGTTGGGCTTATAGAGAGCACTAAATCCCAGTTGCCACTGTGACTTTCATTCCTGGAAGGGTTTTGATTCGTTTACCGTTCGAACGCTCAAGAATGCCTCCATGGTCAAAAGGGAACTGATGTGCTGTTTGGTTCAATGGACGGTATTTTTGTGAAGAAATGTGCGTTGTTACCTTCTTGAGAGAGCTTGGGCAGTTTAAGCTTTTAGTTATTGTAGAAAGAATAGTTGGGGCATGACTGTGTCCTTTTCTTTTTAACGCTCGAGTGTGTTGGACATAAGTGTACATTGTAAGAAATCTGAAGAAACGAAATGGGATGTGATAAAAATTTATTGGGGCATTTAAAGTTTACGATTTGACGGAATGTGAGATTTCTTTGTTCAGTTGATGAAAAAGAAACTGGACCAGGAAGAGTTAAGGCGGTGCCACTTGCATCCCCCTGACCATTTGAAAATTGAAAATAAGGTGGAGACAAGTGGTTTGTAGGTTGGTTTGTACACTCAACGGCTTAATTTTATGCACAATAACGGCTAATCAGCAGAAAAGTGGTAACGTTATGAACGGAAAAAATAATTATTACCAGAGTTTAAATTATTTATCTAAACAGAAAATTAATGTTGAACTATTAATTAATAAATCAGTAGGAAATCCTATAACTATTTTTGACAAAAATCAAGGTCTTATACATTGCACTTTTCTCGAAATAACCCGAACATCAAAGGTTAACTTGGCAGTAAACTACTTAACTTATCTACACACATAACTTATTTAAGTAGTTATCTATTGCGTATCAAATACATTTTCATTACAAATATTGATAAAATAAGAAACATTCAGTTATTTGTCTACATTTTTGATATCTTAGCATCAATTGCTTTAATTTGAAAATATATAATTCCCAATGCCAAAAACTTCAACTTCTGAAAAGTTACGTTCGAAATATCCATGCAGATTTTCATTTTAGTCTTACTATACAAACAATCACAATTCTTCAAAGAATGACGCAAAACATGTTTCGACAATCATAACGGACCATAAATTCCCTCCCTCAAAAAGAACACAAAATGGAAATTCCCTACTTTTATCCAAGAAAGTCCCACCACAAAAACTCCATCTAAGGCTTTCACCCAAAACATCGCAACCGATTCGCACGAATCTTCTATCACGCGTTCTTCACAAGAAACCGAACCGACTTAATGCTCAAGTAATCACAGCCATTCGCCCCCCCCCCCCCATTCGAATACCCCCCACACCCCACCTACAAAACATTCCAACCCTCCCCCCACCAGATTGGTAACAACTCTATCGTCTGGTAGAGTTGTGAGTGGCACGAACTGAGATAAAAATCCCTCTTTTCCGCTTGTAAGCATCTTGAGGCAGAAGAAAGACGAGGTTTTGGACAAGTTCCAAAGTCCCTATGGGGGAAAACGGATTTGGAAAGGGGAGGCTTTTGTTTTGTTCGAGTGTTTAATTGACAGTGTTCGGTGGAATTCTTCGGGTTAATTGAGTGGACGTGGGATCGCTCTCTTATTCGAAGTGGAAGGAAACAATACGGTTTGGAATTAAGCATGTGCTGTCATTGGAATTTAAGTTTAAAAAAAAATTGTATAATTAAGAGATCTGAAATATAGATGTGATAATAAGTTTGGTATCGAATAATACAATTCTCTTAGTTATTATTTACTTCTAGTTTTGCTCATTACTTATGTTTTGATTACGGTTGAAAATTATTTGATTCTTAAATATAACTGATAATTATTTGACTCTTAAATATAGCTGATAATTATTTTACTCTTGAATATAGCTGATAATTATTTTACTCTTAAATATAGATGATAATTATTTTACTCTTGAATATAGCTGATAATTATTTGACTCTTAAATATAGATAATTTTTTGACTCTTAAATATAGATGATAATTATTTGACTCAAATATAGCTGATAATTATTTGAGTCCTAAATATAGCCGATAATTATTATACTTTTAAATATAGTCGATAATTATTCGACTCCTAATTATAGCTGATAATTATTCGACTCCTAATTATAGCTGATAATTATTCGACTCCTAATTATAGCTGATAATTATTCGACTCTTAAATACAACTGGTAAATATTAGACACTTTAATATAGCTGATAATTTTTTACGCCTGAAATATGGGAATTTTTACATCCAAAATATAGTTGCAACATTTTTAAATTCAGAATATAGATGTTACGTTTTTACATTCATAATATAGCTAATATAATTATGTCTGAAATATAAACGATACTTTACGAAAAAATATTTTATAGTTAAGTTTTTAATGTAGAATGTAACATTAGTAGTAAAATAAGAATCCTAAGCACCTTTTCTTTCAATCATAAATTATCGCTAAGGATTGGATACGTATTTCAATCATATATTTTATTTTATGAAATAGAATAATCATAGCACTTCTACAAATACACATAAAAGAAAACCCACTCTGTGCAACTCTTTTAAAAGCTGAAATAAAATAATAATACGAAACAATTATTTCTAAAAATATTCAAATTACCATTTTAGGATACTACAACACACACAAAAAAATTAAAATTCGGCAGAGGTAGCATCGTTGCCAAACTAAACAAATATACACGTAATAAAAATATATAGTAAATAAGGCAAAAGAAACAAAGACCACTTAACAAATCGAATATCATCAAAAGAAACTTAACAATATCTACACTTCCACACACCACCTTCCACTTCAAAAGACATACTCCCACATCCCTTCTAATAAGCAACAAATCCATCAGGTCAAGAAAGCAGCACTCATTTCGCGTTCTTCTTGCAATCGCCTACTCCCCGCGGTTCCAGATCTTTCTCTTTTATGGTCGCACCATGAATAGATGGACTTCAAGAAGGATGGTCCCAAACGATCGCTGGAAGGGACCGACAACTGAAGCGAAGAGGTAATAAACGACCGTAAGTCGCAGGTGTTGCCAAGATTTCAATTATGTGGCCAGCGGCTGACGTCAGCCAGAGAAGTTATACTTCGGATTATGGCACAGATTGGATGATGAAGTAGGCAGCAGGGTGATATAGGTCTTGTGAAGGAATAATGGTATTCAATCCTTGAAAAAAAGGACGACGCCATTTATTAGTTTTGTGAAGGGGCTTGGGAATTAGTGGGGTCGTTATGAGAATTGATGTGTCCAATAGTATTGTTCCCGAGAACATGTTTGTGAGGCATTTGGCTTTTTTGAAAAAGAGTTGTAATTGAGGCATTCCAAGTACGGGGGGTGAACCATGTTATTTTATAATACCCCGAGGGTCATCAAGCATAGTATTCAGGGCGAGTTCGCTTTTTTTTTTGTGTGATATGAAATAAGTTTCAGCAAATGAGGATTTATAGGACATAAATTTTGAGCGGCACTCATAAATTGTATTGAATGGGTATGTTTTAACTTATAAAAATGCATGAAGTTCACAGCCAGCTAGTGCGTTCAAAACTTATTTTCGCGAAATCACCATTTCTCAAGTTCGAATGAACTTGAGAAACCTTGGACCTTTTGTGTGGTACGAACGAATCCATTTTATGGGCAATTGGTGATTCATGAAACATTCCTATCATTAGGTAGATTTTTCTGTATTTAGTTAAGTTTATTCTAGATTCTTCTCAAAGTTAATAAATGTTCTCTGAAAGGATGAATTATTTTATGAAAATTTATTATAGTAACTTAAATCCATACGACATCAATTCGATTTAGCATTAAAAGTAATAATTTTATTTAAAATTTCCCTTCAAAGAATTTTAAACTAAAACACGTTGTACTTTTTTGATGCAAAACAATAAATAGTGAAATGATCAACAACCTTCAACACCGAAGAAGAAAGAAAAAAGAATACCCTTTTGACGAAACTGTGAACATGGGTGGAAGCAGAATTATTTTCAAGGGGGGTGCATATGACCCTCAAATGGGTGAAGTTTTTCTTTTAACCTTTATTTTTCAATTGAATATCCTAAATAAATTTTTAATTAATACCGATGTATTAAATTTCTGTCCATGAATATATTCTAAACCAACAAAACATTTATATTTCCAGTGAATCGTATGCAGTGTTTAAACTGGGCTCTAAAATTTCTTTAGCAAAAAAGCTAAAATCACAATTTTCTTATCAGCAAAAAGCTAGAATCCCATCATTCGAGATTTTTAATTTAACACAATAATAGCATTTTATATAATAAAATTATTATTAACTTTAAATATAAAGCTATTTTATATCCAAACATCAACTGTAAAAAATACTATTCACCCTTCACCTTACTTGTTCTTTTAGGTCAATGACTAACCTTTGGGTTAACAAAATGGCGGTTTTGCAAATTTTATGGAAAAATGTTTTAGCAAAACAGCTAAGCCACGCCTTCTAATTTTAGCTTTAAAGAAAGTTCTTAAGCATTTTGCTAAAGAAAACTACACCCAAAGCTTAATCCCTGATCATACCACTTCTTTTCATATTATTTTTAATTTTCAAAATCGTAGGGGGAAGGGGGTACACCTTTTGCTTTGACGGTGCACATAAGTGTGATTGTTGGTTGTTTTCAGATTATCTGGCGCCGTCAGCAACACGAGGGCTATAATACGCCGAAACATTCGTCATTAGACAAGCCAACATACATTTACAAACACCCATGCCTGACACGGGATTTTAACCCGGCACATAAGTGTGAACTTATGCACAACCCTAACGCAAATTTTTGTCAACAGACACCACCAGTTTTGGACCTAGTTCGATTGTTATTGATTCCAATCTTAAGAGAACCCACATACACAAAAAAATCCCAAGTGACACAATAACGTACACACTAAAACCTACAAGACACATCGCCATCAACCATTCGCCACCCAAACTGCAGCACACCCAAAAACAAAGACATCCACCGATACATCAAAAGGGCGTTGCCAATCCGCCATTAAAAATGTCCGGGTGAACAACGCATACTGAGCAAAACCTGCAAGGAACGAGATAAACCCATTGGGGAAAGGTGAAGCACCGTTAACTTCTACTCCCAGAGAAAAGTCGCATTAAAAGTTGTTCGATGAGATGTGAGAAGTGGAGGACAGTGTTCTTCCTCTCTGAATAACTGGTTCGGTCTTTAAATCGAATCGGCGTTGAGTCATTCGGAAGGAATCGGATTAAAACGGTCCAGGAATTGAATTAGTTAAGGAGTGGTTGGGACTTGAGTTAATTAAGGTGTCTTTTCGCCAGGTTGTCTGATGGGCTGTGGCTATTTGGTAATTCGATGCGTGGAGTTTTATGGCTAAATGGTGGTTATGGTAATTTTGTGACATTGTGACTTTGAGTGTGACTTATTTTGGCATTTTCGTGTTGTGGCTTTGAATGTATTGGCTTAAGTAGCGCTTTATGTAACGAAGATTATTAGCTTAAAGTAAAATTTTTTATACTAAGTTGTGCTTTTTGCAATTGTGACTTTGAATGTAATATATTTTGGCACTTTCATTTTGCGGCTTTGAATGTATTTGCTCAAGAAAATGAAAGAAACGTTAGAAAATGAAGCCTATTTGCTTAAAGTAACACCTTTTATACTAAGTTGTGATTTGTGAATTTGTGACTTTGAGTGTTAGATATTTTGGCACTTTTTATTAAGGTTTTGAATATATTGGCTTAAGTAGTACTTTATACAACGAAACTTATTAGCTTAAAGTAAAACAAGTTGTGCAACTATAACTTCAAATGTTACATATTTTAACACTTCCATGTTGTGGCTTAGAATGTATAGGCTTAAGTAATATTATACATAACGAAGACTATCACAAAATGGCCTTCAATATCAGCAAATATTTTGGGTAATTTGGTTAAATACACATCTTCCGGGTTATCTTAATTGAAGAAAAAAACTTTCAAACTTTATAATCATTACAGATTTGTTCGTGTTACGAAAATCGCTGTAGGAAAATAAGTTGAGCAAAGCTAAATTATATTTAAAATTACCACTTCTTGTAATTTAATTTATCTGTTATTTTGGAATTGTATAAAATCATAGAGTTGCTAAAACTAACAATTAACGACGAATTTCGTTGCTAAATTAGAAAACAATCAAACAAATTGCTTCGAGAAGTTTTTCTAATAATTCGATTGAATGCAAAGATGTTTAAGAGAACTTGATTAATCCTTTTAAGAATTTTAGGGTGTAAGTGGAAGGAAACAATAAGATTTTCGTTAATCTTGATTCTTAGTCCTTGTTATAAGCTGTTCCCATAAATAAAGTGCACAGGCAATCTATCAGCTACGTAAACAATTTAGGTAAGCAGAAAACATTTATTACAAATTCTTGAATTTAACCCTTTAACGATGATTGGCAAGAAAACTTGCCAATTGACATTTTAGGTTTTTTTTCTTTTCTAATAAATTGCAATTGTGGTTCCACTTAGTGTTTTTTAAAAATTATAATAATTTTCCAAAAAATCTGAAAAAATCAAAATAAACCTTTAACGATCTAAATAAACAAGGTAACAGTTAAAAAATAATGACTGTTTATTCATTTGAAAGTCTTCTTTAATAGATTAATATCAAGCAAATAAATCATTGAATTAACTTTTGGTACTTTCAATGTATATATTTCAAAGTCTTTATTTCAGTTTCCCATTCCTATTATTGTACTAGAAGCGCATATTAGCATTCTTTATTAAACCTGCCCTAGGAATGATATAACATTAGCATTCAGTCATCACTAGCGATCAAGAATTTCGATCAGGAATTGACGGGAAAGTGCTAGGCCAATCAATTAGCTTCTTTCATCTTGCAAAGAGCCCTAACGTGTACAACCTTAGCCTTCTAAAAGACTACGGATAGTTTAAGGACACATTGCAGGATAGTCGTTACATGTTAACAAATCACTATTTAAAGTAGAGGTCGGTGATATATCGATACGTTGATATTTTTATCGAATTTTTTTTTTTTTTTTTTTTTTTTGTAATATTGATACAAGTCACTGTTATATAGATATTTTCAAACATTTTTAGTTTTTTAATGATAGTTTTGTAGTTCCAGTTCCATGTGTTTTTTCGATTTTCTTTATTCCCTTTTCAAAAATTTCAATATTAAAGTTTGGACTTGGTTGAGAGACAGTTGAAATGGCACCCTAACCTATAAAGAAAACGTAATGTAATGGGTAAGATAAGATTATTTATTAATAGTCACTAACATAGCGCCGTTTCTGTTGCCAACGTGTGCCTGGAATTTGCATCTAATATTTAATATTAAAAACATCTCCTATCAACAAAATATGCGGTAAACTACTTTTCAAAATTTCTTCTTTAAAAATAAATGTGAATTTATGCATTGACATCCAAATGTATTTTATTTATTCTGAATATAATTTATTTATTAAAACAATTTTTATAGTTTATTTATTAAAACAATTTTGGCATATATATTCATGAAAAGTAGAAATTTGCCCCTAAAACTTTGTTTCTGGCAAAATTGAAAATCAAATAAAAAATAATCATGCATAGATATATCGATATTTTACCGATATTTTTTTCTATGAAACGATATAGTATCGATATTTATTTTTATCGATATTTCCGACCTCTAATTTAAAGACCTGGTTTTGGACACCGAAGAGGAGAGACTTAGTCTATTTCACTAAGTTCCGTGTTAATTTGATAAATCTCTTTTCAAAGGGCCATGGGCAAGTTTTTCTAATAATTCGATTGAATGCAAAGATGTTTAAGTGAACTTTAATTAATCCTTTTAAGAATTTTAGGGCGTAATGGAAGGTAATAATGATTTTCTTTAATCTTAAAAATTCTCCAAATGGGTTTATACTTAAGACCTTGTAAAAAGTTGTTTACACAAATAAAATAAATTGAAAATCTACCAGCAAATATAAATAATTGAGATTAGTGATAAAAAAAACTTTCATTGAAAATTCCTGTATTTTATTTCAGGCAAATAAAAAATGCAACTGACATAAGATAATTAAAAAGTATAGATTTTAAAGCTCTTTTTTCTGTTCCCCAATCTTATTATATCATTAAACGCAAAAATCGGTTTTCTTTATAAAATTCGGTCTAAGCAGCAGGATTGAGCATTCCATCAGCACTGTCGGTCAAGAATTTCGATCAGGGTTTGACGCGAAAGTGCTTAGACAATCAATTATCTTCTTTCATCTTGTAAAGAGCCCTAATGTGTAACATCGTTAACCTTCTAAAAGACTACGGATAGTTAAAGGACACATCGCAGAAGACTCATTACACGTTAACGAATCACTATTTAAAGACCCGGCTTCGGACACCGTAGACGAGGGACTTAGTGAAATAAACTAAGTTCCGTGTTAATTTGACAAGTCTCTTTTAAAGGGCCATGGGCTGGACTTAATTGCTTTGAAGGAGCGGAATTGCTTCACAAAAGTTTACCTATCTCGGGAGACGATTCCAATTTCATCAAGGCGCCGATGCTTTTATAAATTAGATAGTCTTGCTTTGAGGATTAGATCGAAAGGAAATGGCAATTTTGGATTCTGAAATTGAGCTGTAATGGTAACGGAAGGAAGATCTTAAAAGATACGAACTGACATCCAAAGTTATTAGAACATTCCAAGTACTGTTGGAATCGATGAATTGCTATTTCCGCAAATGCGATTAGTTTCGAAATAATGATTTATAGTGTCTTCATAATTAAAGTTGTGCCATTTAGAGTAGTATAGAGAGTCTGTAGTAAAGAATAGATCTTTATAAAATATTGTATACCTACTAATGATATTATTTTAAAAAAATTATAAAATTTTGTAAAATATGACTGAAATTTTGATTTGTCTCATGAAAAAGTTTAAAATTTGTAAGACAGTTATTGAAAACTTATTGTTTTCTTTTTGGCATGAAACTTGATCAACAATCCGATGAAGTTTAGCCTGTAAAGTTAGCTTCCAGTTCTTGAAGCGCCATATTTCCATCAAGTGGTGAATATTTGAACTGATGTCTATTTTCTTCCCCGTCAAGTATCATTTCCCTAAAATCTCATGAGGTGTATTATTAAAAAAAAGTTGTAAGACAGTTATTGACAACTTATGATTATTTTCTTTTTGACATGAAGCTTGATCAACAATCCGATGAAATTAAGCCTGTAAAGTTAAGCTTCATGAGTTCTTGAAGAGCCAGATTTCTATCAGGCGGCGAATGTT
The DNA here is from genome assembly GCA_963978545.1 of Linyphia triangularis. Classification (NCBI taxonomy): domain Eukaryota; kingdom Metazoa; phylum Arthropoda; class Arachnida; order Araneae; family Linyphiidae; genus Linyphia; species Linyphia triangularis. The sequence goes on along the minus strand of OZ021729.1, from coordinate 11,358,489 downwards.
TGAATTTATGTCTGTTTTCTTCCCCGTCAGGTATCCGTTCCCTAAGATCTCAGGTCGTGTATCATTAAATAATTCATGCTCCAGACAGCTCTAAACAGAACTAACATAGTGTATTTTATTTAAGAAGTTTTGTAATCTATAATGTCCGAAAGAATGGACAATTCCCACATTTTTTAAAAAACGAGTGAAATTAATTTATATTAATGAAGAATTCCTTTCTGATTCCAAATATTCGAACAAAAGTTCTTTTAAAAAAATTAGTTATTTAAATATTAGGAAAAGAAAATGACCCGAAACCGAGCCAAAACCTGTCCGATCAACTCAGCAAAATATGTGACGTCACGAGATCCTTCCATTTTCATGGTTATTGTAAGGTTTCTGCCAAATAGTTGGTGTGAGTTTTTTAGACAATTGTCATATCTAGTGTCGGTTGGTACGATTTACGAGACATTTGCAAAACTGTTTTCTGTTGCTGCGTTTCAAGCTTAGTTATTTCAGATCTTTTGACGTCACTTTAGCTTCGAGCTGAATGTGTCGTTTTTCTCATCAAATCTAAAAGGCAAACTTAAGCTGCAAATTAAAGAAAAAAAAAAGAAAGAAAAAAAAGAAAAAAAGAAAAAAAAAAAAGAGAAAAAAAAAGAAGAAAAAAAAAGAAAAAAAAAGAAGAAAAAAAAAAAACGCAGTGAGAAGAAATTTGAGTTTATGGCCTTTTCGAAGCTTTTAGAATTAAATAAAAAAAAAATTGTGGGAATTGTCCATTATCAATTAACCTTTATACGTGAACATAAAAACTTATTATTTGCTAATAATTACTGTAAACGAGTGTCGTTTTGAAGTCTTTAGGATGAAACCTACAACCGTTTACACTGCAACATACTCAAGTATGGATAATCATAAAAGAATACTTTAGAAAAATATTTGCAATTTTCTTTTTAAATTATGCAATCTTTAAAATAGAAATCCTCATTCCTTTTAATGTTCACCTTGTAGAATTTGGATTATTTGTTTGTCCATACATTACTTATCTTTTGTAGTATCAAATCTACATCATGGGAAATGCGATTTCATATTTATAACTTGGAAAGAAATACGTTCAAGTTATAAAATGTAAAAAAATTCCGTTTTCAAGTAAAGAAATATGTGTAATTATGAGATTAACACTAAGTTTATTTACAAATGCTTCCTTTTGACCATTCTGAAAAAACTTTTCTCGGAGGTTGATCAATATGTTGCTTAAAAATATCAAAAATAAAAATATATTAAAAACTGATAATTATAACTGATGCAAATATATTGAGGTTCGTGTTTTCTACGTTAACTCTAAATTAAATAAGTCAATTTTTTTTTTTTTTGTCAACTTTATAACAGATATGTTAATTTATATTTTTCTAATCAAATACCGAAAGGAGTCATTTTGACCTCTTTTGTAGAAATAGGTATATGGTCAACTCATGGTAAACCTAGTGTTAAATATCCTGAATACAGCATATTTTAATCATTACATTTTTTTGTTTAAATAAGTATATTTTATTTGCGTATGCTTTTTGAAAATAATCGAGCGTTATAAAGACGTTTTAAACAAAATACCACAGATAGAAATTTAACTCATGACATAATTCTTAAATGTTTCATTTATTTGGCAAACATTTGAATTCATTGAAATTGAATGTTACTTTTTCAGATATTTTGTTTAAAATTAAAAAAAAATAAAAATAATCGAATACACTTATGAAAAGTTGTTTCGGTACTTGAAATATTCCGAACTTTCAATCGTATAGACCAGTGTTAGCCACTACGCGGCCCACGACAGATTTTTCTGCGGCATGCTGGGAGCACAGAAGAGGGGGGGGGGGGGGAAAGACCTAACATCGACATGATATGGACTTTTTTTTTAAAACATAATTTTAATTTGTCCAAAATAGCATGTGGTAACTATGTATCACAGTGTTCTCCACTATGTGCCTAAAGAAACTTTCAGCAAGGTGGATTTAATCAATAAATTCAGGAATAACTTAACTGAGCTTCATTTGGACAATTCATCAAGATTAGCTGTAACAAAAACGTGACAGACGACTCTATCATAAAATAAAATGAACGATTTTAACAATCATCGTCTCACAATTGATACCGATTAAAATGGGTTAATCTGGGAGTACGGTTTAATCCATTGACGGACATGGGAATTTTACAGTTGTTTTTCCTTAAAGAGTTTTTATATTATATTTCTAATTCAAATACATAATTTTTTTTAATTATTTTTTATTTATTTTCATCAATATCAATTTAATATCATCCCAATAAAAATATTTTATTTTAAATTTTATTTATAAATTTAAAAATGCTGTGTATTGCTGGAAAAACTGGGAATCAAATGACGTATATATACGTGCATGACCGTCAGTGGGTTAACTGCCTTTATTAAACGTTAAGTCAACTCACATTATCACGTTGGAACAAAAGATTCACTTCTCTTTTAGATTTGGGTTTACTAATAATGAAAATTAATATTTTACAATTGTTGGGGAAAAAAAAGAACCAAATATCAATTCTAATTTTATTATGATAAAAAAAAACACTATTTTTTTCAGTTTTCATAAATGCTATATATTGTTAAATATATACTAATTAAAGACACATATGGTGTATCCGGTATATATCTGCGGCCCGCGAAAAGTTGCCACTTAAGTATTATGGCCCGCATCTAAAGGTTAGTGGCGAAAGCTGGTATAGACTCTCTTAAAATACATATGAACATGAACTTAATAACAAAATGCGTCTAAGCAATGATAAAAATGCATAACGCAAAAGGAAATTCAAGAAACATTCAAAAATCTTTCTCGCCAAACATCGCTGATGCAAGATTGTCAGTACCAGATTCAGCAATCCTTTGCACAAAAGCAAAAAAGAACTGAAACCAAATGCCACTAGAGATCCCAAAATCTTGATGATTCTTTATACAAACATCTCACTCAAGAATTACATTAGAATAGAAACAATATGGCACAACACAAAATATTTTGAACTTTCAATCGTATAGACACTCATTCAAAATACTCTCAAACAACAGCTTCAAAGCAAAGTGAGCCTTACAAAAGTATAATCCAAAACGAAATTGAGAAAGTTCCAAAATCTTTCTCGCCAAACATCTCTCCATTGACGCAAGATTGTCAGTACTAGATACAGCACATCACAAAAGCAAATAAGAACCGAAACCAAAAGCCATTCGAGACCCAAAACTCTTGATGATTCTTTATACAAACATCTCAACCAATATAGAAACTAAACAGCACAACATAAAATATTCTACACTTTCAGTCGTATAGACACTCATTCAAAATTCACCTAAACATCAGCTTAATAGCAAAACGCGTCTCAACAATGCACGGCGCAAAACAAAATTAACTAAGTTTCCAAAATCTTTCACGCCAAACATCGCTTATATTGACGCAAGATTGCCAGTACCAGATTCAGCAATCCCTTACAACACAAAAAGCAAATAACAACCGAAACCAAACGCCACTCGAGACCCCAAACTCTTGATGATTCTTTATACAAACATCTCGAACCAAGAATTACATTAGGATGGAAGCTATATAACACAACACAAGCGCGGCCATCTTTTCCATCAGCGGTGGTGGAATAAACAACTTGCCAGCTAAGCAGATGGCTTCATTTGCATGCACAAGCCTCAATGGCGGATTTCGGCCTTCGACTTTCGGATGAAGTTTTGTGTGGACAAGAAAAATAGAGCAATCACATTAAAGTTTGGGAGCCATATTGGTTCCCTGAGATGAGAAGGATTTCGGGATGGGCGTAAGACTGTTCTGGAGATAGCCGGAGTGATTCCGTGTAATGTCTGTTTTAACGGGAATTGCTTGCGATAGAATGCCAAGAGTTTCTATCTGGGATGGCCTTGCTTGGAGATGCCCTTCTATTGGGTAATGTGCTTCTGGCTGTTCTCGTTTGAATTTCAATCTATGGAGTAGGGTTGTGAATATAACAAGTGCCAAATGGTATGGGGCTTTGGCGGGGCCGGAGCGATGTTCGAGGCATTGTTTTCGACATTTTGTATTTGAAGCAAGGAATCTTGAGCTTTTTCACTGTGAATACTTTGAGGTAAAATCTATTGAAGGGGAAAGAAGATAAATATTTAGATTTAGTTTAGTTTTAAATTTGAAGGATTTATTTAATGGGGTCCGACGCATGAAAATTTTTCAGGTTATCGGTTTTGAGTTTATTATTGTTTATTAAAATTTAAATGTATGCCTCATTTGCAGTTATATCTTATTTAAAAGTGCTTTTAATAATTTTTGAAGTAAATAAAAAGTTGATATTATGTAAATTATATTTTTAACTTTAAAAGACGAATTTCTCAAAATGTTATTTTTTCATGCGGGGGCAGATAACTTAAAATTTATTTAATATAAATGCTTGAAATTTATTATATATGTTTCTCTAATTAATTTAAGTTCTTTAACACGAGAAATAAATGATAAATAGCAACCTTTTTTTAAAAAAAAATTTCATCCACAATTTTCAATTTTTTTTAAACAACTTTTTAAAAAGTAATATATTTGTTGAATTTTTAAAACATAATAAAAATCTTGGGTTAAAGTATTTAGAGGTATCCAAATACTATACAATGGAAATTTCAGAATAATAGAAGAGGTATTAAAGGGCCAGATCTCTTAAATATGTGGTAGCATAATATTTTTGATTACGATTATTTTAAATCTTTAAGGAGAGGATGGAACACAAAATCTTTAAAAATAAAAAAATAAATAAAAAAATCATTGCTTTTTAAAAAATTATTTTATTCTGAATAAAACACGCCAAAATTATACTTCTACCTAGAGTAAAACTAGCTACTACAACCGAATAGCATTTAACTTAGCCCAGCATTAGATATTTTAACTTTGAATCTATTTTTCTCATTGTTGATTTTTGTCATGTTTTAGAAAGTTTAAACTGACATTTTTACAGTTATATTTGCAGAAACACTTTTAAACATATATTAGTTTAATTTGTCCGTAGAAATTAGTTATATATGCATAATAAAACAACTTTAAACACATTTTTTTTTAATGTAAACAAGTAAAATAATGAAAATTCTAAAGTAAAAACAAAAATCTATACAGTTAGTTTGTTAAATAAATTTTTTGTTTATAAAAATGCTTAATTTTTTTTGTTCTCAAATAATTTTTTGACAAATAAAAAAATGTCCTTTTTTAGCATATTTTATTACTTTTTAAATTTTTTAAATATTTCTTTTAAAAATTTGACCATATAAAAATTATATTATACTATGTATACGTTTATAGAAAAAAAAATCATAATGATATCTACAAGATTAAAGAAAAAGTTAAACGTATCCCGTCCCCTCCTTAAGATTTAAAAATCATGCATGACTTGTCTATAACTGTAACATAACTTGGAGTATGATAAAGCTGTTATGATTTTTTTTTTTTTTTCTTTTTTTTTTTTTCGAACTCGACCATTCCTATAGATTTACATTTTAAAATTTCACAGTAAATAATAACTTGGTATTTGAAGTTCGTATTACGATTTTTGTTTATATTTAAAAAATTTAATTCAAATAATCAAAGCATGAAATGACCATCTGGTGGCTGGGGGTCAGCGCTCTGGCCTCGCATACCAAAGATGCCAGGTTAGGCATGGATGTTCGTTGTGGTTCGGAATCCACGTTAAAGTATTGGTCCCGGCCTGATTAGCCGCTATTGTGCATAAAATAGGTCGTTGAGCGCACAAACCAACTAACCAATGAAGCATAAAATTATTTAAAATATATAATTAATCTTAAATCCTTTTCATGCAAAATGTTCTACCGCAAATTATTAATTAGAATAAAGTCATTCCTCAATAAAACACCTCAAAATTACACGCTTTAAGTACATTGGAACTGCACACGCGAAATTTAAAAGTCTCTAAATAAACAATGTTCAAACAAATCCAAATGCACTGGAATGTTATTATCGAAACCATAAATGAGTAAATTACATTAAAAATGATCGAAGCACTCCATTTACCTCCCTGCCTTTATACCACCTATTCAGCCCACTACCCCTCCAAACATTTTCGTTCCTTTCCAAACCGATATCTCCCTAAACACCCCAAATTACCCTATATCCGTTTTCCAAAGACAAACAAGTCCAATTTAAGTGTCCATCGAGCCAAACGCCCAGGGATAGAGGGGGTTAGATTTCCTGGTCTTAAGTGAAACTCCTTTATTATCCCAATTCACGTTTTCTCGCAGCCGAAATGGCTTCTTATTCACAACACAATGCAAAGTTAATTTCCGTCGCTGTCCGCATAATAATTTGCGTTAAGTTTCCACTAATATAAGTCGCCGATATTCGACGCTTCCCCCAGAATTAAAAGGGGGGGGAACGAGGTTAAAGCTATTGGGTAAACTTCTCCAGCATGTATAATCAGATGATCGACTAGCCCGTGATTAAGGCCGGTGTTCGTTGTTTCCTTTTGGGATTAAATCTGTTTTATTGATGTTTGCAGGGTTATATAGTAGATATTAAAGGCATTTTTCCATGGAGGCAAACATCGCCGGAGCTTATTTATCCAGGGCTCTTTGGCTTCGAGGGATTATGTGTTTGTTTTGGGAGCGAGCTTGCTCAACCCTCCATGCTAATTCTTCGTCCAAAAGGCCTGAAGCAGAAGCAAAGCAAGGATTTGTGGGATAGGTACGCCCTTACGCGACACGGGCATGTGGAGTTTTGTTTTTCTTTTAATGGAATTGTTCGGAGAGTTTCGGGGTATTTTAAATTGGAAAGCACTGACGACTATTTAACATACATTCGATACTGCGAGACTAGGGTATCATTAGGGTAGTGGAGCGTGTAAATCTTGTTAGGGATAATAATTCTTTGTAAAATAATAAATGTATTAAAACTTAATTAGGCTGTTTATTGGTTCAGTCTTGTGACGGAGTAATCGGGGAGTGAATTTGTAAGAATGTAGGGAGCCATGGAGTCAGTTTTGCATGGTCGCTTACTTGTCGATGCCGCTTCGTATGATTGGATTGATAGCTATAATTCACTTGTATGCCATCATTCTAGATTTTTCACAGAAGTGATATTTCATGGGATAAAAGAAATATGCCGTTGAAATTGATAAAGATAAATTATAAAATAAAGACTAGGCATTTTAAATAAAGATGTATTCTCTGATATTTCTTTAAACTGTTTAGTTCCAAGGAAAAATTGGTCTTTACTTACGATATAAGAAAACGCTTTTTGATATCCGATCGAGCAGAATTAATACGTTAACATACATTTAGGTTTGGTATAGATAGATAAGAAAGATAAAGTCTAAGAATGTGAACATTGTGACTCACAAAAATGTGAAAAATTTAAGAAGCTTTATTACTCCTACAACCATACACTATTTCCTCCACCTTCATATAAATTTATAATACATGGGAAACTCAAGAGGTAATTTTGTTTTATATCTTAATTTATGTGTGCATTAAATAACTGTAACAGAGATCGGAAATGGATTTTAGTATGTTCGCTTGAAAAGTTTGGTTCAGTCAGAGCAGCTCAGTGGGATGTCCGAGAAAATCTTCCGTCATAAGTCGGTTGCAATTTCTACGTTTCAGCAGCATCAGAACCTTTTTGTTCAAGCTTGCGAAATTTGAAACGTTAACTCTTGAAAGTCTTTGCATTGCTTACACAACTGAATCTTAAATAAATATATATTATCTAATGTGCGAATGGTTTTAGATGTTTAAAAATGAGCAAGAACTCGGATAAGACAAGTGACAGGCAGACCAACAATTTAAAAAAAAAAAAAAAAAAAAAAAAATGGAAATACACTGACGCGTTGGTTAATTTCCTAAGCTTCTGTTTAAGATTTTGTGTAAGCTTGGGAAAATCTGCAATGTTGAACCTTTCTCAGGCAAACCACTGAGTTGCCCTGACTGAACCGAACTTCTTACCGTTCCATGACCGACCATTCTTACCGTTCTTCACATAATGTAAGAATTATGGAAAAGTAGTATCGTTAAATTTATAATTTTGGCGGTGTTTATTTATTTTGCTCATGTAAGAATTATCGCCAAAAATATCGCCAAAGTGGCCATTTTCACAACTGAATGAACATATGAAAATGGTATTAACACTATTCCATGTCAAATTTAATTACAGTGACCAGTATTATAGTGTTCTTGAAAGTTTACGATGCTCTACATCACTAGTTATAAGTGCTGTGTGTCTAGTCAAGAATTAAAAAATGTTTATCAATGCTATCTGGCAATATGTCTAACATTAATTTTCAACTCACCCTAACTATGTAAATAATCACTTGGAGCATTCTCTAAAATACACCATATCCGAAACAGTAGCTTAGCTTAGTAATTAAATTTAAATGTGCACCACAAAGAATAAATACCACCGCATTAAAGTTTCTTTTGTTGGCAAATAAACATCCCCCCCACATAAAACCGTCTAAAGAATATATCCTCTAAGGACTTTGATTGCATTTCAAAGGAGAAAAGAAAGCAAAACAAGAGTGCGAACAAGTTTAAAAGTAAAAGTGGCGAAGAAAAATAAAAGTATCGGTTTCAAATCGCAGAGAAGAACCAACCCAAAACACAATGGAAGTGAGCCATGAAAGTTTAGTCGGTAACTGTTCATCCGAGAAGAAATCGGTTACCCAATCTGTAATTTACTGCTAAAAGGAGAAGGAATTTTGAACCACCGAAAAAGACCCATTAGACATCCTAGCAGGGGGGGGGTCTACTGAATGGTCCCTTGGCGCAATTCCAGTTGAGTACGTTTAAAAGCCCATTTACAAACATCGGAAGTTTTTCTGATTGACCGATGGTTTTCCCATGCACTGTCTTTTGGATATAATGGTGTTCAGCTGTGTTTTCATGTTCTTTGTGTCACTTCCAGATCGAATTGAGGATTATTGACGATCTCGTTTGTTTTAATGTCATTATTTGAAAATTTTTAGTGGGATGTCACGAATTTTGGAGGTATCGCTCTCGTTTTCTTTGCCATTTATTACATTACATAAAATATGATTTGGTTAACATTTAAATTATCGATCATGGGATTTGCTTCTTCATGGAAAACTTTGAAAACAAAAAGATACTTTGAATCACTAAGAAATAACTGCTATTGTACTTTTAATAGACAAAGGTATTGCATTTTTGTTTGTTTAAGAAAGGGACGCTTAAAAAGCTATTTGCAAACATCAAAAGTTTTTTTTTTTAACATTCATTTAACAAAAATTGACGGTTTGGCGATATATTTTGCTAAAACTTTTGTATGGGTCTTTTTAAAAAAAAAAAAAAAAAAATCTGGAAAAATTATGATTTTGGCGATATAGTTTTCGATAATTCTTATTTTATTCTTTCTTATAAGTGAAACTGAGGAGAGAAGAAAAAACTATCGTCGATGAGGTATGGTCAAGGAAAGAGAACTCTGTGTTACAGGCATCCGTTTTTAAACTTTTTACGCCATTAAAATTTGTTTACGGGATTTCGGAGGTGGGAATATTTATAACAGCTAAAGAGGCATTACCACAACGATTTTGAACGAAATCGTTAGAGCCGTTTTTTAGCAATTCCTAAAAGCATTTTTTCAATGGCAGCTACCTTATGCGCATGTGCGATTTTGACAAAAACCTTAATGTTAGGTCCTTGGGCCATCGCCAATCTGCACACCCAATTTGAACATTGTAGGTCAATTAGTTCGGGAGTTATGTTGACCACAGACATTTTTTCTAGACCACTTTTTTGAAATCAGGATGTTCCAAAACGCGGAGAAATGCAAACAAAATTCGAAAGTGTTTTTTTGACCGAATCCTATACTTTCATTACCCTATGTATACATATGGGTAATTGAAAGTAATACATATGCGAAATACAAAAATTACGATAAATATCTTACTCCCTGTTATGTTTCAAGGAGCGACATCTCTTGTCCAGAAAGAAAAAAAAAAAAAAAAAAAAAAAACTACTTTATATTGATTTACATCTTCCAAGCCTTTCCACTGATGCGATACCTCGTTTCATCGCGCAACATTAATGAAACACCCCAAGCAAACTCATCTTCCACGCAGACACAAACAACAGCAGACACCGCCAAAATCAAAAACAAAGACCACCCCGCCTAATGAATATTTATGGTGGATCTCAACATTTAAAATATTCAAAAAAAACAAAAACAACCCAACAACAAATATTTCTCTCTCTCTCTTCCTAAAAGTCCTCTTTCCAGTCGAAGAAATGGAAGGAATACTTTTTGGACCAAGCAATTCCAGAGCTCGAGCTCTTATCTCTGGTGTTCAAGAATCGAGGAGGAAGGATAAAAGGAATAGGCTACCACTGGTTGGTAACCCAATGGGCTAGGCGTGCGGATTCCTAAAAGTGTGCAATTTAACTTTGAAGTGATACGTCTTCTTGAAGAAGCATTTATGCTTACTGCTTTGGAGGAGATTTTTCCTTGTGCTGGTTTAGTCGTGAGGTGGTCTCGAGATTTTAGACAACCGGAATTTGGAAGAAAGGAGACATTCTGTTCGATGGAAAGAAAAAGATTAGTTTCCGGAGTGGTGCTTTCGAATTTATTATGTGGCCTCGTTGTTAAGGGAAAGAATGCTACGTGAGCTGACGGTCATTCCGGTGTGTTTTGAACCAAGGCATATTCTAAGGAAAATTTACGACTGTCCAAATTCCCTCTCCCCTTCAACTGATTCATGGGCGTCCCCAGGAATATTTGCAAAGGGGTGCAAGACTAGATTTTGATCAAAATCTTTAATTTTTTTAGAAATGTCAATTAATAGTTATGCATTATAAATTATACTCTTTGAGAATAGTTAATTTTACTATTAATGGTATACATTTTTTGAAAACGCAATCCTGTTCAAGAGGAAAAAAAATACAAAATAGTAAAAATATTAAAATATATATTTTTAACGTGTTTTTTTTTTTTTTTTTTTAAACATCCAACTAAATCTCACGGCATTCAAGAGACAGTTATTAGTATAGAGGAACTCAAAGATGCAAAAATACAGAAGAGTAAATTTTTTTTTATTTTTTCCAAATATCGGATATAATAAAAATTAAAAAAAAAAAAAAAATCGAAATAAAACACGAAGGTTGTATTGGAATATGTTCAAATGAATTCCAAAAATAGATTTCAAGATGACTTAAAAAAGAAAACATTTTCCTAGAATTTTGAGAGCTACACAAAAAATGATTATACAATAAAAGGAATAAATACTTCTACTCATCAGCCTCTAATAATCATAGACAACAGGCGCCAGAAAATTGTCCCTCAAGTAGCTATAAAAAAACGACATAGTAAAGAAACCAAAGACTAAATTAATAAAAAAAAAAATGCTCATTGTAACATAAAAGTATAATCGGCATATGCGCCTTTTTTTTTTATCTTGGAATTTACATCTTTTCCCTAATTTTTTTTTAATTTTCTAGAACCAGGGGGGTGCAAGCGCACCTTCTTGCACCCTCCTGGGGGCGCCCATGACCTGATTAAAATCTAGGGTATAATGAAGTCGAACAGTGGCATGAGCAGGATATATGTGGGATATTGGTATTTTGAATTTAATAATAATGTTGTTAAACAAAGTTAAGCATTCCAACATTAACCAAGAACAAAACCCATATCTTGCCAGGAAAAGTTTCTCTCACGACGAAAATATAATGCCATCAAAAGTGTCAAAGATTTCATCATATCTGACAAATCGCTAGTTAAAAAATATTAAAAATGTACATTAACCCACTGACGGTCAAGGGAATGGGCGAAATTCTACAGTAGTTTTCCCTGCAATAATTTTGAAATGATATTTCTAATTCAAATATAGAATTTTTTTAATTATTTTTGATTCGTTTGTTTTAGATATGTCATAAACTATAATCCGAATAAAAATATTTAAAAAACATTTTATTTTAAATTTTATTTAAAATTTTTAAAATGTTGTGTATTGCTGGAAAAACTGAGGATCAAATGACGCATATATACGTGCATGAACGTCAGTGGGATTGCAATTAATGAGTAAATACATTAAGTACATTAAGTCATCATCTCTAAAACATTTTATTAGGCAGAAAATAGAAGGGCTAAGTGGATGAAAGGGAAGGTATATGAATTACCTCTCAATTATTTTTTTTTTCACTTTTTTCTACTGCCCAATTTTAGATTTACGACTGACCATTTTCAATTCACAACTGCCCAAATGAGACACAACTGCCCTTTACAATAGGCCCTATTTCGAACCGCGGTTCGTGTTCTAATACCTTAAAATAAAATATTCATTTAGGAAAATATGTACAAATATATCCAAATAGCTTAGAAAATAAATATCTTTTTATTCTTCGCAAAGATGATATGTACAATTCTTTAAAGCAGTAGCAAAATACATTCAAGTTCAAACCAGAGCTTCCAGCCCTCCTTACTCAACAGAAGCGAAAACCTAAGTTTCCTGACATTTAAAGAAAAGAAAAAAACAAAACGAAAAAAAACAAAAAAAACAGAACTGCATCCTCAACAGTTCCATTTCAAAACATCTACAGACGCAACTTTAAACTTTGTATTTCCAATATAATTTACAATTTTTGCATTAATAAAAATCTATAATTAAAAGTGATTTCAGAGCTAAAATAGAATTAGAATTTACCCAATGTTTACAAATTCTCATTCGTAACAATATGTTGTGCATGTTAAGTAATGTAAATTAAAGTGTTTAACATGATAGAAGGTCGAAATCAAATTACTCACTAAGAAAAGGCTTCATGGTTTTTTGCCGTGTCATTATTTTACTACATCAAACCTTGATGTCAAGGTTTCTATAGATTAATAGTTCTTAAATTTAAACATATAATTCAGTTTAGGCATTAAAAATAAAGTTCGTAAGATATATTAAAAAAACTGATAGATTTCACACATACACACACTTGTTCAATAACTTTTATTTAGTTCAGAAGAGCATTCGAAGTGTTTGCAATTTCCAAAGATTTATACAGTGAAATTTATTGTTATAATTTTTTTGACCAATTTATTCAAGTTGGTTGGTTGTTTTCAGATTATCTGGCGCCGTCAGCAACACGAGGGCTATAATGCGCCGAAACATTCGTCATTAGACAAGCCAACATACATTTACAAACACCCATGCCTAACACTGGACTCGAACCCGCAACCTCGCGGTCCAGAAGCTAGCACGCTAGCCACTATACCGTTTGGTCGGCCCAATTTATTCAAGCTGTTGAATAATCTCGAGCTATTGACATTATCAAAAAAAAAAAAAAAATTAAAGACAAATTACAAACACCCGTTATGTATTTCCAAGCAAAGTGATACTTGTTAAAGCCTGCAATTTAACTTAGAATTTAATAGAAATAAAATTTGCACTTATATAGAGAGAATTAAATTATATGAGCACTTAAGGGGTACTGTTAAGTCAAAAATAAAAATTCTTCAATTTTTGTCTAAAATTCATGAAATTTTTGTGCAGTTCAATAGCAATTAGATGAAACACAACCTAAAATTTCAAAAATTTATATTGATTTTTTTTCAAGAAATTAAATTTTTATTGAAAAATTTAGCGTTTTTTCCGTAATTTTAAAAACGCTCCTTGCGATTCAATTTTTTTGCAATCTGTCTCAATTTTTTTGCATAAGCTAATTGAATATATATTGACATAATTGTGCATGGATTTTGAATATGACTCATTGGTTAATTATTTAAAAGTAAAACTTTGGTACTACGGCAAAAAATGTAAACTTTTTAAATAGTAGCATTACGAAAATTACTGTAAAACAATAAAAAAATACCAGATTCCAAAATCCATGCACAATTGTGTTCAAAATAGTATAGTAAACAATATCTCCAAATTTAAAAAAAATACATCAACTTTTGAATCGCAAGGAACAAATCGAATACCTAAAAATCTTAAAATACACATGAAGAGAAAAATGCAATTTAAGAAATTGAAATACATACGATTTCTGATATGCGCGCTTACAAAAACTCAAATAATTTTTTTTATATCTTCTCGGATCAGCAAAAGTAAGGTATGTACTGAAAGCTAGAATTGCAGGCTATATATTTCCACTAAAATATAAAAATAGAAATTTGTGCCTTAACAGTCCCCTTAAAGTCATAATTTCAGTCCTAAGAACTTAAAAGTTTTATATCTAATCAAATATATATTGTAGCTCGCAAACACACTTTAATTTAAAACCCATTACGAAAATGTTTTATTCAAATTCTTGAAGACATTTTCAATAAGTTTATACTGTGATCAATAGCGCCCACATGTCAAAGTTTTATTTATATTGCACTTTACGAGGAACAGCTTTATCAATGACATAAAAAAATGAAGTGATATGCAAGTTTTAAACTTCAAAACCATTACTCACTGAAACACGAAACATTGAAATGTGACGAAAACTTAAAGAGATGAAAGAATTTTATTGATCCAGTCAGTTTCTGTGTCAATCTTAATCTAGTCTCCAAGATGGAAGAGAAAATACCATCTCCGTAAAATATTTGATAAGTGTGGAAGAGGGTAAAGCAAGATAAGACGTTGACTGCAGTTATGTCAGGAGTTTATATATAAATAAATAATTGATTTGTAAGGTAAGATTAAATACTATCTCCGTAAAGCCGACCAAATGGTATAGTGGTTAGCGTGCTATCTTCTAGACCGCGATGTTGCAGGTTCGAGTCCCGTGTTAGGCATGGGTGTTTGTAAATGTATGTTGGCTTGTCTAATGACGAATGTTTCGGCGCATCATAGCCCTCGTGTTGCTGACGGCGCCAGATAATCTGAAAACAACCAACCAACTATCTCCGTAAAATATTTGATAAGTGTGGAAGAGGGTAAAGCAAGATAAGACGGTTGATTGCAGTTATGTCAGGAGTTTATACATAAATAGATAATTGATCTGTAAGTTTAGGAATAGTGTACATATTTTTTTATTTGTTACTAGTTTTGATGACTTTCACAATTTAGCTTTTGTGATAGTGTGAACCCGATATAATTGAACGGGACCAGACAATATTCATTTTTAACTCCTTTATATTAACTTCGATTTTGTGTGCATGTTTGTTGGTGACGGGCGAATCTAAAGAGGTTTTAATTCACCCATTTTCTGTCATCTAATCGAACCAAAACTTGGCAGATAGATTCAATGTCGATAACAATTTTAGACAATTCGATGTCGATTTTTGCTACCTAAAAAGCCGCTTTTACGGAATACTAATTAACTAACTTGCCGTCATCCCATTGCGTTGAAATAGCATTTAACCGATCATTGAAGAAACTCTTTGCTGTTGCCAAAATTGTTTTAATAGATTAATAATAATAAAATAAATTTTTTTAATCAAAATAAATAACCGATATTTGGAGGTGAGTACATAAATGTGCATTCATTCTTAAGGAATACATTTTGAAAAGTAGTTTACCGCATATTTTGCTGGTAGAGATGTTTTTAATATTTAAAATTTGATGCCAACACATAGCACACGTTGGCAACAAAAACGGCGCTTTGTTAGTGAATATAAAAATTAGCGATTCAAAACTTTGTTTATATTTGTCACGTTATTTGTGTTTACAAAAGAAGGAAGAATCATAAGTTCTCTTTTGAACGAAGGGGGGGGGGGGGGGAGTTAAGTTAAGAGTGCGCTTGGAATGAGAGAGAGGATATCTTCCATACAATTGAGCAAATTTGATTCTACCATCGATTTCCAGACGGAGTAGTCATACATATTTCGAATTCAAAAGATACACGAAGTTTATTAGAATTTACCTGACAGGGGCACGGAATAATTCGAAATTCTTTTGAGAACTTGACTGTTATAGGAACAAATTCTTTTATACATAATTTGTCCGGAAAAGTTAGAAACGTGTAATTTTGGCGCGAATGTTGAACATCTGGCAAAAGGGGTTTATAACAATTCAATTTGTACTTAGATCAGTAAAATGCTAGGAAAATTTGCAGGAGCGATTTTATGAACGTCAAATATTGGTTGGAAACAAAAAAACATTGGTCAAAGACGGTTGCTATGGATTTTGATTTGAAGAAAAATTGCCCTTTGCAACTAAGGCTAAAGACAAAACAGAAAAAATAAGGGTGTGGAACATCGCAAAACTTTCAATTACACTATAATATTGGTCATTGCATTAAAATTTATGGTGTTATTTAACATTTTCATATTTTTACTCATTTAAATAAAAATGGCCAGTTTGGCGATATTTTCGGAAATATTTTTTACATGGGCAGTAAAAAAACAACGCCAAGTTGGCCAAATTGGCGATTTCATTCGATAGACATAGCATGGTCCTTTCTTATGCGTGAAACAGATAAAAATCGATCGTTGATGGGAGATGCTCAAGGGCAGAGTGCTCTGTGTTGAAGGTACTCGTTTTTCAACTTTTTCTCGCATTTCTACAGGAATTTCAAAGGTAGGGACGAATAGAACACCTTAAAAGAATTTAGCACAGAGATTATAATCAAAATCGTTATAGCCGTTTTTAAGCAATTGCTGAAAACATGATTTTTCATGATTTCAGCCATTTGCGCATGCGCTACTTTGACCAAAACCTTAATGGAGCCGCATGGCCACAACTAATCTGCTCACCAAATATGAACATCAAAAGTCAATTTTTTCGGGAGTTATGCTGACCACGTACATACAGACCATTTTTCTAGACCACTTTTTTGAAATCTGGGTGTTAAAAAGCGTGAATTAATACAAACAAATTGAATTTTTTTTTGACCGAATGTTATACTTTTACTACCCCATATAAGCATATTTTTAATTGAAAGTAACAACACACATAACTTAAAACCAAAAATAACTCGGAGAGTTGGAGTGGTACGATAGCCTCAAGAAATGTTGGCTCAAGAAATTCTCAGTTATGACGGGTCAACAATAACCACCAATAAAATGGAGATTGGTTGTTTTCAGATTATCTGGCTCAGTCAGCAACACGAGGGCTATAATGCGCCGAAACATTCATCATTTGACAAGCCAAAATACATTTACATACACCCATGCCTTCCTCGGGATTCGAACCCGCAACCTCGCGGTCTAGAAGCTAGCACGCTAACCACTCTACCGTTTGGTCGGCCAATAAAATGGAGAAGTTCGTTTTTTGGAAAGTCTTCGTACAAAGGAACGAACTATCAAAAATTCCTATTATTAATATTTAGTTTATTTTCAGTAAGAAGTATTTTCATGTTAAGTATAAAATGTGGACTAGAAATGGAAAACAACCTAAGTACCAAAAAAATCAAAACTTTTTTTTTTTACAAAAAAATTTCCTTAAGACCAAGCTAAACAAAGTGGAGAACGCCCAAAGTGCGAAATCCAGTAGCAATAGTTCAAATTCAGTCTAGTACTTAGTAATACCCTTTACCAGAGGTGAGGTTTTTTTTATTTTTCATCTATCCTGAAAAGTTTTCTTTTTGTGACTTAGGTTGTTTACCATTTCTAGTCCTCAATTATATTTGTAATTTGGTCGAATTTTAACAAAATATAATCGGTTTAAAAATCAATTTTGTACATACTCCTTTAAATATCTTAACGCAATAAATTTAACTGCAAAATCATAATGAATTTTTATAAGCAGTGGAACTCTTAAGGTATACATATACATTAGGAATCGCAAAATTTGATTCAAGTCTGCGTTTTTGTTTTTTGTTTTAAAATATTCCCGAATTCATTACCTTTAAAATAATACAATTTTCTTTCTGAGACTCAAATTAGTTTTTAAATTACAGTGGGTTTTGTGAACCTGTTTTGTATCACGTTCATTAGTGTAGAAAACTTTAAACGCGTTTTCTGAAGAATTACATTTTGGTATAGTATGACTTTACGCCAACGGTCATAACTTCATAATAAATTGCCCGATTTACGAAACTCTAATTTTGTTCTGTAGATACAAGTTGTGAATGTGTTTCTTATGTAGAATCTAACATATATTGTTAAAAACACATTTTTTATGAATATTTTAATCTTAATTTTTTGTTAAAAATTATGTATTTTTTTAAACTTTTTATTTAAAAACTTATAATTAAATAAATATTAAAGCCAAATTCAAAATTCTCCATAGGAACATGCGTCAATATAATGTCTTTTATTTGCAATAAAAATCATACCTCTAAGTTAATTACAAGTTTATTTATGCATGTTCTAATAATGTCCTAATTAGTCACTTTAATTGCAATTAGCTGATTAAAAAATTGACGGAAAAAAAAGTTTCTATATAAAAATGCATCATTTTTAATTCTTATATATTGCCGAAAAGTTTGAAATTATAACATAAAAATTAAATAAAATAATCTCAATTGTATATGTATACCTTAAATGGCAGGTAGGCTAAAAAAACATAAAATATTAATTAGTTATGAAGGTTTGTTATATGATCTGATAAGCTATCAGAAGAAAGAACAATACACAATTTAATTCCCTGATCAATACTTCCAAGTATTTATAAATGTGATGTCACACTCGAAATGCATAGGAAGTTTATATTGATCACGAAACAAACTTCACTTAGCTTTCGTGCGCAGTGTGAAATGCCAACGTTAGCAAAAGCTTTAATTTCTAGGTTTTCAACAACTGAAACCTTTTTAAATCATCTCTTACTTTTCATCGATTTTAGTAGATCGATCACGCCAAATTGCGTGTGTCTTTATAACCTTTGAAAATATCAGATAAGTTGGCGTGCAATTTTAATTTGCATTATTTTTTTTTCTCTAAGAATAAGTGAACGATGGTAAATTTTAATCCTCAAATAATATACAGTAGAATCTCGATTAAGCGACATAATTCGGACCAAACGTAGGTCGGTTAAGCGAAAATTCCTGATAAAAGAGAGTTGTAAAAAACAATAAAAAGTAAATGATTTTCGTTTATTGAATACAGGACTTTTAATGTTTTTTTTATGACATAATTGTTGGAAATGAGTTTTTAATGCAATACTCTTGATAATCTTTGTTTCGTTGCTCTATCCCGGAGTATTTTTGAAGGCAATAGTCCAGTTTGATCTGCATCCGAAGGTTGCTCTAATCATGTCAGTTCTTTTAGAAAAACAGTCAAAAGCCTCACCATTATTTATGTAACTTTAGAGCAATTGAAAAGATTACGGTTTAAAAAGGAACAAATGATTTATTCCTCATTTTGGGAGATTTTTGATGTCGACTAAATGATTGCCGGTTAACAGAGAGTTCCGGATAAAGGAGGGACGGTTAATCGAGGTTCTACTGTGTAGCTAATTTAAAATTAATAGAAACAAGTAGTTTTGAGTTTTTAAATCCTTTATATTAATTTCGATTTTGTATGTTTGTCAAGGGGAGAGGAATCTGCTGAAGCCTAATTAACCCCCTTGCCGTCATCCAATCGATCTGAAACTTGGCAGATAGAATGCATAGTCATCGACGTCGAACCTATCAGATTTTGGGGCTTGATACTGTCACTAAAAGGTCGCCTTTACAGAACACTAATAGACTAACTTGCCGTCATCCAATCGCACCAAAATAGCATTTAACCGATCATGATTGAAACTCTTTCCCGTTGCCAATTTTTTTTTAAATAAATAATAAAATTACTTTAATCGGAATAAATAAATGATATTTGGATGTGAGAGCATAAATTCACATTAATTTTTAGTAAATAAATTTTAAAACGGAGTTTGCCGCACATTTTTCTGATTGAAATGTTTTCGATATCGTCGTTGTGTTAATGAACATAAACATTGATAATGCATATAAAGGATTTTTTAAAAACTTTGTTTTTATGGGTTATATTATTTTTAAGAAAAGTTCTTCTATAGAAGGGATATAAGTATAGTAAGTAATAAATATTATACATGAATATAGTCATAACAAATTTGTATGTATAGCCATAATAAATATATATGTTTAGCCATATTAAGTATTTATGTATAGTCATATCATATATGCATAGTCATAATATGCACATATAGTCATGTTTAGTATTTTTATACAGCCCTAATAAGCATTTATGTACTGTCATAATATGTACGTATAGTCATAATATAAATAGTCATAATATGTACGTATAGTCATAATATAGTCATAATATGTACGTATAGTCATAATATAGTCATAATATGTACGTATAGTCATAATATAGATAGTCATAATATGTACGTATAGTCATAATATAGATAGTCATAATATGTACGTATAGTCATAATATAAATAGTCGTAATATGTACGTATAGTCATAATATGTACGTATAGTCATAATATAAATAGTCATAATATGTACGTATAGTCATAATATAGTCATAATATGTATAATCTTAATATGTGTAGTCTTAATATGTATAGCCATAATTAATACGTATGCATAGTCCGAATAAGTATATATCTATATAGACTTAATAAGTATAAGTGTAGGCATAGTTTTAACACGCATTTAAGAATAAAAGTTATGAAGGCGAGTTATTCTTAAGGGGGTCCAGTACCGAAATTTCTTCAAAAATCCCAAATTTTTTTTCGGATTTTAAAAAATAGTTCATACATTCCTGAAGAGAATGTTGTTTTTATCTTATTCCTACGGTGATTAGAACGCCACAAAATTACCTGTGATTTAAACATCACTAATGGGCGTAACACCTTGAAGCGTCTGCTTAAATTGCGTTTTTCGAGCACTAGTGTTTTTAATAGATGTTGCATATTCAAATCGATATATCTCCAGAACCATTAAATATTGGCTATTCAAATTTTTGGATCGTATAATTTATATAGTTTTAAATATGTTGTCTTCGCAGAATTTTATTTTTTTAATTCTGTTTTAAAATATAACATTTAGCTTAAAAGATAACAAAAAAAAAAGCAAAAATTTCAATATTTTAACTTTGAGAATTTTTTTTATTTTTTTTAATTCACCCATCAAAATTCTGTGAAGACAAAATTTTCTTTATATAATTATGTATTACAGAAAGCTTTCACTTTGAAAAAAAAAAAAATTATATTTACTTGACTTATATCAAAATACCCAAACATCAATTATTATGGATTTTTCTTGTTTTTTAAATTTTTTTTAAATAACTAAACACAATATTTGAAAAAACATTTTCTTAAAGATATATAAATAGTATCTCATATATAAAATAAATTTTTGACATAAAAATGTACATAAATAAAGGGTTTTTTTTTATTTTCGGTACCGGACCCCCTTAAACATTAGCTTCTAACACAAACGTTGAGTTGCACTATCCGGTAATGGGTTCATAGGATCCTTTTTCATACATGAAACTACAGCAATTCCACTATATTCAACTTTTACAACAATTTGTGGGTACATTCAATCATGTAACAAATTGAAGGTGGTGTATTTAAAATTCCATGCCTGTCTAACCAACATACCAACTAGTCTCTTCCTTCTGTCTCTTACTATTTCACAACTTTATGTCATTTCAAAATTCGGGGGGTCTTTTCTTGAAAGACCTTGTCTTTCTCAAAGTGTTCCCGCTTTAACTGATTATCTCAAACCAAAGAAACTGCATTCAACGATACTCACCTTTTTGGAAGCTACTCTACACAACATTTTACAAGATCAAAACAAAGAATTGAAGAAACAAAAAAGTATGAAAATTCCTTGAACGTAATTAATGATCAGCCCGTAACCCGCTACAGCGACAAATTCCTAAACATTAATTTGCTCAACAAACTTGACGAAAACATGGCCGGTTTTTTTCCGTCCCACCATCAAGCTTGTGCCAGCCGTCCGCTTTGACGTGCCACTGACCTTATCTCTGTTCGCTGAGTCATAAAAAGAATTAGAGCTCTTCTTCCTGTTCTTAGAGAGAAATTAATGATCTTTCAAGATCTGGTGCTTATTTTTCTGCGAGCAGAAACGATACCGACATCTGTCAACGCCACGTGCAATTAGGGACCAAGTTTGTTTATTTTGAATAAAGGTTTTTTTTTCCTCCCGCTTTAAAAATTATCTTTTTTCGGACGTGCCTTGTTCTTTGCGTGGTTCTTCCAATAAGTGCCTTGTCGGTTGGATTTATCTTTTGAAGCTTAAGACGTCTCTAGAAGTTTACTCGATAAAAGGTCATTGTACCCTAAATTAGGCGTAGAAACGTGATTGTACGGTTTTGTTAATTTCCTGTACGCAAGTGCTTGAGATTTTGATTTTGTGTACAATCTGAGAAGTGACTGTAAGTTAAGGTATCCCAACGAATATTATTTTGAATATTTTAATTCAATTACCCATACGTATAATACATAGGGTAATGAAAGTATAGGATTCGGTACAAAATTTTTTTTTTTTTTTTTTTTTTTCATTTCTCCACGTTTTGGAACATCCTGATTTCAAAAAAGTGATCTAGAAAAAATGTCTGTGTGTCTGTGGTCAACATAACTCCCGAACAAATTCACCTACAACGTTCAAATTTGGTGTGCAGGTTGGCGATTGCGCAGGGACCTACCATTAAGATTTTCGTCAAAATCGCGCATGCGCATAAGGTAGCTGCAATGGAAAAAAAAATCATGTTTTTAAGTGATTTTCTAAAAAAGGGCTCTAATGATTTTGATCAAAATCTCTGTGGTACTGCCTCTTAATGTGTTCTAAGCATCACCACCCTGCAAAATTTCCGTAAAAATGCTTTAATAACGAAAAATAAGTTGAAAAACGAATGCCTTCAACACAGAGTTATCTTTCCTTGAGCAGAGTTATCGCAAAAATATCCCCAAACTGATATTTTTTCTAAACGAATGATGGAAATATAAACACGGCAATTGACACAAATCCACATCAGTAATATAGTTTAATTGAAAGTTGTGAGAGGTTCCACACGCCTAGTTTTATACAGAATGTAAGGAAATGGTCATAGATTAGGAATATGCTGGGGCCGACCAAACGGTATAGTGGTTAGCGTGCTAGCTTCTAGACCGCGAGGTTGGGGGTTCCGAGTCCCGTGTTAGGCATGGGTGTTTGTAAATGTATGTTGGCTTGTCTAATGACGAATGTTTCGTCTTATTATAGCCCTCGTGTTGCTGACGGCACCAGATAATCTGAAAACAACCAACCCATCTCTTCGGTGTCCAAAACCAGGTCTTTAAATAGTGATTCGTTTACATGCAAAGTCTATCCTGCGATGTGTCCTTAAACTATCCGTAGTCTTTTAGAAGGCTCTTTGCAAGATGAAAGAAGCTAATTGATTGGCTTAGCACTTTCCCGTCAATTCCTGATCGAAATTCTTGATCGATAGTGATGACTGAATGTTAATGTTATAGCATTCCTAATATTATTTTAATAAAGAAAGCTAATATGTGCGTTTTGTACAATAATGGGATTGGGAAACTGAAGCAAGGACTTTTAAATGTACTCATTGAAAATACCTTAAGTTAATTCAATGATTTATTTTCTTGATATTAATCTATTAAAGAAGACTTTCAAATGAATAAACAGTCATTATTTTTTAACTGTTACCTTGTGTCTGTATGAATGTTTCGGCGCATTATAGCCCTCGTGTTGCTGACGGCGCTAGATAATCTGAAAACAACCAACCAACCAATTATGCTGGGACAAAAATGGCTGAAATTGTTTAAAACTCGCTGCATGAACAAAAGCATGAACATCCCGATGTTCTTAATTTAATATTTCAATAGATAACTTA
This sequence comes from Linyphia triangularis, assembly GCA_963978545.1. Classification (NCBI taxonomy): domain Eukaryota; kingdom Metazoa; phylum Arthropoda; class Arachnida; order Araneae; family Linyphiidae; genus Linyphia; species Linyphia triangularis. Next base: position 11,334,822 of record OZ021729.1, on the reverse strand, counting down.
TAGGTGTATTGTTGCGGAAAATATAAAAACTATTTGTAAACATTTGATATGGAATAGACGTTAATATATATATATTTAATTAGGTGTTCACTTAATTATTCTGGCGGGGAAAGGAATCAAACCTTACAACCTATCCCCAAGTCAGTTTATCTTTCCTTGTATTTCACCTTTACTTTTTTTAGAGGAACTGGTATATTTCAAAAGTTATTGCAAAAGTCATTATGAATCTAAAAAAAAAAAAAAAATTGGTTTTCAGCAGATTTCTTTGAGAACTAAAAATGAATGCAGTTTAAAAATGAAAAATAACTTCCCACAGATTTTTCACTTTTAAAATAACTTTTCTTTGATATGGCAACAATGGATTCACTAAAATATTCCTAAACTGAAAAAGGAGTTTAAATTTAAAAATATGATTAAAAGTTAGTATGAACCAAATTCAGAAAAGGCCAATGAAAATCCATTTTCCTTTGAACATTTGCCAAGATCTTGGATTCTAGTATCCCTACAGTAGAATTTCTATTTTAAATAGTTACTTTAATAAGAAGTGTTCTTATATAAAACACTTTACTAACCTGCATGCGGAATTTCACAAATATTCTTAAAGAAAGGGGTTCGAAGGGCCACTAATACCACTAATGTTAAAATACCAATTTTCTATATGTATCTCCTTTAAGTAACTAAAGCAAGGGGAATTTTAAAACTCTTCCTGAATTTATTTAAACTTTCGTTAGTAATTTGAGCTTAACATTGGAAGAGTATGATAGTTTTTTTTTTCTTTTCTTTTTACGGAAACCTCAATGGACAATTCCCGCATTTTTTATTTTTTTATTCAATTCTAAATGTTTCGAAAAGGCCATAAACACAAAAATGCACAATGAGTATTTTTTTTTTTTTTAATTTGCGATCAAAATTACCTTGTTAAATGATGGCGAGAAAACGACTCATTTAGCTAGCATTGAATGTGAAATCACAGCTTCGCAAACATCTTGGCTTGAAATGCAGCAGCGGAAACCAGATTTGCAAGTTTCTCGCAAATCACGGCAACCTGTACGGAATGTGGCAATGGTCTACCAACGCCAACTTTTTCAACGCCAACTATTTGGCAGAAACCTCACGATAACCATAGAAACGATAGAGACTCTTTACGTCACGGACTTTGTTGACTGATTTGATCGGACTGGTTTTGGCTCGGTTTCGGGACATTTTCTTTTCTTAATATTTAAATAATTATTTTCAAGAACTTTTGTTTAAATATTTGGAATCAGAAAGACATTCTTCATAAATATATACTAATTTCACTCGTTTTTAAAAAATGCAGGAATTGCCCATTGACAAAACAGCAAAATTCCCTGAAAATCACTTTTTTTTAATACTATATTTTTTTTTTAAATGATCAACAAAAATTTTGCAAAAAAGTTAATCTCAAATTTTGTATGGCAAATATATAGTAAAAATGTGATTAAGAAGCTAGTAGCCATTTATGCATTTAAGGCAAATATATGGTAAAAATTTCATAACGAAGCTAGAAGCCGTTTCTTACAACAAAGTACAGTTTGAAGAGAGGCATTTTGAGATAAATACATTTTTATGTGATACTCTGGAATATGGCAACCCTGTATTTATAAATCTTAAAAATAACTTTTCACCGCAACTAGGAGTGCAAACCAAATTTATACATTAAAATAAGCAGAATAGTTTGAAATTTAAAAATCACTAAATCGATAATCTTGAAATTTTTTGCCTGCGACGCACCGAGAACGACGTATTTTATTATAAAAAAATTAAATTTCAATCTAAATTTTAGTTGTTACCAGTGATATAATTGGGGAAAAAATGTGTGTGGGGGGGGGGGGGGGAGGGACACCCAAAATGTGGTGGCAAGTGCCCCCCCCCCCCGCCCCTTTCTACCGTCTTCAACGATAAATTTTATAAATTCGTAACTTATAATGAAAATATTAACTAGAAAAGAAATAATTTATACTGCCTAACATTAAACGAGGATTCAAAATTTATTGTTATTTTAATGAATATTCGGCGACTTAGTTTTTCAACTTGGAAGTAAGAGATAAAGTTAAGTAATAATTCAATGTTAAACGCATAACTGTTTATTTAGGTTTAAATAATATTTAAGAACGTACATAGTTTCAAGAAATCAAATTAATAGAGAATTCTAAAAAGTTAAAAAAAAAAAAAAAAAAAGCTTGTCTTTATATGAAACAATATTAGAAATTTAACTTAAAAGAAAGTTCCTCCTAAGTTAAAAGTTGACCAAGTGTAACTGTATTTGTTAGTGAAAATACTAATATCTTTATACAAAGTAGCACAATATATTTTTATAATAATATGATATATACACCATAAATAGTTTTAAAGTTTTCAAGTGTAAAAATAAATAACTTTTTCACAGTGTCACTACATTTAAAGGTTAATGTTATTTTTAGGCGGATTGAGTGCTTTTAAAAGTGGGGGGATGGATTTCAGTGGTTTTAGAAGTGGAGAGACGCATGGGTATTTTCTTGAAAAGTGGAGAGACGCGTCACCCCGTGTCTACCCACACTTCTAGCACTGGTTGTCACAAAATTATACGCCATAAAAATGAACTTTATTTACTTCAATTTTTATTTTCCTCTTTAACTCTGCTATCGAACGATTGAAAAAGTTGCAAAAGTGTAAACAAAATCACGTATTTGTAGCGACTATAGCCAACAATTTTCAAGACATGCTTTTTCGCCAATTATCGGCATGAAAATGGAACTTGACTTGGAAAAGTTTCACACACTTGAAATAATTTCCCGAATGGCAGAAATCCAAAAAGAAGCAGCTTCTTATTCCCAAACGCAAAAGGGAGGAAACTTTTCCTATCCGAGAGTATAAGCTTCACGTGATCAAATCAGAAATATTTTTAGAGTATTTTGGAAGGATTGATTCCTGCCTTTGAAGTTTGGCTTCATCTATTCCATGGAATAAATAGGGAAATATCAAGTTACCTACTCGCTACGATTTTTGGATATATTTTGCGTTTAAAAAGTAAAAAAACCGATTTAATAATATGAACCATAAAAACAAAGTTTTTAATATAAATCCTTTGTATGCATTGCCAATTATTATATTCATAGCACATAGCACTGTTTCTGTTGCCAGCTGGTGTTTGGCGTTGGCATCTAATATTAAGGTATACAGTTCATTATCTTTAAGTTGATACCCATAACTTTCTTATAGTTAAAATACTTTTTTAATTACATGCAATTTAGTAAAGGTCGACGTTTAAAACATATTGGGAAAAAGAAATAGTCGAAAACTTTGAACTCAATTTCTGGAGAACTGCTTTTCATTGTTGAGTGAATATACTCCAAAGGTGATATCTTAAGAGTTAATTAACTGATTTTTAAAATTTAAACTGTATAATTTAGATAACATTTCAGAGCACGGGCCCTAGCTGTTTACAAAAATGTGATGAAAAAATAGATTTTTTATGTATTTTAGAATATTTTTATTTCTGGAATAATTTTTTTTTCTAGTTGGTTGTATTCAGATTATCTGGCGCCGTCAGCAACACGAGGGCTATAATGCGCCGAAACATTCGTCATTAGACAAGCCAACATACATTTACAAACACCCATGCCTAACACGGGACTCGAACCCGCAACCTCGCGGTCTAGAAGCTAGCACGCTAACCACTATACCGTTTGGTCGGCACATATAAAATCGGAAGTTAATATAAAGGATTTAAAAAAGGAACTGATGTCCGCAAACAAAGCAACCATTGCAGATTGACTCGCTATGGTATGGATTGACTCGCTATCTAGTCAATCAAGTTATGGGGGGAAATAAAGAAATTAGTAATTAGTTCGGAATGAATGTTTCTTTCATATTTGTCAAACATTATGACAACTTGAATTGAGCTCAAAAAGTTTTGATTGCTGGGAGGTGGAAGGGGGAGATTGAATGGAGTTGGTACCCGTTCGAAAAACGGCTAGAATGATATCTGATTTCATAAAATGGAAGATTATTTTTAAAAATTTAACCATGATGTGCTGATGCTTGAATTCACACATGAGGTTAATTCATGGGGTGAAAATGGTTTTTCAATGCGTATTCACGCAGATTTCGCGCATTTTGGCGAACTCTGGGTAAATATACAGATTGTTTTTTAAAAAGTTTCATATTGCTATAAGAGTTACACTGTTCACTTACTCACTGTCTGCCTTACTCTGTAACGCTGTAAGTGAAATAACTTTAACCGATGTTGAAACTCTTTCCTGTTGCCAAAATTGTTTTCAGAAATAATTTTCAGTTCCTCAATACTAAAAGAAAAATTGAGTTTTCAACAGACATTTTGTGTATATTAAACTAAAGTGGTTGTTATATTTATCAATTTTCAAAAGGCGCCTTACAACTTTCTAGTTTAAAATAACGAAATAGTTCATAACGATATAATAGTTCGTAACCATAATATTTCCCCGACATATTACTTCAATTATCCAACGTTACATAAAACGGTAATTGAAAACAATAAACATTAACCGAATTCTAAACTTATTTTGCACTTTCGGCACAAAGATACGCTTACTCGGACCTAAACAAACACAACCTAACCTCACAGTTCGGTCCCATCCATCACAGTTACCAAAACGTCCATCAGAGGTCACTAAGTATTCCATCAAGAACCCTAGAAAGCTGCGTGATTTCGGGCGATATGCGTCACAGTCCCGAATTCAGACTTCCTTCCTGTCACTGCTGAAATCGCAGAAGCAAAGATGTCCGGCCCATGTTAAGAGGAGGGTCCCGTCAGATAGTTGATGAGTTGGCAATTATACGGGTTATGTACAGCCATACTGGGACTTGCGTGTGGTACAGCGTTCTGCAGTTGTAAAGGGGTATTGGGGATGATCGATTGGATTCTGGGATGACTTGAGCTGACGTAAAGTTCAGAATGTTATAGGACTGGAAAAGGTCACATATGTACCATGTGTTTTGTGTGTCGGAGAAAGAAGTGGAATTGTAACAGTTTGATAAGAATATTTGGCGTGATTGGAATTCGGGTTACATTCTTTACTTGTCTTCTGGAAGTTTGGTATTGAACTAATAGAAATGAACCGTTAATTGAAAAAAAGGTAATGGTTTATAGGTTTCCAATGAGACTTGACTCATTTAAAAAAAATTCAATTTAAATAAATTTATATTGACGTAAAGTTCAAAATGTTATAGGGCTGGAAAAGGTCACATATGTACCACGTGTTTTGGTGTTGGAGAAAGAAGTGGAATTACAACAGTTTGATAAGAATATTTGGCGTAATTGGAATTCGGGTTACATTCTTTTTTAACGCAGTGTCTTCTGGAAGTTTGGTATTGAACTAATAGAAATGAACCTGTAATTAAAAAAAAGAGTTATGGTTTATGAGTTTCCAATGAGACTCGACTTATTTCAATATTTTATAATTCAAATAAAGTATTATTGACGTAAAGTTTAGAATGTTATAGGACTGAAAAAGGTCACATATGTACTATGTATTTTGTTGTTTGGAGAAATAAGTGGAATTGTAACAATTTGATAAGAATATTTGGCGTGAATGGAATAGGGGTTACATTCTTTTATAACGCAGTGTCTTCTGGAAGTTTGGTTTTGAACTAATGGAAACGAAACGTTAATTAAAAAAAATAAAAAATAGTTAGGATTTATAAGTTTACAATGAGACTTGACTTGTTTCAACATTTTACAATTCAAATAAAGTTTAATTGACATAAAGCTCAGAATGTTATAGTACTGAAAAAGGTCACAAATATATCATGTGTTATGTTTTTTTAAGAAAGAAGTGGAATTGTAACAGTTTGATGAGAATATTTGGCGTGATTGGAATAAGGGTTACATTCTTTTTTGAGCAGTTTCCTATTGAAGTTTGGTATTGAAGTATAAAAAATGAACCTTTAATTGAAAACAGGTAATGGATTATAAGTTTCCAAGTAGACTTAATTCATTTTAACATTTTGCGATTCAAATTAAGTTTAATCTATAAATTTGTATCAGAGTGTAACACTGGTTCGTTTTATTCAATCGAGAATATGAATGCTTTGCAAATATATAATTTAATTTTAGGATTACTGAACCTCAAATTGGCAGAGAAAATGAGCGTTTTTTAAGATTTAAACATAAATGTCGAGACTTCAATAGAATGTATAAAATACCAAAAATCACAATGGTCTTAATTTGAACTAAAATGTATAGAGTTACGAAAAAACAAAAGACATTGTATGCAGTTCCACAGTTTATGACGATAGATTGCAAAGACGTAATGTTATCAGTTAAAACAATTTCCTTACGCATGAAATTATTGTATATAACTGATAATAATCTTCTTCTTCAAACAATTCAGATCAGCGACTTTTACTGAATTTAAAAAGACCGCAATGCGTTTGTCGAAATTTGCGTCAGGGTCGCAGATTTTTGTTCTGACTATTTGTGTAACTATTGATTAAAGATACATAGTGTAATTATATCAGAATCCAATAAAAATTTAAATGAAGTCCAACACAGATCATATATGCATCAGGCAAATATATTAAAAATTTCCAAATTTTTGTTTGAAAATGAATGGAAACAACCATCAATAATCCACAACTATCATTTATTACCAAAAATAAGAGCTTTCATGTTCGAATCATTAACTTTCTTTTTCGTAGAATAACATAAAGGTACATGTATTTACCAACGTTCTATTCATAAAAAAGAAATCTAAGATTTTTTTTTCAAACCGATACAGAATCATTTTTCAAATCATCTACCGCATTGATTGTTAACTGAATATAAAGTTAATGATTGTTCTTGAAAAGTTTTCTTTCCAGCAGCAACTCGGAATACGAGAACAGTTATCAACGAGTAGAAATTCTGGAATATGGATTCCTTTTTTTTTTACTCATTATTACTCAGTACCTGAACAAGATCTTGCCCCTAAAAGGATCAAGGTAACGAAGTAGAGAGAAAATAACAATAAAAAAAAGAAAAAAGAGAAACGTCCTTCTAGCCAGGAAGCAAAACTAAAAAGATAGACAAGGAACTGTAAGGAAATGCAATTCGGTAACATGGACGATGGAAGAAGGAAAAAAGAAACTGTAAGGATAGACCTATGGGATAGGTTGAGGGGGAGTATGGAGAGGGTTACATTCTGAGATTGGCCTACAATTATGGGATGATCCGGAACACAGCGAATGCTCGCATTCTAGGTGAAATATCCGGAGGGTGGGTTTTTAGGGATTGTGTACATATTTCTAGGTTTTGTAAGAAAAACGATGAATAACACTTAAAATCTGTTATTAAAGTAATGACGTTGTATTATAGAAAATAATAAAACCCATAAAAAGGTTTTCAATATAAATGCATTGCCAATTTTTATATTCATTAACATTGCGGCGATTCTGTTGTCAGCGTGTGCTTGCAATCTAATTTCAAATATTTAAAGCATTCCTAACGGCAAAACATGCGCGGTTAAGTGCGTTTCAAAATATTTTTATTAGAAATGAATAGGAATTTATGCATTCACGTTCGAATATCTTTTATTTATTCTGATTTAATATATTTTATATATTCTGTACACGTTGCAATTGAGGTGGTTTCTATTTTCATAATGCACTATTAAAAAAAAAAGATAAAAATACAATTTTTTTTCATGAAGGCAATGATAAACTCATTCCGTTATATTCAGATTGTACAATTTGTTGCTACATTTTAATCTTGTACCTAATTTTGCAAACCAGTGTATATAAAATTCCGTACCTATCTGTCCATCATACCACTAGTATCTTCTTTGTGTCTCTAACTGTTCCTTACAAAGTTAGAGGAATCATTTCTAAAAGACTGTATAAGCTCTTCCTTACATTAGTGCATTGTAGAATCTAACGCAGAGTTTAAACTCTATGTACCTCATTTAATACCACGTACCTGATTTATATAACCTCATTTAATACCACGTACCTTATTTATATCTAATACATTTACGTCATTTTAAAGTTGGAATAAACATTTCTAAAATACTCTGTATAAGCTCCACCCGACATTAGTGCAGTAGAGTTTCAACTCGATATAAATAAGGTACGTGGTATTAAATGAGGTTATATAAATCAGGTACGTGATATTAAATGAGGTACGCAGAGTAGAGTTTCAACTCTGCGTACCTCATTTAATATCACGTACCTGATTTATATAAGCTCATTTAATACCACGTGCCTTATTTATATCGAATACATTTACGTCATTTCAAAGTTGGAATAAACATTTCTAAAAGACTCTATATAAGCTCCACCCGACATTAGTGCAGTAGAGTTTCAACTCTGCGTACCTCATTTAATATCACGTACCTGATTTATATAACCTCATTAAATACCACGTACCTGATTTATATAACCTCATTAAATACCACGTGCCTTATTTATATCGAATACATTTACGTCATTTCAAAGTTGGAATAAACATTTCTAAAAAGACCCTGTATAAGCCCTTGCTTACATTAGTGCAGTGTAGAATCTAACGCAGAGTTTAAACTCTGCGTACCTCATTTAATACCACGTACTTTGTTTATATAACCTCATTAAATACCACGTACCTTATTTATATCGAATACATTTACGTCAATTCAAAGTTAGAATAATCATTTCTAAAAGACTCCGCATAAGCTCCACTCGACATTAGTGCAGTGTAGAATCTGACGCAGAGTTTAAACTCTACGTACCTCATTTAATACCACGTATCTGATTTATATAACCTCATTCAATACCACGTACTTTATTTATATCGAATATATTTTCTTTCAAGAGTTAATGATACAATTTACCAACATCCCCCGTTATTTTATCTCCATCCTTTACCAGAATCATTGTGGGAACTTAAGGGTCTATCCACAGATGACCAGAGCACTAGAGGTCAGCGTCGCGTGTTCTATCTCTCTTCGGCGGACATGCACATCGGACAGTCTACCCTCCTTTACCCTTCTCAAGATACAAGACGAAAATGGATAAAAATACACCCGGAAAAGAGAAATAACCACCACGTAATGGGCGGGTAGAAGAAGGTAACAAAAAAAAGATATAATGATAAGCGAAGAAGGGTGTTTTAGGGTAAAGGTGGATTGCTCAGATGGCGGAGAAAATGCCCGGGTTTCATGCAGTTAAAGGTAGAAATGGGGATGGGATTTTTTTTTTTTGGGGGGGGGGGTATTTTTAAGGTTGAAAAAGGTTGGATTTTATTGGATATACTTTAGCATAAACGTATGGATGATAAAGATATATATCAGTGATTAACAAAAAAAGACACTAATTTCGGAAATATAAAAATATAGAGAAAAAGTTTTAAAAAAAATATATATCTATATATATATAAATTGTGTCTCTTATAATTTGATCCTAATTAACATGTTTATTGTCGAAAATGCTATGCTATTATATTTCGGTTAATTATCAACACGATTCTAAACCTCAAACTTGAATTGCAAAAATTTTTCTGTCATAGAGCTTAAATGTTAAACTAAAACTAACTATGAAAGACAATTTGCTCAAAATTGGAGTAATTATATTTTATCATTTTTGAGAAAAAACAAAGATTTATATAAATAAATAACTGCAAGGCTTGACATTACTTGAGAAATGTTGAGCATACATTTCTTAATTATTACGTAGTATATTAAGAATCCTACTTTCTTTCATTTAAAAATATCCCACGCATTTCTATCAGCGTAGGGATAAAGGTACCTTTCTTTTCTCCCACCTCTTTCCCTCTGGTATCACCATATTCAGCATGATAAGAATAACCTTTCCTAATTCTATGTTTAAATTCTGTATTCCCTACTCTTCTCTCCCCTACAAAATCAACTTCCAATCATTTTAGGAAAATGACTCTCAAAGGGTTATTATCCTACAGCTTTCAAATCAAACCTATACTTTCAAAGGGATAGATTCCCAAAATATATTCTCCACATACGCAATGAATATAATACAGCTGGGATTTTGTCTCTCTGCGTAGAATGACAATGTAGCTATTACAGACCAGATTAAAATCTGTTCGTTTTGTCATGTTAGTCAGGAAATTAGTCACTTGGGGGTACGGATATTTTGTTCTGTTTGCAAGACTTTGAATACTACTTCTTCGAAATGAAGCTTTATCATCGTTTTTTAATTCGATTAAAATGTACTTATATGATACCAACTGATGGTTTGATAATAACTAGAAAGTTGTAAGGCGCTTAATGCACCCGTTGAAAATTGAGGAATATAACAAACAATTTAATTTAATGTGCATGAAATAATCATTAAAAATTAAACTTTTCATTTAATATTGTGAGAGTGAAAATTATTTCTGATACAGTGTGGCCACAAAATTCAGGAAAAAAGTTCCCTGATTTCCCTGACAGAACTTTTTTCCAAATTTCCCCAATTTACTTAGATTTTCCGGATGTTTAGCACCCTGATGATATAGAACATGTATTCTAAAAAGATAATATGCAATTTTTTAAAAAATAGTTTTGCTGGCAATGAAAAGTTAAAATTATTCCGTAACATTAAACTTCTAATGGCTTACCACTACAAATCTCCATGTAAATAGCGCCAAAATATGGATGCCTTAAACAATACAAAATTTCCCTGATTTTCATGAACTTTTAAAAGTTCCTAGACATTTCCCAGATTTTTTTCCAGAATCAGAAAGATCCCTAACATTTCCCTGATTTCCAGGTTTTCCCGGTTCTGTGGCCACTCTGTGATATATATGAAGATAAAAATATATATATTTAATTTATTTCCAATTCCTTCGAATCGTACGAAACCCCCATTTTTTTCTCAAGACAATTCCATCCTCCATTGTTGCCACTATCATTATAACTCTGAAAAAAAAAATATGTTGAAACTGAAACATTCCTCCGAGAAAAAAATTCATAATAATAACAATGTGATTTTCATGTCAAGTAAACAGAAATAAATGAAAAGATGCTGCGTTACAGAGTGAGTGAGTGAGTGAGTCAATCAGTCTGTGATGAGTGTAATTCTTTTAGTTATATTCACCAGATACTTTTTACAGCGACTTTTTGAAGTTTGGTGAATTTGTATCACCTAAAACATTTTCACAAGAAAATATGTAAATTATAGGATTGTGCGACACTTATTTTGCCACAAACGAAGCACTTTTTAACTTGAACCAACAAAGCTGCTTGTCGAAATCCACTCCAACAAATCTTTAGGTTTATAAAATCAACCGATTTAAATTTAAGTACAATTTAATTCTCACTTTGCAAACAACTCTGAAACGATATCACTCTAAGTTTTCTTTAAATGGATAAGAAAAAAGATTATCAATAAAATCTCATTCACATAATTTTCTTAATCAGTTGCACCAGACCGACATTTAAAAAAATATATATTTTCACTCATATGTATCTTATGCTCAGATGGATAAAGTATTTTCTTCAAACAAACAATAACTTCATAGTGGAATACCTAAGCTTCACTACCACTACAACTTGAGCTACCAAAACCATTTTGAATAATGTATAGCTTAAAACCTAAGGGAATATACAACTGGGCTTACACAATCTAAATAGATTGAGCAGCTTCTCCGATTAACCTACCCATCCAGACAGACATACTTTATATGTACAGACACTACATGACTATTATACTATTGTATTCAGACTAAGAAATATAATTCACTTAGAGAATATTCTGTAAACAGGATATCCAAGCATCGAAATGCAGAAAAGTATGTGGATTTATTCAACAATGCACCGAAGAAAATTTACAATTTCTGAAAGGAATTTCCTGTATTATGTAACTGACATATAAAATAAGCTTCATACTTTATTGTATTATATTTTGGATTTATTTCTTACCGAAACGTTTTTGTTGGATGCATCGCGAGTATTCTATGACATTTATGTCTTTCTGTGTTACGCTTTTTATTTATATAAATGTATATGAATATGTAGGATATTATTTACTTCAATACATTAAAGGAAGTTATGTAAAATCTTTTTTAAACTTTGATACTGCGTAAATGATTAAAATTTACAGTACATTTTAAATGCTAAAGTGGATTTTAATAATATAGCGACACATACTATATTTTCATTGTAGCAAAATCTAAAGCTCTCTGCGTTTATATTTAAAATTAATTTGCTAGGCAATAACTGATAAGTAAAAGGAAAATTGATAAATAGACAATAAATGTTCAGTGGTAGAAATTTTCTTTCATAATATTTTTAAGGGGATTCATAAAAAATAATAAAAGTATAAATTTTCTATTTTTTATGTGTTTATAATCATTGAAACTTTATCCTTATTCTGGGAAGCTTTTGAGCTGATCCGATAACTACAATTGCAGGAAAACTATTTTTATGGAGAAATTAGCATTGCTGCAATAGCTCCTTCGATGTTTAGAACGCATTTTTCTCAGTTCGTGATTTTTGAATTTCCCACCTTACTCAAAATGCTAAAACTTCAGCAAATATGAATAAAATAACTTGATTTTTTTTTTTTGAGTCATTCTTAATATCTATTTGACAAAAATAGGCATGGATTTATAAATAAAATAAAAAGTTTTTTTTTTTTTTTTTTTTACAAATTTAAATGTCCTTTTTTTACAATAGGTACAGTAATTATAATTTTTCACAAAAACTATTTTAGTTATTCAAAATCCGATGCCTAAAAAGTTAGAGTATATTACTAGGAATTTTTTTTTTTTAAATCAGGAAAAAAATATTGAAAAATGAAGCAGATAGAATTTTAAATTTGAGGAATTTTTTTAAAAATTTAAAATTTTGGAAAATTTAGAGCACTATGTGAACTTTTTTTATATTAAAATTTAGTTTTTATTTAGTAATACTTAAATATGTAAAAATTATAATTTTAAAGGCTTAAATAAAAAATAAAAAGTTTGAAGGGTAACAAGTCCCCTTAAGCGATTGAATTAAACATAAAAGATAAAAATGTAAATCTATTTTCTCAAATTTCATATATTTAATTCTATTTGCAGAATTATTAATAGTCAAGGACTTTGTAGTGGTTTAAACAAATTAGGATTTAGAGTTATTCTTATTGTTACGAATTTCTGTATATTTGTAAATATTTCGTAGTATTAATTATGTAGAAAGAAAAATTTATGTACTTTTCGCATAAGGCAGTGCAAGAGTTTGTCTTTACTTCACTTTCCTGCAATGCGTCTCTTAATGCTTGAAATTGAGTTTTTCAGGGAAAATGATGGAAAACGAGTTTTACAAGGAGCAGGTCATTTAATATTATGGTTAATGGCAATCTCGTCAATTTGGCGAGATAGAGCCAAGTTGGCTAATAATTTTGGTCGCCAAATGTCGCCATACTTGGCGACCATTTGGCGACACTTTCGGTCCCTGTACAGGACTTTTGGACTGCGATCTGGAAAATTCCCCAAATTTCTATCTCTAGAAGATTCGCTAAGGATTAATGTTCCTATATATGGCCAATAGAGCGGGTGATCGAGTTAGTTACTTGGTTGTCTCTCAGCATGCCTTCAGAGTAGTTTCGAAAGTGAACTGTATTGCATTGTCTTTTGCGTCGATTTTAGCAGTTGTGTATCTAGTTAGCTGCTGTTTGTGCTCCATTGTTGCGTAAAGAGCTGTTTTGAATCTATTAGAATGGGAAGTTCTGGAGTTGTAAAAGAACCTGCGAAGAGTTACATCGGAATAAATTGGTTAAACTGAAGTTTAATATGCAATTGGATTATTTGTGACTTTCTGATATTTGTAGAATGTATTGTTGCAGTCGGACTTACCGGATCAGTAATTGTATTATTTTTTTTTTTTTTTTTTTAGCGTATATCGCTCGAATATTACACGCCGGCTTCAAAAATGCGAAATTTTCATAACCACATCAATATCCATCCTTTCCACTGCAAGTCACGCTAAGAAAATTTAACTTTCATAAGTCTGAAAATCATCGATATTATGAAACTGGAAAGATGTATATGATCAGAGGTCAATTGGATCCTAACCCTTCCCACACTATAAAACAAATCAGGTTGGAAACTTAAAAGTTTATGTAACAATAATGAATGGGTACGGTGATAATGGTTGGGGGAGAAAAAAAAAAAATAGATAGAAAATGATTAATCAAAAGTATAATTATTTCCTTGTAAGTCGCAAAAAAAAAGTAACTTCGAGTTTACGCAAATAAAAAAAATATTTTAAGTATGTGGCTTCTACATTAATTTGACGGTAAGATTATATGAAGACTATGATGTTAGAAACAAGAGAATGACAACTACTTTTTTCGTCAAAATGTCGCCAATTTTCCTATACTAGAGAAATATTTTTTAGTTATTGCTCGCCAAAAACGCTAAGTTGGATTTTTTTTTTTTCTAATTTATAAACTTCATGATGAAAAACTTTATTTTTAAAATCACAATAAAGGAAATATTAAAGCCTATTTTTTATCTTATATAAATATTTTATTCATCATTATATAAAAGTTTTTCTACGGTTATGAAAATTAAATATACATTACTTGAAATTATTTAGCAAAAATAAAACTAATCGCCAAAATAATTTGTTCATCGTTACTTATTTTTAACCTTTAGAAAATATACTTTTAGGAAGTGGACTCTTTCAAGCATAATAACATTTTACTTAAAATTAATTCATTCACATTCAACAAAGAAAACATTTAACTTCCTGGAAAATATTAAAAGTTATTCATTGAGAAAAAAAAAGTACAAGCGCAATTATTAGACAATCTATACCGCTCCATGTATTTTAATTTATCACGTGAGTTTTTGCATTAAGTTTTGTAAGCATTGAACAGCCATTAAAATTTTATCATTTCACTAATGCTCTTTTAATGACCAAGAATGATATAATGAACTTGTATTGACATAGGAATTCATCAAGATCTTAGAAAAAAGTTTTTTTTAAAAAGGCATCTAAATGAGAGAACAGTGGTGGATATTTGTTTAAGAAAAGAATTTCACTTAAAGTTGTATTTCTGCCTTAAGGTTAAAAACTACGATGCTATGTATGCTGTCCTACGGTTAAAAATTGTAGACTTTATAATTTAAAACTCTGAAGTTATGTGTTTTATCAGCTGGGAATGAAACTCTAAATTGACATGAACTCTAAATTGTTATGTAATAGATTAAAAAAAAAATCACTATTTTATTATAACGAAATTTCTTTTTACTATTTCCACAAGTTAGATTATTATTAGATAAATCCAACAATTAAGTAATTAATGCTTTGCAGCATGATTTTATACTATTATTAGTAACTTAGATAATTTAATATTTTAATGGTTGAAGTGAAATTTCTTTTTCCTATTTTAACAAGTTAGATTATTATTAGATAAATCCAACAATTAAGTAAGTAACGCTTTGCAGCATGATTTTATACTATTGTTAGTAACTTAGATAATGTAATATTTTAATGGTTGAAGTGAAATTTCTTTTTCCTATTTTAACAAGTTAGATTATTATTAGATAAATCCAACAATTAAGTAATTAATGCTTTGCAGCATGATTTTATACTATTATTAGTAACTTAGATAATTTAATATTTTAATGGTTGAAGTGAAATTACTTTTTCCTATTTTAACAAGTTAGATTATTATTAGATAAATCCAACAATTAAGTAAGTAACGCTTTGCAGCATGATTTTATACTATTATTAGTAACTTAGATAATTTAATATTTTAATGGTTGAAGTGAAATTACTTTTTCCTATTTTAACAAGTTAGATTATTATTAGATAAATCCAACAATTAAGTAAGTAACGCTTTGCAGCATGATTTTATACTATTATTAGTAACTTAGATAATTTAATATTTTAATGGTTGAAGTGAAATTTCTTTTTCCTATTTTAACAAGTTAGATTATTATTAGATAAATCCAACAATTAAGTAAGTAATGCTTTGCAGCATGATATTATACTATTATTAGTAACTTAGATAATTTAATATTTTAATGGTTGAAGTGAAATTTCTTTTTCCTATTTTAACAAGTTAGATTATTATTAGATAAATCCAACAATTAAGTAAGTAATGCTTTGCAGCATGATTTTATACTATTATTAGTAACTTAGATAATTTAATATTTTAATGGTTGAAGTGAAATTTCTTTTTCCTATTTTAACAAGTAAGTTAGATTATTATTAGATAAATCCAACAATTAAGTAAGTAATGCTTTGCAGCATGATTTTATACTATTGTTAGTAACTTAGATAATTTAATATTTTAATGGTTGAAGTAATAACAAATATTTTATCAAGTATATAAAATAGTAAAGTTGGCATAGCTAAAGAAACTAAAATATCGTTAAGCCTCATTTTAATAAATAAAGAAATACATGGTAGGCAGTATAAAATTGCAAAATATTCAAATATTAAATATATGTTACTTTCAAAATATAAGTATACTAAAAAATGTATCAGTAGTAAATGTATTTACTTTATGCTAAAAAAAATCCTTTTTCAGAAAAGTAGTTTTTATGTGTTACATAAATGTGAAATATATGTACCATATAAATACAACAAGGGCGGATCCAGAAATTTATAACGGAGGGGGTGGTTTGTAAGTTATATTACTATACCATGGGTTGGTTGGTTGTATTCAGATTATCTGGCGCCGTCAGCATCACGAGGGCTATAATGCGCCGAAACATTTCGTCATTTGACAAACCAACATACATTTACAAACACCCATGCCTAACACGGGACTCGAACCTGCAACCTAGAGGTCTAGAAGCCAGCACGCTAACCACTATACCGTATGGTCGGCTACTATACCATGGAATAACTTAACTTGATTTTGCAGATTTTGTTAAAGAGAGGTAAAAAAAGCGATGCTATATGTGAATTTACGACTGTAAATTAGTTGTCTTTAACAGTAACTTTCTACTATATGCAACAGGATAAATTATTGTTGCATATAGTAGAAAGGATAATCTAATAAAGAATACATATACAAAACCAAAACTGTAATTTGGTTTGCTGTCGTGATTTTCGTACTCTGCTTCTTCATCTCTATTTTTCGGGAAGAAAACATTTATATAAAAGATGTTCAGTACGGATTCGGTAAATATGGTTGGTTGGTGGTTTTCGGATTATCTGGCACCGTCAGCAACAAGAGGGCTATAATGCGCCAACATACATTTACAAACACCCATGCCTTACACAGGACTCGAACTCGCGGTCTAGAAGCTAGTATGCTAACCACTATACCGTTTGGTTGGACGTCAAATTTGGAATGACTTCAACCAAAGCATGAGCGAAGCGTTCGTTAAAATGTGAGCTATAAAAAATAATATAGTACATTTTGGTTTTATTTTTAATTCCAATCTTTTACTAGATCATAAAATTGTATAAATTAAATAATAAAATACGAGTACGATAATTAAATATATATAAATTGAATATTTGAGTTAGTTTTGGACGCCAATGTTAAACTTTTATTTATTGTAGTCATGACGGCACATAAAATATTCATTATCGTCTTTATTTTTTTTTCTTATGTAATCCAGAATGGAGGAGTCGATCTCTCCATCCGCCCCCGCTGGATCCGCCAATGAAATATAAATGTTTAAGACAAGGATGTAGTAAAATCTTAGAAAAAAAAAAAAGAAGAAAAAAAACTCTTTATAAAAACATCTCAAAATTTAAAATTTCACAAACCGGATTTGATTCTGAAACAGAAAACTTTGGAAAAAACCCAAGCATATCAATAAATTAAGTTAAAACACAAAGCCGGTATTTTCAAATTTAATAATTTGTTTACGATATTAAATTGCTACAAAAAACAGAAACTTTACTCTTCTATATAAATAGATTAACAATAAAGCCAATAAAAAAACAAAACAAATCATCAATTTAAATAACTTAATAAGTTCCTATCATCTATAAAGCAAATGAGTTTTAGGCTGAATAACCATTCCAAGATGGAAAAAATAAAACTTTGACCAAGTTTCTCCTTACTTATGACATCTACTCTAACTAAGTGCTAGACCAAGTACATTTGACACGAAGCATTGAGTGTCTAGCTCTAATGACAAGATTCAACTTCGGAGAGCAAGAAAATATACTTGATGACTCCAATACAAGAAAGATGTTTTGTTGGGGAGGAAGAGACATTAGACGTAAAGTGGGAAATGCTTTGAAACCTTTACAATCTTAAGTGACACATTATTATTTATCCCTAATATTATAAATATTATTATTCTTTCAATTTTTCTTTTGTTACTTTTTAGCCTATATTAACTTTATATTATAACGAAATTACCTAATTTAAATAGTATAACTTAAGGGAGGCCGGTAAGCAAAAACCTAAAATTTTTATTAATGAATTTAGTGGCATGCAGTTTTTTATATATCTAAAAGATGCATTTTTAAACAATTTAGTTTTTTTTTTTTTTTTTTTTCTAATTTAATTTTTTCTTATGTTTGTGTTTTTTGACCGAAATATAAGCCTATTTAAAAATACTGCTCCTCCTTCAATTTTTAAATTTCAAAACTAATTATCTATTTTGAAGTTGTTTTCTAAAGATGTAGGGAGAGATTTTTTTCAATTAGTGTGACAGGCAGTTTTAAAAAAATATTTTCTGTTTTTCGCAAGAAATTTCTAAATTTTCACAAAAAATTCCTATTTTTTTTATTTAAAAAATAAATAAAAAATTATACAATTTACTACAAAAAAAAAAAAAAAAAAAAAAAAAAAAAAAAAAAAAAAAAGATATTCAAGATTTCAAAAATATAATCAGTTTTATTTCTAAGTAACATTTTCTCAAAGTCTTAGCATTTTAAACACAGTCAAAATTGCCAAATCTAGATTTTGAGAAAAATGAAACTACAAATTAAAACTTGCATACAATTTCATAGCAGATCGGTATGTAAAAGTTTAAAAATCAAATGTTTGCAGTTCCCTAGTATTCTGAAATTTTTCCATGTCTTCTTGAATATATATAGCTCAATTTCATGCAATAAAATAAAAAACATTATTTTTCTTTCAAATTTTTACGATATTTGGGGTACGGGTCTCCCTTAATGCCAGAAACTTTTTGCAAAATATTGTTATAATTTTTTCTCAGAGGAAACGATGGCACAGTTTTTGCTACATAATTTTTCCTTCGAAGGTTCACAAAACTTCTTCGAACAACAAACCAATCGCTATCAAGCTTTAACACAAGCTTCGGTACATACAACTTCGAGCCCAGCGATAATTCAGGCAGCACGAAAGTAAACAAACGATGCTTTCCCAACAGCAAACGATATTCGATAGAATTCACGATTCCATTTTTCGCCTCTTTAAAGAATCTCGCGGCAGAAATTTCTATCGAAATCCAGCCAATCAACAAGGGTCAAAATTTAACGAATATTCTGCGATTTAGTTTTTTTACTTGGAAGTAAGAGATAAAGTTAAGTAATAATTCAACGTTATGTACATAACTGTATATTTAGGTTTAAATAGTGCTTATTAATAAGCATGCTTTCATAAAATTAAATCAATAGAGAATTCTATTTTTTTTTTTTTTTTTTAATATATTGTCTTTATATGAAGTTTTCCGAAGTTAAAAGTTGACCAACATAGATTCGTTAAACTCTAAGCCGCCATTTCACGCTTTGAACCCTGTTGTAGATATTACTTCATGTACTTAGCACTGCAGTATGGATAATATAGTTTTTCCTGCGCATAAGCCTTTCATTCATGTGGTCATTTTTAATCAGTTTATTTGTCTTTATAAATACAGAATCTATAAAGTTAGTGATATATAAACACAGAAGTTCTTGCCGATTGCAACTTTTGAATGGGCGGTGGTAAATATACTTCCTCCCTCCCTCCAAAATATCAAATTTTAAGCAATAAGCTGATAGAATTTTAGTTTTTAAATCATTCTCAAAATTATTTTAATATACCAATATACTAGAAAGAAAAAAAATTCCTGTGAAGAGTAAAGGTTGATCTAAAAATAAATAAATAACTGGCTACTATAGCGGCTTCAATTCTCAGTAAAAATAGTAAAAAACTTAATTCTGTATAAAGACTTCGAGTATGAAATAAAACATCTTATTCCTTCCAAGAATATTTATATTTTGACAGCAAATTAACTATCACTACAGCATCTAGATGACATTACTCGAAGAATTCATTTAAGCATTCATATATTTTTAAATCATTCTCAAAATCATTTCAATATGCCATTATGCTAGTAAAAACTGACCCCTTAAAGGTTAAAGATTGATCTAAAAAACATAGCTGGCTACTATTGCGGCTTCAACTGTCAGTAAAAATACTGAAAACTTAATCCTTTAGAAAGACTTCGGGCATGAAATGAAACATCTTATTCCTTCCAAGAATATTTATATTTTGACAGCAAATTAACTATCACTACAGCATCTAGATGACATTACTCGAAGAATTCATTTAAGCATTCATATATTTTTAAATCATTCTCAAAATCATTTCAATATGCCATTATGCTAGTAAAAACTGACCCCTTAAAGGTTTAAGATTGATCTAAAAAACATAGCTGGCTACTATTGCGGCTTCAACTGTCAGTAAAAATACTGAAAACTTAATCCTTTAGAAAGACTTCGGGCATGAAATGAAACATCTTATTCCTTCCAAGAATATTTATATTTTGACATCTTCACCAAAATAACCATCACTAGACTCATAGACATCACTAGATGACATTACTCGAAATATTCATTTAAGCATTCATATATTTTTAAAACAATCTCAAAATCATTTTAATATACCATTATGCTAGTAAAAAATGGACAACTAAAAATGGTAAAGATTGATCTAAAAAACATAGCTGGCTACTATTGCGGCTTCAACTGTCAGTAAAAATACTGAAAACTTAATCCCTTATAAATACTTCAGGCATGAAATGAAACATCTTATTCCTTCCAAGAATATTTATATTTTGACATCTTCACCAAAATAACCATCACTAGACTCATAGACATCACTAGATGACATTACTCGAAATATTCATTTAAGCATTCATATATTTTTAAAACAATCTCAAAATCATTTTAATATACCATTATGCTAGTAAAAAATGGACAACTAAAAATGGTAAAGATTGATCTAAAAAACATAGCTGGCTACTATTGCGGCTTCAACTGTCAGTAAAAATACTGAAAACTTAATCCTTTAGAAAGACTTCGAGTATGAAATAAAACATCTTATTCCTTCCAAGAATATTTATATTTTGACATCTTCACCAAAATAACCACCACTAGACTCATAGACATCACTAGATGACATTACTCGAAATATTCATTTAAGCATTCATATATTTTTAAAACAATCTCAAAATCATTTTAATATACCATTATGCTAGTAAAAAATGGACAACTAAAAATGGTAAAGATTGATCTAAAAAACATAGCTGGCTACTATTGCGGCTTCAACTGTCAGTAAAAATACTGAAAACTTAATCCCTTATAAATACTTCGGGCATGAAATGAAACATCTTATTCCTTCCAAGAATATTTATATTTTGACATCTTCACCAAAATAACCATCACTACAGCATCTAGATGACATTACTTGAAGTATTCATTGAGCCAATCCATTATTCAAAGCAAATAACTTAAGCCTCGACGGCCCATGTATTCATATATTCATGAACGCTATTTTTTCGCCCTCTATCATACCATGATTCCATGCAACAAATGACAGGAATTAGGCCTAAATCTCGGTAATAGCTGAACCGGATTTAGCCGGATCCAGTAAACGGTCTTGACGAATTATCCCTAAAGCTCTTCAAGAATCCCAAGGCGCCAATGTTAAATACAGAATAGACTTCGCGAGGGTAATTTAGATTTTATTTGACAGCTTTATGGGCTTTTTATTTTCATGGCACCCAGCTGTAGGAATTTTATTGAGAAATATACTTATGAAATATTTTTCCTTCAGAAAAATAGAAAAGAAATTGACGCTTTGCTTACTATGAATATATAGCCATCAATGCTTAATTTATTCAAGGAAATATTTTGAATTTTATATATATGCATTAAATTTTACGTTCAACTGGAAAATTAAAAGTTTGTCGGCTACGTTTGTAGATTTTTGTTAGATTTCCTGTTTATAAATATCTTCGTAAATTTCTCTTCTGTGGTATAATAAACTTAATAGATATTCGTATGTATTCTTTTTACATTGAATGGTATACGCTTGTATGTTGTTTAGATTAGTATAATACAAGTAATTCGTTGATTTATGTTAAATTAACCATTTCATTGAATTTATGTTGAATAATGAAAAGTGTGTTCAACACATTCAGTCTTGCATTCTTTTTTGATAAAAAGAATTGTTATTATCATAACCGACAAAATTAAGTATATTATAAAGGTATTTGCAATGAAATAGAGTGAGCTTGAGTTTAAAGATTAAGTTAGTAATTAACAAATACATTATTCAGGGAGTAGGAAGTTAGTAGTAATTATTAAAACAGGTACTTTTGTATTTAATAACAATTATTTTATAAATGTGTTTGCAATGAAATAAAGTGAGCTTGAGTTAGTAGATTAAAGTAAGTAATTAACAAATACATTATTTAGTGAGTAAGAAATTGGTAATAATTAAAAGAGCAGGTACTTAAATATTTAATATCAATTGTTTTTCTATTGAATATTTTATAGCAAACTTTTATACTCACAGTATAAAAGTTTGCTAGTACGCACAATTCAGACTAAAATTTTCAATGTATACAGGAGCTTAGAAAGTAACCGAGGTCGACATCACGGACAACAGACTAACTACACAAGATGGTAGTACATAAATTTTCAGTCATTGCAGTTTAGTCGCCCATTCAGTGGTTAGCGCATCAGACTAACACTCTGGTGGGTCTCAGTTCAAATCCGGGGTAAAACATGAATGTCCTAAGTTAGGGACAACGATGGCCCTACCATTGGGTGTCTCTTCACAAGTGGCCATCGCTACAGGCCTTGTAGTGGCCAAGTGACTGTAAGTACTTGGGCCCGCCATTAGAAAAACATTGCAGTTTTAACACAAAATAGGAAGAATATTACAGGAAAATAATATAACGCATTACTTCCTCTAACTCTCTCATATCAATAACATACAAAATCAAACAATCCAACCCCTTCACAAGTGGTCATTGCTACCGGCCTTGTAGTGGCCAAGTGACTGTAAGTACTTGGGCCCGCCATTAGAAAAACATTGCAGTTTTAACACAAAATAGGAAGAATATTACAGGAAAATAATATAACGTATTACTTCCTCTAACTCTCTCATATCAATAACATACAAAATCAAACAATCCAGCCCCTTCACAAGTGACCATCGTTACCGGCCTTGAAGTGGCCAAGTGACTGTAAGTACTTAGGCCCGCCATTAGAAAAACATTGCAGTTTTAACACAAAATAGGAAGAATATTACAGGAAAATAATATAACGTATTACTTCCTCTAACTCTCTCATATCAATAACATACAAAATCAAACAATCCAACCCCTTCACAAGTGGCCATTGCTACCGGCCTTGTAGTGGCCAAGTGAATGCGAGCACTAAAAGTGACTGTAAGTACTTGGGGCCCGCCATTAGAAAAAAAAAATGCAGATTTAACACAAAATAGGAAGAATATTACAATAAAATAGTAAAAGGCATTACATTCTCTAACCCTCCCATATCAATAACATACAAAATTTAAATAATCCAACCCAAATCATTCGATAATCACATCTTATTACCATTCATGAAAATATCTTCCAATTGATTCCGAATTACAACGTGCCTCTTCGAGCAAAGACAAAGAAGGATGAGTGTTTATATCTCCGTCTCCTTACAGACCGTTACCTGGCCCAAGGTCTAAACACGAGAAGGGCGGTAAGGCGTACCGGTTTTTGACGCATGTAAACATCACGCACAATACCAACGGCAAGGTCTGCAATTAATCAAGATGCTGCCAGGAACAACTGGGGTCGAGGCTTTGCTTAAACGAGACTAAAAGGATACCGAAGGGATATTGTGGTGAACTGTGGATTTACTTGATAAACTTTCTGCACAGCTGTTTCTTACATATTTTTTATTGAAAAAATAATCTGGTTAAAAAAATAATTTGGGTTAAAACTTTTTTTTTTTATTAAATATAGATTTTTTTTTCTAATGTAAACGTTAATTGATGAAGCATGCACACGTAAAAATGCTTTTTTATATAAAAAACATTTTAAGGAATCGATGGTGTCTGAAGCAGCTAAGTTTCTTGCAATAATATCTTCCACTCGTATACCATTTGAAACTTACAAGAATGGATGAGT
The DNA here is from genome assembly GCA_963978545.1 of Linyphia triangularis. Taxonomy (NCBI): domain Eukaryota; kingdom Metazoa; phylum Arthropoda; class Arachnida; order Araneae; family Linyphiidae; genus Linyphia; species Linyphia triangularis. Next base: position 11,310,542 of record OZ021729.1, on the reverse strand, counting down.
ATTATCGAAAAATATATCGCCAAAATCATCATATTGAAGGAGGTTTTTTTTCCCCCCCCCTTCTTTTTTTTCTTTTAAAAAGACCTCATGAAAGAATTATCGCCAAAAACATCGCCAAACTGGCAATTTTTGCTAAATGAATGATGAAAATATAAAAACGGTAAATGCCACAAATCCACTTCAGTATTATAGTGTAATTAAAAGTTGTGCGATGTTCCATACCCCAAGTTTTATTAGCATCAAATCTAAATCCTTTCAATTTAAAAATCCGCCGATATCTTTATAAAAATATATCACCGTCATATTTGGCTCGATAGCCCAGGACAGGCCAAGCCTTTCCGTTGAAGATTTCTCCAGGACAACCTATTTCTCAACCTGGTCTGCCAGTTCTTCTCTACGATTACTTTAAAGTCTGATTCAACAGAAACTAGCCATCGCTGTTTCGTCCTATCTCTTTTCTTACTCTTGAAAGGGCTTGCGGGAAAAAAAAAAATCATTATTGGAATTTTTTCTTTCATTCTACCGGAGAAGCTCAGTTCATTCTTTTAATTTTAAAAGCTTTTAATGACATCGGGCTATTTAAAAAATCTTTAAAATTCCGAATTAAAACCTCTTCGTCATAGACCATTTTCTTTGCCTCCTCCGAGGATACTTCCAAGAACTTTTTCTCGAAAACTGCAATTTTGTTTTATCCATCTTTTGTTGAAGACCTAGTCTCCTAACCATACATTAGGATCGGCCTAATGATAGTTTTATAGCAGAGAAGTTTAGTTTCTGAAGAGAAAGTGAGATCTCAATAAAGGTAAAATAATTATATAAACATCTAAATAAATTTATTTAAAAACAATCAACCATTTATAACCTTAAAATCTAAAAGGTTGTTACTGATCACCAAAAAAATTAGCATAATTACTTATATGAATAAACTAACTTTTTCTTCTCCTGTCAATCATTGGCCCGTTTCTTATTGTCAGCATTCCAAACCTCACATTCCGTTGCACCTTCCTAACGTTTTCCGTGGCACCTCAAGGCCAAACTTCAGAATATTGACCTCACGATTAGACCTTTGAAAACGGCGAGCGATTAGATGTCGATTTTTGAAGAGCTTTTGCATTGTTTGACGGAAAGCGGAAACTAATCAAAATACGAAAGAAAAGCCTTGAACTAATTTCGGGAAAAAATGCCAAAAAGATAATGAGAATCATTATGGGTAAGTTCAAGCGGTGTACAAACTTTGGGTTGCAATTATTAGCAATTATCTTTCCTTTCGGTTAGTTTTGGGAATTAGCGCTGGGAATCGACTTAATCTCACTCCGATTTGATATAGTGTTAAAGAATGAACTAGTAACCAATATATTTAATTTAGAGAGATGATTCAAAGCTCGAAGACAGAGGGTTAAGCTTTAAAACTAGTTTTACTTGTAGTTAATCTAAGTTAAGCTTTAAAAATATAACCCATAACAAATTTTTAATACACATTCTGTATAATGCATTGCCATTTTTATATTCATTAACATAGCACCGTTTCTGTGGTCAGCGTGTGCTTGGGTGTTTGCATCTAATTTTAAATATTAAAAACATCTCCATCAGCAAAATATGTGACCAACTATTTTTCAAAATGCTTCCATTAAAAATTAATATGAATTTATGCACTTACATCCAAATATCTTATTTATTCTGATTAAAATAATTTTATTATCTATTTATTAAAACAATTTTGGTAACAAGGAGTTTCTTCAATAATCGGTTTAATACTATTTCGGCGCAATTGGATAACGGCAAGTTGGTTTATTAATATTCCGTTAAAATGACTTTTTAGTGACAGTGACATTAATTAATAGCTTTTCAACCTGAAGTGCAGAAAATATTATTTAAACAACTTTTTTAAAGAAATTTCTGACAAAATTTATTTTCTTGAACCAAAAAACGTAATGTTTTTAAAAAACAGATATGTTTTAAAAAAATTAATTCAAACTGAATGTTGTACTAAGATTAATTTTAGTAAATGGAATTATAATCGATATTGTACAGGGTAATTCAAAATGAATATAGCTGTATACAAACGGATATAACTCTTTAATGAAAAAGAATTTATCGATAAGATTAACACATAACTGGCGGAACTTCAACATTTCTTTACGTCCGTTTACATTAAGTGTTAATCTTATCGATAAACTCTTTTTCAATAAATAGTTATAGCCGTTTGTAATTGCTATATTCATTTTGAATTACCCTGTATAACATATAATTCAAACATTTGTAATTTTAAACTAGATTACTGAATCCAAAGTTCAGTAAAAATTAAACTTTAATGAAGTTAAGCTCATTAACTATTTATCTTTCATTATTTCAATTACAAGTAATTGAATATGAAAGATTAAATTAAATTCCTCACACGACTTTCGACAAGTTTGCGTGACTCCCAAACTTCAAAACGAATTTATAATTTAACACATTTCAATAATTCACCAGATCATATCATAATTTACACAATTGCAAATCCCGACAGAAATCCGACTCAATTAAGTCCAGATTAAATATTGAATTATACTTCTTCGTTTCACATCTCAAGTCGCTTTCAAACAGAAATATATCCCTTGAGCTAGACCCAAATCACATTTAAGATGAACTTTGCATTAGTTTTACTGATTTATTCAGGTAATTTAAAATCCTGCCTTGGAAAGTGACCAGCTACAGCTGTTGGACTTAAGAGTAAGGATATTAGTTTTAGATTGTTGAATCGGATAACGATATATTGCGTATAATGCATTGTAAGTCATTAATTATGCTGAATAATTTGAACTGGTGAAATAATTACTTCAATTTAGGAAGGATGAGGGCCTTTATTTAAGCTTAAATAAAATTATTTTTACTAGGAGATGATGTTTCTGGATTTGTGTTAAAAAATATTTAATGAAAAAGGAATCGCTAAATGTTGGTTGGTTGTTTTGTATTTCCTGGCGCAAGGGCAACGCTAGGGCCAAATTGTACTGGAATCGCTAAATGTAAAAAGGAGTCGTGGACTGAAAACATAGTCATGTTCCCTTTTAACATTTCAAATATTTTTTTTTTCCTAGTGGCGGGCCCAAGTACTTACAGTCACTTGATAGTGCTCGTAGTCACTTGGCCACTACAAGGCCGGTAGCAGCCACCCAGTGGGAGGGATATCTTTGCCCCTAACTTAGGATATCCATGTCTTACCCCGGATTCGAACTAAAACCACCAGCTGATGCGCTAACCACTATACTAAATGGGCGCACCTTTCAAATACAATGTAAAGTTATTTCAAGGTTTGTGATTTAAAAATTTATTAAAACTTATTATTTTTATACAATGTATGAAAAAAAAAATGTATACAATAATTAATGTATACAAAGTATAACAATTAATGTATACAATAATCAATGTATAACAACAATTAATGTATACAATGCATACAACAATTAATGTATACAATGCATACAACAATTAATGTATACAATGCATACAACAATTAATGTATACAATGCATACAACAATCAATGTATACAATGTATAACAATTAATGTATACAACAATCAATGTATAACAATGTATAACAACGATTAATGTATACAGCAATCAATGTATACAATGTATAACAACAATTAATGTATACAACAATCAATGTATACAATGTATAACAACGATTAATATATACAGCAATCAATGTATACAATGTATACAACAATCAATGTATACAATGTATAACAACAATTAATGTATACAACAATCAATGTAAACAATCTATAACAATAATTAATGCATACAACAATCAATGTATACAATGTATAACAACAATTGATGTATACAACAATCAGTGTATACAATGTATATCAACAGTATTAAAATATTTGCATGCAAAATAACTGAGTGTTCGTTTTATTATACTTTAACACATTTTTACGAATTAAATGGCATTTTCTTTTTTCTTCTTGCATCAATTAAAAAAAAATATAACTATCGTTCGGATTTTTTTCTTACTACACATACATATTGTATGAAAATCCTTACCACCATTTTTAGTTCAAATATAAAATTTACATGAACATAAGATAATCATATCCGTGACTATTAAAACTTATATTTATTGTAATATATCCCATCCCCTACTTAAAGTAACTTCTAAATAACTAATAATACCAACTAAAAAATTAGAAACCCAACCTAAATTAAAAACTAAAATATAATAAATTTCTATTCTCATTGGTTAAGTTAAATATTTTGAAATAAGAAACTCTTTTAAGAGATAAAAAATCTTCCCAAAGAAAAGACACTCAAACTCAGCTAAATTGATATTTTTTAACCCGACAGAGCTGAGGTTCCCACTAAGGTGATTTGCACTGGATAACAAATGAGCAACTTATTAAACGAAGTTGAGCAAAACCAGGAACAGAATTAAACGGAACATAAAAAAACAGGAAAGAATGTCCAGGAGCGACGATACTTTCCGGAATCTAATCCTTTTTTACTCATCCTTTTTGCTTTTCGGAGCTCATTTTGAAGAATAACTGCGGGTGCATTAAATATTTATAGAACGATGAAAAAGTACAAGGCACCAAATCAGAGAACGGAGTGTTTTTGTTGAATATGTAACGTAATTAAGTTTTCCTATAAAAAATCACGGGACATTTAATGGTGATTAATTTTAATAAAATTTTATATATTTGCCTATAACGGCTAAATTTTTATACACTGTATTTCGCTTTTAAGTACAATTATGTCATAAATTTATTTAAAGGGGACTTGGTACCTTTGTTTTCATAAAAAAATTCTATTTTTTGCTTGTTTATAATCTTTGGAGCCTTCTCTTTAATCTGACAAGTTTTTGAAAGCTGATCCGATAACTGCAACGGACAATTCCCGTATTTTTTTTATTATTTTTTTTATTCAATTCTAAATGTTCCGAAAAGGATATAAACATAAAAATTTCTGCTCAATGTGGTTTTTCTTTTTTTTTTTAATTTGCGATTAAAATTACCTTGTTAGAGGTTGGCCAGAAAACGACTTATTTCGTTGGCGTTGAACGTGACGTAAAGAGATCTCAAACACCTTGGCTTGAAATGCAGCAGCGGAAACCAGATTTGCAAGTTTCTCGCAAATCACGCCAACCTGTACGGAATGTGGCAATGGTCTACCAATGCCAACTTTTATAACGATAGCTATTTGGGCAGATACCTCACGATAACCATAGAAACGCAGGGATCTCTTTACGTCACGAATTCTGTTGACTGTTTTGATTGGACTGGTTTTGGCTCGGTTTGGGGGCATTTTCTTTTCTTAATATTTAAATAACTAATTTTTTTAAAGAACTTTTGTTTAAATATTTGGAATCAGAAAGAAATTCTTCATAAATTCACTCAAAATGCTAAAACTTCTGCAAATATGAATGAAATGACATGAAATTTTTTTTGTGTCATTCTAAAGATCTATTTGTCAAAAATAGGCATGGTTTTTAAAAATAAAATACAAACTTTTTACTTATAAATTTAAATGTTGAAAAATATGCTTTTTTTACCTATAGATACAGTAACTATCGTTTTTCTCGAAAAAGTATTTTACTTATTCAAAATAAAAAGTTGCCTAAAAAGTTAGAGTATATTACTAGGAAAATTTTTTTAGAAAAATCAGGAAAATATATTGAAAAATAAAAACGTTAGAATTTGAAATTTCATACTTTTTAAAAAAAAAACTTGAAAATTTCGAAAATTTAGAACACTGAACTTTTTTTAAATAAAATTTAGTTAGTGCCTAGTAATACTTCCAAATATGTAAAAATTATATTTTTAAATGCTTAAAAAAAGTTTTAAGGGTACAAAGTCCCCTTAAAATATATTTTGCAAGAAAACTTTCAGTTTTAGATCTTACACTTAGTATCTTATGAATGACAACATCTTTAATTTTGTTATTGTTGGTTGACGGTTGATACTCATGTTGGGTTGGTTGGTTAGTGCACTCAACGATCTATTTTTATGCACAATGATGAATAATCAGGCTGGGACCTACAGCTTAACTTGAATTCCGAACCACAACGAACATTAATGCCTAACCCGGGATTCGAACCCGGTACCTTTAGCATGCGTGGGCCAGAGAACTAACCACACAGCCATCAGATGGGCGATACGCATTTTGGGACTAGAGTTTCTAGGATTTTCTTGAATAATTACTAAAACCATTGATTTTAATCAACCTGGAAAATTATCTTGAAAAGAAAAAAATTCAACAGAGTTCCGGTTGGAAACGCTCCTTAATGAAAAACCGGTCTTTGACATTAGGTATTAGTTTATAAGATTAATAGATGAAATGTTCCGTTGTCCGGTTTCGAATAACTGTGGATTAGCATTGTCCGGTATAACCTGGTACAGTCGATTTCAAGTCATTATCCCTTATCGAATAGCTGTGGATTAGCATTGTCTGATATAACCTGGTACAGTCGATTTCAAGTCATTATCCCTTATCGAATAACTGTGGATTAGCATTATCTGATATAACCTGGTACAGTCGATTTCAAGTCATTATCCCTTATCGAATAACTGTGGATTAGCATTGTCCGGTATAACCTGGTACAGTCGATTTCAAGTCATTATCCCTTATCGAATAACTGTGGATTAGCATTGTCCGGTATAACCTGGTACAGTCGATTTCAAGTCATTATCCCTTATCGAATAGCTGTGGATTAGCATTGTCTGATATAACCTGGTACAGTCGATTTCAAGTCATTATCCCTTATCGAATAACTGTGGATTAGCATTGTCTGATATAACCTGGTACAGTCGATTTCAAGTCATTATCCCTTATCGAATAGCTGTGGAATAGCACTGTGCGGTACAACGCGGTACAGTGATGAGTATATCCCATATCCCACCCTTATCATTGAATTTACTACCTTAACTGCAAAAAAATATACATAAATAAATCAGGAATGACATTGTTTTCCCAAAATTCTGGTTAGTCAAGATACCCATAGGAAAAATGCGATTCATAGAGAGTCAGTAGTTCTCTGACTATGATCATATCCCTTTAGGAGTTGAAAAGGAGAATGAGTTTGGTTTTTCAAATTTTTATGTAGCCTTCCTCTTGTTTTGAAGATAGAGTCTATAGACTTTCATCAGAGTGAAATTGTAGATTTCCACACACAAAAAAACTCATGCAAACACAAAGACACTTGTTTATATCAATAGGTTCGAGTTCTAAAAATAGGAGCTACCTGAAATGAGTTCAGCCTATCGCAGCTGGGGAACGTAGTAACGACACACAAGAAGCCATTTAATTGGTCAATCAGAAATGGTAATGTAGAACGTGCATACGATTTGACGCTTAATGTTGTATAATGTTTGATAAATGGATAAAAATAATTAATATGAGTTCAGAAAAAAAAGCACATTATAAGTTGTGGCTTAATGTTTTTAACCTAACACGTTTACTTCCACGGAATTTCTCACGATTCCACGGTACGACAATACGGCGCGAAACACTTTACTTCTGTCCAATCTTCCAAGAGAAGCTAGCACTTAGTTTTTAAAACAATCCTCCACGCTATCACAAAACATAATTTATTTCCTTGTATAAACTTTTTCTTTTGGAATCCACTTTGTATAATTGTATTTTCTGTTCATTTAAGCCTAAACCTGATTTGTTATTATCTTTCCCGAGGCCATCTATTCATATTCGCACTGTTATGCTAAGGTTGGTTATATTCAGATTATCTGGCGCCGTCAGCAACACGAGGGCTATAATGCGCCGAAACATTCGTCATTAGACAAGCCAACATACATTTACAAACACCAATGCCTAGCACGGGTCTCGAACCCTCAACCTCGCGGGTTAGAAGCTAGCACGCTAACCACTATACCGTTTGGTCGGCTTGTTATGCTACGAGTTTCTTTGTAGCTGCACAAATATGGCAAGTAAAGAAGGAACATGATAACTCGTAGTAGGCGTCCTGGGGAAGTGCTCAACCTACGAGATATCTCGTAGAATTAACTACATTTACACGTTGACTGCCAACTTTTTTATTAAATCCTGAGCAAATACTACCATTAAACTGGTAATAACTCAGTATAACCAAAAAATGTGGCTTAGCAAGGTAGTTTATCGCATATTGAGAAAACTCTATAACTTTATTTAATATTTTCCAGCATCATGCAAGAATTACCAACAAACAAAACCATTTACTGCTTTCCCAAAACTCTGCCATATTTATTAATGACCGAACATCCTAAGCGTTTCCATTGCCTTCTGGCGATACCAACCGCTTTCGCGCGGGGACTAATTCAACGCTTCCAGCTTTCTGCTTTAACCAATCCCGGAAAGTTGTCCAGAAACGGAATCTGCAGAAATCAAATTGAATTCCTGGAATACCTTGAGTCCAGAACAATCCTGCACCTTTATTAAATATCAACCAGCTGTTCAGCATCGGTCCCGGTAAAGCGGAAATCCCTTAACCAACACTAACAATTAATGCACCTCTCCGAAAATTTCACTTTCAGATTCTCACAGAGGTATTACATAGGAAACTAGGACATGGCTCTTGGTATCATTAAGTTATTGTTTGCAAGGACATGGTAATTCTGTTATAAGTTCCAAAAGGACCCACGCTTATTTTAATGATCATGGATGAATTGTTTGGACCACTGGGGAAGATAGTAGGGAATTAATTTAAAAGTTTAGAATTGTTTAGATGGCAGCAGTAGGAGAAGTCACGTGAAGGGCAATTGGAAAGAATCCGGTTCCCACCGCTTTAAAAGCAGTTGTGATAAATTTGGTTCATTAGAATTGGATTTAATCGCTATTTGCTTGAATGGTAATGGCTTAATGGAACTTGAAGTTGAATTGCTTTTGCTAAGTTGCTTGGTCGACTAAAATTTTCGTAAAGTTTCCAGATAAAATAAAGCGATTTTTAATTGTTCAATACTAAATTAAATTATTAATTAGAGCAACATAATTTATTTTACATCTGATTTCATGTATAAATTACTCAGTACAGCATTTTCTCAAACTGGCTCAAGCGTTTTTTTTTTTTTTTTTTTTTTTAAGGTATTAGAGATATGGAAAGATAAGTAGACTTGGAAGTTAATTTCTTTTTTTATACGCAGGTAGTCCATCCTAAATAAAGTGAAGTGAATTAAATAGAAATTTAACAACATAATTGAATTTTGTACAATTTAAAATAAACTTTCGATGGCTATAATAAAACAAATAAAAGCAAAAATTCACATTGTTTGAAACACTAATTAATCATATAAATTGTTGGGGGAGAAAATTAAATATGAAAAAAATGATTTATTTTAATTAACATATTTTAGGTAACAAAAGTATATTTCTTTAAATAAAAGGATAATTCATTCTAAAATCCCTTAATATGCAAGATTGTACGACTATATAAAATTTAAAAAAAAAGGTAACTTGACTGTTTGACTGAACAAAGATAAAGATATTCGGTATATTACTACTGACTCATGTAATTAAATTTTACTATAAGCTCGTACAAAAGGTTTATAAAAATATTTTTTAACGTACCAGGAAGTTGATGAATAGTTGCATTATAAATGTCCAGTTTTTTAAATATAATCCAAGGAAACGTTTCTCAGCGTAAAATTAACGGTAAACTGTTTTTTTTAAGTAATTTTGAATCTTACCAAAGAATTTCTTGATTAAAACTCACGGGTGTATTCTAGACGTAGTATCCTTAAATCAACCAATTCTTACCTAGAAAAAAATACACTCATTAAAATTCACCATAAAATCTTAGCTAAAATTCTATAGAAAATTATTCATACATAACATTTTATAATTAAGATAATGAAAGATATGGATTCAAGCTTAAAAGCAAACATATTTTTCATAAACAGTTAACTCTGAAAGCATTGATTTTGCCTTCGGGATAAAAATATTAACTTTCTTTTTTTATTTTGTTGTCTATTTTTAGACCAACTCTTTATTCTAAATAATAGTTGAAAATATTGTAATTAATTGTTGTGTTTAAAAAACAGAGCTTCCATGTTTAATGTTTATTAAAATTTTATATTTAATTTTTAAGAACTCGATTCATCCAACTTTGTTTTGAATTTTTTTTAATCTTTTACTTTAAATAAAGATAACTGAAAACTGCTATAATTAAATTAAAATATATATTTACTGTTACATTTTACATTTCAATACAAGAATTAATTCTAATTACAAATGCAGTTATCTTTAACTCAAACCAAGTTCAGTACAATTTTTCAAATGAATAGGATTTATTAACAACGTTATTGGAAGAAGCACTTCGACGTTAAGTTGAATTTAAATCAGTTAAATATATGCGTCAGTGTGTTGCATTTAAACTCTATTATAAATGGTTATTGCAGATGCAGTAATTAACTAAAATTGAACTTACATTCTAGTGGAAGACACTAAATTACGCAATTGATATTTACCAATGCGCAGTTGTATATTTTTAATTTAATTGTTAAATTGTTGTTATTCTTAGAATAGAAATAAATTTAAAAAAAACAAAAAAAAAACACACACACACAAATTTTTTTTAAAATTATGGTAGATGGGTGTATTATATAAAAATGTTCTACCAAAAAAATTACAAGTTGATTTTAATCAACTTTTTTTTTTTTGGATTTCAAAATAATTATGTAACTTTTAAAAAAAAGTAAATTTAGAAATTTGCTGTTTTAAAAATAATAACAATCCCCAAACTTTTATTTAAAAAAAAAAAATGCATACACAATTCGTCTTGCCAAATGCGAGTGGATCATAAATTAATAGACTGAGAGGCGACTGCAATTTTTGGACCCCATCGAACATCATTCTGAATTTTTTATAGAAATTGGAGAAAAGTGAGTAGATTACGAATCCACTGGTCTGCCATGGCAAAAATGGCCGAAACTGGTCAAAAATCGACTTTTAATAAGTTGAACTAAATCCAATTGCCAAATGCGCCATAACTTGCCAAATAATGAGCATTTTTTTTTTTTTTTTAAATTTGTAACCCTCACTCTTTAATTTTCAATTAAGAAGGTTGCAGACGATTCAGATATCTGGCGACTGTCTACTTGCATCTATTAAAAGGGAGCCAAGTTGGCAATAAACATTACTTCACTGATGACGCAACTAATGTCGCCAATTTGGCTTACTTTTAAAAGATACAAGTTTTCCAAGCCAGAGATCAGAAATCGTTTGTGCTTTTTCTCATTGAAAATCAAAATGAAGTGGGTTGCCAGATGAATAAGTTTGTTCTATTTTTGGCAAGTTATGACATATCTGGCCATCGGATTTTAGTTCAACTGATTCCAAGTCGATTATTGATCAGTTTCGGCCACTTTTGCCACGGCAGACCAGTGGATTCCTAATCTACTCACATTTCTCTAATTTCTATAAAAAATTCAGAATGATGTTCGATGGGGTCCAAAAATTGCAGTCACCTCTCGGACTATAATGTCCAGGTTTAAAATTTATAACGTCAATTTTTTTCTACATAACTTCTTAGAGAATGCTGATTCAGAAGGATATAGTATAAGTATATGTTATTTCATGAATATTGTGATTCAAATTATAAGATATCTTAAGTTTTTGGATGGAGGGCAATTAAATGTAAAAAACGCCACATGCATTTTTGGGGATTTGTTTAAAATGTCTTGCTCTCATCGGACATTTGTGAAATTTATATTATTACATTTTGCTCAAAATAAACATGTATTAGCCACTTTGGTCAAATTATAAAATTTGTATAATTCTTAGTATTCGTTCAAGAAAAAATATATGAAAAAATCCGATTCTATGTTTTCCACAGAAGATTTCCCCACGTTCGTGACTGCAGACGATATATTGCCTCATTCGCATTTCCTCCGATGCGTGTTGAAGAGTTGACTCTTCAACTCAACTCCTCGTCGAACGCGGTGACATCTCGTGCCAAAACTCATTAGATCAAAAACGATTCGAGTTGCAAAATTCGTTTTTCGAAAAACAAAGAAAAATAAAACGCTGAATAGAGATATCTAGATTTCTTTGCATATATCAAAGAGTTTTCTTGTCCTCAAAAAAAAAAAAAAAAAAAAAAAAAAAAAAAAAAGCATGAAATTCGGAAAGAAAGTGTTCGAAAACCGTGAAAAGAAAAATAAATTACGTCAGTAAAACAACGTCAGCAAAATTTTGCTCGTTGCAAGTGGCAACACTCCGGAACGGTATTAGTTTATTTAGTTCTTTTTGTGAGGGAAAAGGGGGTAATTTTTATGCAGAAATTGTTGATTAAATTGGGAAAGTAAATTTATGAGCTTTTAGTTTGTTTTTGGAAGAAAAGAAAATAAGAAAAATTGCAGTCAATTGATTTCCACTAGAGCCAGGCCAGTTTCGTTGAAAATTGATATTTAATGAAAAGAAATGAAGAAAATAGCTTTGAATATTAATGAGAAAAACGAACACTTATTTTTGTAGCACATTTAAAGCAATGTAAGATTTATAAACTGTATGACATTGAAATTTAATTCAGTCTATATTTTAAGAGGTGTTATTTCAATTAGGTGCTGTATTCGGACAAAATATATCTGCATTTTTATAAAAAAAATAACAATTTCGGGGATTGTTTAGCCTTTTTTTTTAAAGTATTGTTTTGAATGCAATAATGAAATTAAACTTTGGAAAACAAATTTGCTTTATTGTAAACGTCACAAGTCAGAATTCTTTATTGGAATCTGTAACCAGCTTGCTATTATATTTATGAAATTCAGATAAATTTCAAAACGCAATTATTCTTTGAATAAAAACACGGTTCTACAATATTAAATATACAAATAGTTCATTATTATTTTAACAGCTTTTTCAGATAATTTATTTTCTTTTTGTAAGCATGCAAATAATTGTATATGTAAAAAAAAATGCCGTGTCTTGTTCGTTCAACAATATTAAATATTACATTCGTTGTCTCCAAGTCGATATCCAACAATATTAAATATTATATTCGTTGTCTCCAAGTCGATGTCCAACAACATTAAATATTATGTTCGATTGTCCCTCCAGTCATTAGAAAGCAACGACTGAACAGCCGGTCACTGTCAGCCAATCACATTCGAAGCACTATTTTTTATTTATTAAACAGACCAATAGGAATGTAAGTATTTAAAATTATATGTCTTTGAACATAATGTGCACGTACAGCCACTAAAATGACACAATGATACATTTGAAATATGAAAATAATGTAAGACACTAGAAATTGACCCATTTTCTGCATCACACAATAGGAACTGGATAATTTTATTTCATCAATTTTCACAAAATTTATCAACCGATAGCACTGTTGAATTGAATGAAAAATTAAAAATTAAAACCAGCGATTTTGGCATGTCCCAAAAACTATAAAACAGTGTTTCAATTGCACCATACTGTTGCTGGAAGTGCTAATTATTCTGAAAACATGGTTTTGTGGTTTGTCCAACATGCTCAGGCAGTTCCATTAACAGCGCCATCTGTTGAGGAACTTCGTAACTAGTTTTGAAAATAAGCGAAATAATTTGTTTTTAGTTTCCCTAATAGATTGAAGCAAATGGTACATATAGTCTTCTATTTTTTAAATTGATTTTTCCAATGTAAGTCCTTTCCTGGACATCTCGTACTTAAAGTTATCCAAAACTATAGCCAAATCAATCTGGCATCACTCCTAATACAAAAGAATTGCAACTAAAAAATTAATCAAATTCTGCCATTGGAAAAACACCAAAATACTTTATTCACTTTATGAATTCAAAAGATTTAACTGAAATATACGATCTATTAAGGTCCCAAAAATGCGCAAACGTACTTTCCAACTAAAATGTCCTCCGAGAGGAGTTTCTACGCGCCATGCACCGTTAAGTAAGTAAACGCAAGTGATGCGAAAATTCCTATACCTTACCTAACTTCGCCTGTTAAGCTCTGAAAAATAAAACTAAAGCCAATTTAAATTACTATCTTATTAGGGAACAATAAGAGCCTGGGAACCTTTCCAAAATCGCCTAATTCGCCAAAATGCCCCAAAGAACGAAATTTCGTTAAAAGAAGACTACTTTAGAATTACGCATATTCACCTTCTTTGGGTTATAATTAGTACGGGCAAGGGGAAAAAATCACTCCCTTTCTAATGTTTTAATTGGCTCTCATTTAATGCTGCTGATTGGATTATCCTAAATTGGCAAGGGGAGTCAAAATTAGTTTCAATGTATTTAAGCCCCCGCAGGAGATACTATCATATGGTCGTTTGCAGATTCAGATAAAGTAGGTTTTTTTTTAGTATTATTTAAGAATGTTTAAGAGGGATTCTGTTCTTAGTGTGAGTGTAGATATATTTAAGATCGTTTTCATGGTTAAGATTTGGTATAAGGTGTATTATTTAAGAATGTTTAAAAAGGGATTCTGTTCTTAGTGTGAGTGTAGACATATTTAAGATCATTTTCATGGTTAAGATTTTTTTAGACCGCGAGGTTGCGGGTTCGAGTCCCGTATTGGCATGGGTGTTTGTAAATGTATGTTGGCTTGTCTAATGACGAAATGTTTCGGCGCATTATAGCCCTCGTGTTGCTGACGGCGCCAGATAATCTGAATACAACCAACCAACCATGGTTAAGATTTGGTATAAGGTGTATTAGTTAAGAATGTTTCAAAGGGATTCTGTTCTTAGTGTGAGTGTAGACATATTTAAGATCGATTTCATGGTTAAGATTTGGTATAAGGTGTATTATTTAAGAATGTTTAAGAGGGATTCTGTTCTTAGTGTGAGTGTAGATATATTTAAGATCGTTTTCATGGTTAGGATTTGGTATAAGGTGATGGGAAAAGGTTTGGTAATACAAAAAGTTAAACAACATTTTTATTCTTTATATTTTATACTCTATATTTTATTTATTGAACAAGTTGTTGTATTAGGGTATGTATAACAGTGACTTTGATTGTTTACATTGGATTGTGAAAGTAAGTGAAGTGAATATAAGATGACTTTAATTAAATTGACAGTGTTTAGAGTTACCTTTAGCTATAAGCAATCAAAAGGTTTATTTTATTAAAAATTGTATTTGTAGTAAATTAACAACGAGACTTTGTATGCATACTAATGTGTGTGTGTGCGTACACAATATTCTATGTTTAAGAATACAATACTGATTAAAACGACAAAATTGTAAAAAGAAAAAGAATACTCCACATTTTCCTATTTATAAAATAAAACTTAACTTGGAATATTCAAAGAACACATAAAAAGAAGTTTCTCAATTTCATGGCCGATTTTTTCTACAAAATTAATAAAACGTACCCAAACTTTTCTTAGGAACATCAATAACCAACTGCATGGAATTAAGGCTCTAGATATATTTTAAGGGTAAGTAAAATCGAATTTTTCCTTCTAAGCCTGATGTTCGCAAGATTATTTATGTGGCTTATGAGATCAAACTTCCAATAACGAACGTGAATAAGAATCTTTACTTTCTCAAAAATAATGATTTTTATTCTCATAATGATCCATATTTTTGGGAAAATCAAATTATGGCGATATTTTTCCCTTTTTTTGCCTCGTTTGCGCTCTCCAAAAAGGCTCAATGGGGATATAAACAATACAAATGTTCAAAAAATAAAAAATAAATCTATAGATATGTTACTGTGAAAGACCAATATTTGGCAAATATCGACATTCTCCGGTGAATGTCGGCATTCACATAGACGCTTGATATATGTCCGAAATATTTGCTATATTTGCTATTTGTAAATATTTCGAAGTGTTAATTTTGTAAATAGGAAAATTTATGTACATCTCGCATAAGGCAGTGCAATAGTTCGTCTTTAGTTTGCTTCTCCGCAATGTATGTCTTAATGCTTGATAACGAGTTTTACAGAGATAACGCTGGGAAGCGAGTTTTACAAGGAGCAGGGCATTTAACGTTATGGTAATGGCAATCTCGCCAGGTAGGAGCCAGTTTTGGCGACTAATTTTTGTCGCCAAACTTGGCGAGAAATTGCTAAGTGTCGCCAAACTTGGCGATCATTTGGCGACATTTTCAGTCCCCATGTACATGTATAGGACTTTTCTACTACGATCTAGAAAGTTCTCCAAATGTTTGTCTCTGGAAGATTCACGAAAGTTCGCCTCCCCTATATAAGACCGAGAGAGAGTGTGATCGAGTTAGTTGAGTCACTGAGTTAGTTGAGTGGCCGCAGATTTATACCGAATACGCCAGTAAATATAGTGCTTTAATACATATGTTCAATGTTAGAAATGTGATAATTACTAAAGATTCAGCAATATCAAACAATTTTGAAAACTGAAGCAATAATTTAACTTTTTTAATACTAAAATAACAATTGATATTTGATTCTTGTTTCAAATAACTAAAAAAATAATTTTCTTTGCATCGTAAATCAAAGTCATAAAAGAAGTTAATCTTTAGTGACAATATTAAAATGTGACGACATAAACTCGTCATCAATAAAGATAACTAAGCCATACCTCCTAAATCTTTCATTTCACTCGATGTTCATTGCGAGACGATGACGAGCGGTCCGCTTTTCACTATTTACTTTGCGTTTAAAACTAGTCTTCGACGCCATTATTGCACTAGAGTCATAGAGATAGCGATACTTCTTTTCATGTCCAAACAAAAGAGGCCAGTACGTATTAAAACACCTAACTCCTGCCCATCACATTCAGAAAAGCAGATATAGAATTGTGCCATTCACGAATCGAGGGAGTAGGTTATCATAAGTACAAAACTAAGCAATGTGAAGGAATGCGTCATTGATAATAATTCAAACTATCGCTTTTTTTTTTTTTTTGCTTTTTTTTCTGGCAGTCTCAGGAAAGAAAAATGATTTTTCAGACTTACTGACACTAGCCACTAGATGGAAAACGCGGTTTCTGGTAGTAAACACATACCTATTGTAGACAAATAAAATTATTTCCTCAAAATTTGATTTTTGCTCTTCTGTACTGCAGGCGGGCCGGAGAAAAAGCTGTCGCGGGCCCAGGCCGCCTAGTGGCTGAAGCTGATTTAAAGTATATTATAAACTTTTCAGATATTTTAGAAATTATTTTGATTTTTTAAAAAACACTATGTAGAACCAGTGTCTCAAAAAGGTTCATCTTTAAGGGGACAAGGGACACTTTTTCCAAAATTCTTTAGTTTTGATTGGAATTAAATAAAATTTGGCACAAACATAGAAGATGTGATTTAAAAACACAACTACAAAATTTGAGCAGATAATAAAAAATAGATATTAAATTAATGAAAAAAATACATTAAAATAATACGAAATTTTAATTTTTTTTAAAAAAATGCTCCTCGCGACGCAATACTTTAACAAACATGAAAGAAAAATTTGAAGTTGTTTATCAATATATTATACACATTTTCACTCACGCTTTTATCTTTAGGTGCTATAGTTGAACAGAAATAAAATTTCACACTTGGATATAGTGATTTTTCATTAAAAAAATGTACATATTTCAAATTCCCAACATGAAAAAAAAAAATATATCCGACACAAAAAAAGCACATGTGAATTACTGTATAGTACATTAAAAATTATTTATTCAAAAAATTAGGTGAATTTATCAAAAAATAAATCACAAGGACCTTTTCGAACATGCGCAAAATGTGAAAAAGCGAAGCTGAGATAAATGCATTTTTAACTTTTACCAATAAGTGTGCGATACGTAAAAATAGTTAGTTAAAATAAAAATTTTACCACTTAAAATCATCGGATTCAAGCATTCAAAAGCGAAATTAAAGCTAGTGACGTCAGAAATTTTTATAGAACGAAAACAAAAAACGTCATTTTTGGTGATTTCAGTGTTCCATGTTCCCTAAAGGGTCAATTATGTAAAGTTTATCAAAATAATCAGCGAAAAGAGAAAAATGTATTAGCATTGTAATATTTATTACATATAAATACAGGGAAATTATTTGCTACATTTAAAAAAACTGTCATGTCATAGTCGGAAGATAGTTTGCATATGCCTACTGCTCAAATTTTCTTTTAACATTATTATTGCACCATTATTAAGAGCAAGAGCTTAGCTACATTGTATTAATTTAATTCTTTAAGAAGGTATAAAAATATTAAGAATAAAATTACAAGTATTAATAGAATTTTTCTTTTTTAAAAAGCAGCTTTGTAAGGGCTCATTTTCCAAAGGAAAAATTTGTGTGAATGTCTTAATTAAAATATCTACATTAATAACGAATACGTGCACAATAACTAAAATAGTAAAAGGAAGATTAAAAAGCATATTTAATATCTTGTCCTGGAATAAATTTTAAAGTTCAGGCTTACCAAGAAACTTTTGATAGAATTACTTTCTTTATATTATGAAAATGAAAAGTATAGTTTTTTTTTAATCCACTTTTAAACTCAAAATTAAACAAGCAAAGCATCTTTAAGACTTTTCACCGTCATAGAAGAACCATGATACTATTCCTGATCAGTAATTAAAATTACGAGGCAATAACTCCTCCATTCCAAAAAATACACAAAAGCGATAATGATTAAAAATCAGCTTTTCACTATAAAAGACTCCCAGACATCAATATAAAAATCTCCATTGAAATGAAAATTAGTCTCAAAAGGTTGGCAACAGAAACAAGAAAGTGTCTTGAATGTAAACAATGAAAAATGAAGAATTTAATTCCATGTCCCGAAATCGAGTACGAAAAAAAATAAATAAAATCCAAAGCCGATAATTTTAAGGTTCTTAATTACCGAAAGCTGTATTATAATACATAAGTTCTCCCCTGCCTTCATTAAAGAAGGTCATAATTAAAAGGATTAATTGCCAAGGAAAAGGGAAGCTTGTATTATTATAAATTGCTGTTAACTCCAGCTAGTAATTAGCGAATGAAAGCCGATTTAAAACTAATTGAGACCGATTTCTTAAGCGATTTTTTTTGGTGATTGAATAGCTATAAAATAAAACTTTCGGTACTGTCAGTACATTAAGTGGCCGTAGAATAAAATAAAGTGCGATTGGATGTAGAAAGTATGTGGGGAATAAACGTAACAGATGGGAAAGCTATTCTTCAGTTGAGGCTTTCTAATGTGAGATTCAGGTTCATAAAAATATCCGATATATATTATGCGAGTGCGAGTTTTACCCGTTAATGCTTTCTCTGGTATTATTAATAATTAACTTCAATTATTCTTTTCATAGGTCGTAATAATTTCACATTAGGTAAATTAGATTTTCGGAGAAGGTTAAATGTTGGGATAAATAATTAAACGTCGAGAGTGCAGTTTGAAAAAGTTAGGGATAAATTAAGAATCGAAAGAATAATTAAGGAATCAAAATGAAATCTATTGTAATATGTTTTTATCGAATGTGTAGCTAAAGATAGATGGTTTAAAATGAGTAAATTGCATTTAAGTAAGCATAACAAGAATATAAACATCCATAATTTTTAATTACATTTCCTTGACTGAGAAGAACAATTTTATTTCCGAAATAAATAACGCATCCATATATATTTGTTGTGGAAGAAATTTCAACACTTTTTTCTCAAAAACGAAAAAATTTAGTCGAGTAAATATTTGCAATTTTTTTTTTTTTCTTCTTTAATCACATTAACTTTTTTACTAACTATTTAAAAGCAGTCGAGATTAAGAAGCATTTTATTTATAAATGAAAGAACAAAATGCGTAGTTTGAATAACTTAACGAAAAAAAAATGTTGTTCATCACTAAGGTTTGTTTAATGCAATAATTTTTTTTCTTGTGTTTGTTCGATGAAATGTGCAATGATTTCAAACGTTAAATTAATAACTAATTGTTTTCAGATTTCCACGTCATTGTTAAATAACAGGTTTTAAAAAGTTTGTTAAATTCTCAATTTTTTTTAATCTGTAATTGGTTTTTAACTGTAACTGATGGATAGTGCATGCATACATTCCGCGAAGGCTTAAAAATCTCCATAGAGGTCTATATCAGCAACTCTTTCCTCAAATTAGTTTGCGCCTGTTGGTAAACAAGGACAGTTAACTCAGGACTAAATGTAGAACAGTATGGAAGCTATTCAATTAACATCAGAAGTTGTATTTAAAGATCAGTGATCATGGCAGTCTAAGTTTATCCTGGACGTTTGGGAACAACGATACCTAAAAACCAATGGAACAAAAGTATAAAAATACAAAGATACTTTTTAGTAAAAAACAAACTAATATTTGAGTGCAACAATGGTTTCGATTACTGAGCATATACGTTTGCAATAATAATTCAAAATATCATATTTATGATTAAGGAGCATACATTTGTATCCCAAAGGTTGGTTGGTTGTTTTCAGATTATCTGGCACCGTCAGCAACACGAGGGATACAATGCGCCGAAACATTCGTCATTAGACAAGCCAACATACATTTACAAACACCCATGCCAACACGGGACTCGAACCCGCAACCTCGTGGTCTAGAAGCTAGCACGCTAACCACTATACCATTTGGTCGGCTTGTATCTCAAAGGCAAATTTTGTCAAAATCAGTAAAATAAACATCGTCAAATTTAGACTATCTTGGCTTAAATTATGTTTTTCATAGATTCATAATATTGTAATGCATTAAAATGAACACATATAAATAAAGTTTTAATATAGATCCTTTATATGCGTTACCAAATTTTTAAGAGCAATTGCAACTATTTTAAGTAATTTTGAGCCCAGATCGACTTTTCATAGTTGACCACTTCGAAGAAAACTATTAATTCATACAGTATTTTTTTTTACTCCAAATGGGTTGCATTAAAAGTCTAACTGCCAAATTTGAGCTTAATTAGTAGGTTCGTTTGCGCGCTCAAAGGCCTATACTTGTGCACAATAAAAGCTAATCAGACCGGGACCTACAGTTTAACGTGGATTCCGAACTATAACGTCCCTCCACTGGATTTTTTCTTTTAGGGATAAGACAAAGACTTCTCAAGAAACATCAGTGTAATTGGAGACTTTTTCCACGAAAGTCCTACGGAAAATGGTAATCGGCAAGCAATTCAAATTCTCTGTATTATCCTAGGAAATATGTATTGATGGTTAGTGGATCTAGTTTGCAAATGTATTCATACGCATGGCTTATCGTACAATTGAACTAGGGGTGTGGAACATCGCACAACTTTCATTCCCACTATATTACTGATAGGAATTTGTGTCGTTTTTATATTTTCATCATTCATTTAGAAGAAAGTAGTTGGGATGATTCCTGTATGGGTCTTTAAAAAAAAAACTTCACCAAAATGGTGATTTTGGAGATAGACTTTTCAATAATTCAACTTCAACGTTCTCTAAATTATTTAAAATGCAATATTTTTAATTTATTTTTGACACAGTCATTAATAACATTTTTATGATTACTACTCTGCTATTTTTTTTTTTTTTTTTTTTTTAATTTTTTTTTATATATTTTTTAATGTAGTAAGCCTATATTCGTTATGTCGTAAGCCTATATCATCCTTTATTATAAGCGAAACTGAGAGGAGAAGAAAAGACGATCGCTGATGAGGTATGCTCAAGGAAAGAGAACTGTATTGAAAGCATTCGTTTTTCCACTTTTTACGTCATTAAACTTTTTTTATGGAATTTCGGAGGTGGGGATGTTTAGAACACCTTAAGAGGCACTACCACAACGATTTTTATCGTAATCGTTAGAGCTATATTTTAGCAATCATTGAAAAACTTGATTTTTTCTATGGTAGCTACTTTATACGCATGCGTGATTTTGACGAAAACCTTAATGGTAGGTTCCATGGCCACCACTAACCCTCAAACTAAATTTGAACACTGTAGGTCAATTTGTTAGGGAGTTATGCTGACCACAGACAAATTTTTTCGATATCACTTTTTTGAAATCATTATGTTCCAAAACATGAAGAAATGCAAAAAGATCAAAATTTTTTTCTGACAGAACGCTATACTTTCATTATCTTATGAATACATATAAAAAAAAATAGCTAAAAAAAAAAGTAAAAATAGCTATGATACGTTTTTTGAACGTTTTGAAACCGCATATAACCGAAAACAGCTGCTAAAAGAGAAAATTAACCCATCTTTATTTGGACTTTCTTGACGTATTCTAATCAACAAAATTTCTTTCGTAATAATTGTAGGTAAATACACTTTTTATGCTTAAGATTTGTTAGCAATTATTTACATATTAACTTAGATTTTTCCATCGCATTCCCCGAATAACAATACACAATATCACTAGGTAGATAAAAACAATGACTAGAAATTAACCTGGAGTAAATACTTTATGATTTATTAAATTAGCGGGTAAATATGATTATAAATCAGGTATATAATTGAATTAACTAATTAAATTAGGGTACTTGAAGCAAATACTAAACAGTCGAAAGCAAGAAAAATTATAAAACCGTATTTTCTCGAAAATCAAAATAAGATTTTTACAAGTGCGACCTGGAATGAATTAAGCAATTTTGGATACATAAATGTTTTCTTTGCCTTGAGGAAAAGAGTTAAAATGGTAAAAAAAAAAGTGCAATTAGTGAAATAAAAGGATTAATAAAAGAATGAAAATATGGAAAGGTTATAAAAAAAAAAGATTTTTGTTTTGAGGTAAAAAATTATAAGTGGCTGATTTTCATTAAATTTTTAGTTTCCATTCTTATTCATGCAATTAGAAATATTAACCATTTTGAGTTTCATTTGTTTTCTCATCTGTACGGACTTATGTGCGTAATTGCATTTAAAAGGTGCCAAATTAAATCTAATACAAGAATGCATTAATTTATTTATCTGTTGCATTTCGATTTATCTCATTATAGTCAGACAAATTAAATTTTTTTATTTATTAGAGAACTTCAAGCATGTTTTGTATTCCATGGAGATTAGCATTGATAAAATTATTTATAACTGTGGTTTATTCTGAACATGAAGAAATTGAATATTTTTTCTATTTACTTAATTAATCTGCCTGAATGAATTATTCATATTTACAATTGTTCTCTGAATCAAGTTCTCCTGGAAATCCCAGAACAATTTTCGGCTTTTGAAACTCATACCCTAATACAGAATAATTATTATAAGTTAAAATTCTAATATTATTTATCAATTGTTCGTGATTTAATAGTTGATTTTTTAGGTATCACGTTAACAATATAAGAAATTTAATTATTTTTTTATTTTTTTCAGAACGTATATTTTATATAAATGTGTTATGTCGTATGTTATTAAGCTAAGCATTAACGCCTAAGCAGATGTCTGACACTTTTAAAACACCTACAATGTTAGCATGAGATAAAAACCATATTGCATTTCATCTTAGACTGAGAGGGCGACAGCAATTTTTGGACCCCCTCGAACATCATTCTGAATTTTTTATAGAAATTGGAGAAAAGAGAGTAGATTACGAATCCACTGGTCTGCCGTGGCAAAAATGGCCGAAACTAGTCAAAAATCGACTTTTAATAAGTTGAACTAACAAGGAGACCTTACGGTCTCGGAAATTCAGATCGGGATGAAATTTGGCAGATTGATAGTATACCTTAAGGGTATCCACACAGTAAAGTAATAAAGCGCACTAGCCAGAAGATTCCGAGAAAATAGGCTTTAAAGTGTTATGCATAGCTTACATACTAGTAGAGATTTTTGATTTCCAACTCCCCGGTGGCTAAATGGTCAGCGTGATGGGTTACCGTACGGGCGATCCGGGTTCGATACCTCGTGAGGTAGTTTTTTTTTTTTTTTCAATTTATAAAGTGACTGTTACAGCTAATTAAAATTTGAATTACAGATAATACTTTATTTTTAAATACGTATTGTATTTTTAATAGAGAAAATAGAGATAAATTAAATAGATATAAATTAAAATTCTAATTACCACGGCAACAAAATTAGGGTAGGACTTAATTTATCTATGGATTTTGACATATAGTTTTTATTTGTCAATTATTTATTTATATACATACACCAGAATGACACTTATCATAAAAACATGGAAAACAAAAACTGTTTTGACATCTTGCGCAATTTATAAAGGAAGATTGTTTACAGGAACAACCTTTTTGTAAAAGATTCGTTGGAAAACATACTTCATTAACATTCATGAAAGTACATCTTTCGTCAGAAAACTTGGAAGCATACCAGGCATACCGGATCATTTTATTAAAAATTGATGATGGACTATTGATTGTATTTTTATGCAGTCTTCACGGGTATTTATTTCTCTACTATTTTCAACCAGATACGCGCAATTTTGCATACGCTTTAGTAGATTCTTTACCTGTCTATAAAAATAGACGTCGCAAAGTGCCGTAAGGTTTTTGAAAATTTCTGACAACCTGCTTGAGTACAATATGACAACATTCTTACTCTTCCATATAGAAACTGGTTCGTCATGTTTTTTGGGAAAATCATTTACTTCTCTAGATCTTATAATATCTCAAAATTAATAATCACTTGTTTGTGAAAATAGTAAATAGAGTTTTAATGTACCTTCATTAAAAATGCATTACGTATTTAAAAATAAAATATTACCTTTAATTCAAATTTCAATTAGCTGTAACAGTCACTTTATAAATTGGGAAAAAAAAAAAAAAAAAAAAAAAAACTACCTCACGAGGTATTGAACCCGGATCGCCGATACGGTAACCCATCACGCTGACCACTTAGCCACCGGGGAGTTGCAAATCAAAATTCTCTACTAGTATGTAAGCTATGCGTAACACTTTAAAGCCTATTTTCTCGTAATCTTCTGGCTAGTGCGCTTTATTACTTTACAGTGTGGATACCCTTAAGGTATACTATCAATCTGCCAAATTTCATCCCGATCTGAATTTCCGAGACCGTAAGGTCTCCTTGTAAATCCAATTGCCAAATGCGCCATAACTTGCCAAATAATGAGTATTTTGTTTATTTGGTAACCCTCACTCTTTAATTTTTAATTAAGAAGGTTGCAGACGATTCGGATGTGTGGCGATGGCTTACTTGCATCTTTCACAAATGAGCCATGCGTGCTGGCTTCTAGACCGCGAGGTTGCGGGTTCGAGTCCCGTGTTGGCATGGGTGTTTGTAAATGTATGTTGGTTTGTTAAATGACGAAATGTTTCGGCGCATTATAGCCCTCGTGTTGCTGACGGCGCCAGATAATCTGAATACAACCAACCAACCACAAATGAGCCAAATTGGCAATAAACATTACGTCACTGATGACGTAACTGATGTCGCCAATTTGGCTTACTTTTAAAAGATACAAGTTTTCCCGAGGCAGAGATCAGAAATCGTTTGAGCTTTTTCTCATTGAAAATCAAAATGCAGTGGGTTGCCAGACGAAGAAGTTTGTTCTCTTTTTGGCAAGTTATGACATATTTGGCAATCGGATTTTAGTTCAACTCATTCCAAGTCAATTTTTGATCAGTTGCAGCCATTTTTGCCAAGGCAGACCAGTGGATTCGTAATCTACTCACTTTTCTCCAATTTCTATAAAAAATTCAGAATGATGTTCGATGAGGTAAAAAAATTGCAGTTGCCTCTCAGACTATCTGTTTGATTGTTTGGAAATTATGAAAATTTCACGATTGATGTTAATTTTTTACTTTTTCTATTGTTGAAACTCATTGTACAAATTCAATTTAGTTAATAATTTATTTATTTCATGTCGTTTTAAAACTACATTGTTTTCTTTCTCAAAATAGCAACATAGCGTAATTTAAGGTGTTTTTTTACGTATATATTCTCTACATTTCATTGATTTCACAAGAAAAATCAGTTAATTGTATAATCTGCGAGTTAGCATGCTAATGCAAACGATGTTTCTGTTTTAATCATTTTATTTACCTTTAAGGTGGACTTGGTACCCCTTGTTTTCACAAAAAATAATAAAAATATTAATTTTCCATTTTTTTACATGTTTATAATCTTTGAAACCTTCACCTCATTTTGGCAAGTTTTTGAACTGATCCGATGACTGCAATTGCTGAAAAAATACATTTTTATGGAGAATGTAGCATTGCTGTAATAGATCCTTTGATGTTTCGAAAGCATTTTTCTCAGTTTGAGATTTTTGAAATTCCCACCTTACTCAAAATTCTAAAATTTCAGCAAATATGAATAAATGCTTTAATTTTTTTTTTTTTTTTTTTTTTTTTTTTTTTTTTTTTTTTGCCATTCTTAATATCTATTTGAGAAAAATGAGCATTGATTTTTGAATAAAATAAAAACTTTCTTATTTGCAAATTTAAATGTTGAAAAATAGAAAAATACCCGTTTTTGACGCTTTTTTTTTTTTACCTACAGCTACAGTAATTATCGTTTTTCTCGAAAACTATTTTACATATTCTAAATCCGATGCTTAAAGAGTTAGAGTGTATTACTAGGAACATTTTTAAAGAAAAACAGAAAAAAATATTGAAAAGGAAAAAGATAGCATTTGCATTTTGATGAGTTTTTTTTTTTTTTTGTAAATTTTAAAATTTTGAAAATTTAGAACACTGATTTTTTTTTTTTTTAAATAAATTTTACTTTTTACTTAGTAATACTTCAAAATATGCAAAAACTACAATTGCAAAAGCTTAAATAAAAACGTTTGAAGGACACCAAGTCCCCTTAAGGGGAAGAGTCGGAGTTTAAGAACATCAAAAAGTCAATTTTAAGAATATTGTTAAAAAAAAAAATCAAACCATTTTAAATCTATCGGTGCAAATAGTTTTAATCTCGCTAAATCGGAAGTATTTATTTTTCATCTATATATTTTTAAAAAGAGTGTAGCGCATCAATTTATATTATCATTTTTAACTTTAACGGCCCACATCTTCAAACAGTAAGTTTTTAGACATAAGGAACATTTACTCAAAAACTATTAAAAGTAAATGCCTAAAATATGTAACGTATATTCTCAGCAATCTACTACACAATTTGAGTGTAGCCTTTTTAAATAGTTTGTTTTGTTCCTTGGAAAAAAAAATTAAAAGGTCGAATATTCTATAGAATTTTTAAGAAATTTAATTATTGGCAGCAATAAAACTGCATCAAATCTTTCATTTCGAAAATATTAAACAATGCTATACTCAAATTGAGTAATATATTGGACAGAATACATGTTAAAAATTGTAGGCATTAACCTTAAGAAATTTTTTAGTAAATATTCCTTACTTCTTCAAAATTACCGTTTGGAGACATGGACAGTTAAACTTGAAAACGATAGTACAAATTGTTGCACAACACTTTTTTTTTAAGGTATACATATACGTTGGGAATTGCAAAAATTGACCCAAACAGGCATTTTCGTTTTTTCATTCTAAAATGTTCTCCCCCCCCCCAATTCATTATCTTTAAAATTATACCAATAACTTTCTTATAGTTAAAATACTTTTTCAATTACATGCAATTTCGTAAAGGTCGACGTTTAAAACATATTGGAAAAAAGAAAATGTCGAAAACTTTGAACTCATTTTCTGGAGAACCATTGTTCATTGTTGAGTGAATGTACTCCAACGGTGATATCTTAAGAGTTAATTAACTGATTTTTAAAATTTAAACTGTATAATTTAGATAACATTTCAGAGCATGGGCTCTACCTGTTTACAAAAATTTTGGTAAAAAATAGATTTTTTTATGTATTTTAGAATATATTTATTTGTGGAAATTTTTTAATTTTTCTAGTATTTTTCATGATAAATGTTAAAATTTTAAAAATATTTTAGTTATGCATTATATTTTGCTTGGGTCCATGTATCAATACCCTGTCTTTAATTTTCAGTAAGAAATTTGTTTCAAAATTAATTAGGTATTATTTTATCATCGTTGCAATTAAGCCTTAATTAGTGAATTAAAATTCAATTAATTAAATAAATATTTTATTTTTTTACTTTTTGTTACTGCAAATACATTACATTTTTTACTCTTGTAATTCTCACAAAAATTTGACACTCTGGCATAAGAAATAAAAAAAAAAATTCCAACGTATATGTATACCTCAAACATATAAAAAATACTTATTTATTGAGATGAAAACTTTTTGCATCGTCGGATAGAAATTTGTTAGTAGTATTTTTTACAATATTAATCTCAAAATTGATTTTTTGATGTTTTTAAACTCCGACTTCCCTAAAATCCCTATAAAAGTTTTAAGCCCGTAACTGACTGACTCAATCACTCACATGAGTGATCACTAATTATTCAATTTTTCATCTAGTCACCTGTCAACAATAACAAACAGAAAAAGTTAGTTATTTCGATCTCGATCAACAATTTTTAACCCTTTTCACTCGTATGTCCCCTTATGGGGGACATCACTCGTTTTACCATTGCATCTGTATTGGGCAAACTGTGATAACTTAACCAAAACATTTCTGTTCGAAGTATTTCTAAGTTGATTTGCTTTGGTGGAGGTGCCGGCATTGCGTTCCGCCCCTAAATATTGTTTATATAGTTTGTTTATATTATTACATTTCTTAGATTTTTAACCTTTTGCACACCGAACCATTCTGGACGGCTACCAGCAGCTCAGACCTCACTATACATGAAACAAAAATTTGGAAATAATATCCCAATTTCAGAAAAGACTAAACCCTCCTCATCTGACGAATAGTTTACATACAAATGCCTACTGCTCTATTCGTTTGAAAATCGAGGATAAAGAAATTGGAAAAATCCAAAAAAATTGTGAAGTTGTGATAGACAATAACAATAAAAGAGAAAAATCGAATTTAAGCACGTTGAGGAAATCTAAGAATCTTTTATCTCTCAGTAATAGAATACAATATCCAAATATGATGAACTTTCAAAAAAGTAATTCCTCTAAGGAATATTAAATAGGCAGGTTGCAAACACACTAGCACAATATTAGATTATCATAATGTATACTTCATAATACATTAAATTATCGTTTTTTCTAGAATTCACAACATACATATTTATTTTGCAAAAATAAATATCTATAAGAAACACATAATATACATCCATTATAAACTATTCTAAAGAGAAAAACACCACCCAGAAATTTAATAAACGCATCAAACAAATAGGTTTTTAAATTCAATGCATGTTTTCCAAACCTCCAATCTACAAAATCACGAAACAAGTTTACGCTTCAAAAGACAAAATTATATCACAATCCGAAAACAGCCAGGTCAATATAAAGCAAATACACAAATAAGAACGAACTTTAGAATACTTGTCACCTACACATGTCACCCTATGAATAAAATACCACTTTCCCCTTTCCTCCCCTATACAGGAAAGATTGAGGGGGAAAAAGTAGGGAATAAATAGGATTAAAAATAGTTTTCATCCTATTCAATATTCCCTCGAAAACGAGGGACCAAAAAACAATTCTGGCAGTTCGCTTGGGAGTTAATGGAAAATACGTGACCAACGGCATTTTAGGAAAAGACTTCAGTGCTTTCCTTATTGAAACGAATATCAGAAAAATTTCGGGCGCGTTAACGTGTGAAATAGGTAGGTGAAGGGCGCAGTGAATGCGAAAAATCGTTCGAAAAGAATTCTGCAACCCCTTTCCCCCTTTTCCCTTTTTGAGATCGAATTGTCAAAGAAATCGTTCTGAACGGATAGGGTTGCGGTTTATTGTGTTTCGGTTGGTTTGATATGCGCTGATAAACGACAAAAACTTTTGAATATTTTTTTCGGTCAATTATATTTTTAAATTCTTAATATTAACTTCGATTTTGAGGTCGACGGCGAAGGAATCTGTGTAGGCCTAATTTACCCCCTTGCCGTCATCTAATCGGGCTGAAACTTTGTAGATAGATTCGATGTCGATGACAATGCATTCTATAATATTTTGGGGCTATAACTGAAACTAAAAAGTCTCTTTTACGGAATGCTAACAAACCAACTTGCCGCCATTCAATCGCGCTAAATTAGCATTCATCCGACCATTAAAGAAACAATTTCTTGTTGCTAAATTTTTTTTTAATAAATAATAAAATTATTTTAGTCAGAATAAATAAATGATATTTGGATTTGAGTGCATAAATTCGCGTTCGTTTTAATAAATAAATTTTTAAACGTAGTTTACCGCACATTTTGCTGATAGAAATGCTTTTGATATAGGCGCTCTATAAAAGAATATAAAAATTGTCAATGTATATAAAGGATTTTTTAAAAACTTTTTTTTTTAATTATGCGCAGGTTCATGCGCAGTAATTGTTGTTAAGAGGAATTACTTTTTTGGAAGCTGATCGGTTGGTTGGTTGTATTCAGATTATCTGGCGCCGTCAGCAACAGGAGGGCTATAATGCCCCGAAACATTCATCATTTGACAAGCCAACATACATTTACAAACACCCATGCCTAACAAGGGACTCGAACCCGCAACCTCGCTGTCTAGAAGCTAGCACGCTAACCACTATACCGTTTGGTCGGCAGAAGCTGTTCGGAGTTAGATATTGTATTTTATTGCTGATAGATAAGATTTCTTAGGGTTCCATAACGTACTTAAATTGTTATTTTCTCATTTCGATTGAACTGCCATCTACTTTATATTAGCACAATTTTACAAAATGTTTGGACTATTTCAGAATTTTGAACTTCAATTTTTAAACAAATAGCTACTTGCGGAATTCAAAATAAACTATTAGTCTGAATTGGAGGTCTTTTAAATTTGGTTTATTATTTATCAGTTTTGGTTATGTATAAAAAAAAAGAATAAGATCATTGGAAAAAAAAAAAGAAAAAAAATATATATATATATATATATTTTTTTTTTCTTCTTTTTTTTTTCCAATGATCTCTTATTCTTTTTTTTTATTATATATATATAAAAAAAAATTATATATATATATATATATTACTGTTTAGAATATATAAGATTTCATCTTATTATTTTTATGGCTTTAGTTTATAGAAGCTGAAAACCAGAAGGTGGGTTTGTAAGAATTCAGCTAAACTCTTTACACTATTTGTAATACTAATTTTTCAATTTTTAACTGTTAGTTGATAATTTAGATATTTTTATATGTGTTCATCACTATAAGCATCCATATATAGAAAAGTTACAGGAAACCCAAGGGAAACAGTAATTTATTTTTATTCTTTAATTATGGCCTACCAACACAATATTTAATGATCCGATTCAAAAATAAATTTGTTGTTTAAATTTTATTTCCAGTTTTAATGTTAGTTTCATAAGAATCAATAAACTGCGTTGTTTTAATTTGATACTATACTACTGTTACGACATTTTCGTTGAGGAAATGCTATCTCACAGTTTGTACTAAATAAAAATTATACTTTATTCTTACTTCGAAGGGTCACAAAACTTCTCCAAACCGCCGAACAATTGCTATCAAGCTTCGGTACGTACAACTTCGAACACAGCGATAATTCCACCACCTCGAAAGTAAACAAAATGTCCGATGTTTTCCGAACAGTATTCAATAATCGTCTAAACCTTCGATTCTATTTTTCGATTCCTTTCATCAGCTCGCGGCAGAAATTTCTAGTAAAATCCAGCCAACCAATCACCTGATCGAAGTGCCTAGAAATTTCCCGAATTAGGTGTTGCCACCTTTTTTCTAATCTGTATTTTCGCTGTTAACAAATAAAATAATATAAAACATTAAAAGAAATACGTCACTATTTACAATTATATCTACAGAATAAAATGAGATAAAAAAAGAACTTTAAAATAAATGCGTCACTATTTTCAATTTTACACAGACTATTTTTTGTAACAATATATAACTTACTATTATATATTACATAGGCTATTTTACATTAATAGCTATAATAAATTAGTTATAATATTAAATAACAAATAATTAATAAATAACTAAGGAATAAACAATTGGAAAAATGGCATATAATAGTAACTTCGTCAGAGGATGATTACCATAATCGAAGCCAAAATGCTAATTAACACGATCGACAAAAATGCCTATTTCCAATTGTTTATTTCTTAGTTATTTATTAATTATTTGTTATTACTTGCATAACTACTAATGTTGTCGTATAGCTCTAACGCCGATAACTTAGTTAGTTGGCTTTACTTTAATTTGTTTACAGTGTCTTGTTTATTTTTCACTTTCTATTATCTATTTAAATTATTTGTCATCTTATATTAAATTATAAGAGATAATTTTAAAAAAATTTACAGTGATAGTTATAGTATATGAATCAATACAAAAATTCAACTTAAAATGATATTTAAGTTGATAATTGTTATTATTCATATTTATATTATTAATCATTGTAAGCGATGAATTTTATTTAAAGCGGCCTAGTAAGCAGTTTATTGCATTCTTAGTACTCAAAATTTGGCGCTAAAGTCTGAAGTATCTATTTACAAATTTACTTAGAAGTTTATAATATGCATACAATACACTTTACGAAATATTCAATGAGTCGAAACAAGAGTATTTTAAAGAACTGGTAGTTAACGAGTTTCCATAGAGCAAAATTTAAATTGCTTTTCTTTGGTACAATATACAAGTCCAATCAGAAGCTGTTGTTATACTTCTTAAAACACTTCAATACGACTTTCAAAAAGCAACATCTTAAAGTTCTTGGGTGTTCACGATGGCACATCGTAAAAGTTAGTTGCTACTTCAATTTTCTCACTGTGTTATTAACCGTATACTTCCGAATATTTCCGAAGTTATTTTTCATTTTGTAGTGATTATTTGCCTCTTGTATCGGTGACAAAGTAAATTAAGTTTTCTCGAAATATACCTTAATTAGTCGACTTCTAAAATTAATTATTTTGTTCTCACTCAAATAACATCTTTTGTAATGAGGTAAAAGGAACAATGAATCTGCGTCCTTTGCTTATCATTGTAGAAGTTTATAATTAATTTCTTGGGAGACTTTGTGGGTTGACAATGTTCTGTCTTGTAGAGAAGCATCATTAGGCTGTGCTGTTGATGATGTTTAATCACTGGAGTATTTAATTCTGAAAATTTTTGTTGCGCATCGAATTCGATACTCAAACTTAATTGGTAAGCAAAGACTGAACTTCATTATCGAAATTAATATACAATTACCAATTCGCAACATTAAAAACAAACATTGGAGTCAATATCCTATGATATCCTGAGAGTTCCTTGTTGGAGACAGCCGACCAAACAGTATAGTGGTTAGCGTGCTAGCTTCTAGACCGCGAGGTTGCGGGTTCGAGTCCCGTGTTAGGCATTGGTGTTTGTAAATGTATGTTGGCTTGTCTAATGACGAATGTTTCGGCGCATTATAGCCATCGTGTTGCTGACGAAGCCAGATAATCTGAAAACAACCAACCATGTTTTGGACAAATACTGGGTCTTTCAAAAAGGAATCTGTAATTTTTAAATGACATAACTACAAAGCGTATGAGATACAGAAATATAGCCCATAAAAACAAAGATTTTAATATAAATCCTTTATATTCATTGCCCGTTTTTATAATCGTTAACACAGCACCGATTTTGTAAACAACGTATTCTTGGTGTTTGCATCAAATCTTAAATATCAAAAACATTTCTATCAGAAGAAATGCACGGTGAACTACGTTTCAAAATGTATTTATTAAAAATCAACGTCAATTTATGCACTCACACCCCAAATATCATTTATTTATTATGATTAAAGTAATGTTATTGTTTGTTTATGAAAAAAAAAAAATGGAAACAAGAAAGAGTTTCTTCGTCAATGGTCGGAAAAACGCACGAAATTCCATCGAAATTTCCAAATGTCCATTTATTTTACGGATTTTAATTTTTAACATCTTTAGCAATTATATTAAACTTTGAAAAAGCCTATATATATATATATATATATATATATATATATATATATATATATATATATATATATATATATATATATAGTGGATTCCTTTATCACTCCAGACCTTATTTGATAGTTTCTTTTTCAAAATAGTCACTGATTAACTTGCCTGCAACCAGATAGCTTCGCTACTTCAAGAGTTCAATTCAACTACCTTCCCACTTATTTCACCATTAATCACTCATATTAAATCATTCCCCCCATACATCAAATTTAGGTAATCCGTTGACAATCTCTATTGGTAAATGAGTACCATATCAGATTGGAACGCAGCTTGTACCTCATTATCGTATGCAACCCAAGTCCATTACTATATTAACAAACTCCTCTCAACTCCACTCACAGAGGAAACCCTCGAGTCACATTCAAAACCATCCCGTTATGGCCGGGACTCTTCCCATGCACATATATATCAAGCAGTTCCAACCAGAGAATTATACCGAGTTGACAGAATTCTACGAGTTGACCTTCTGGAATCGTAATTACACCCGCTATAGGTGAATGATTAAACGCAACATAATCCCATGGCTTCGACTCGGTGAACCAGAAACCGTAAACATACGCCTCAAAATTCCCCCTTTGTTGTGGAGGATGTTCCTCGAATCCCAAACCATGCGTTAAATAGAAGACCTCTCCGGTGACAAAACCGAACTGCAGCGTGACATGACGCTAAAAACTTGGCATACGGTTTTCTCATCTGACAACGGCAGTTAATTTGTTTCGCAAATTAGTGTGTGGGCAAAAGTCTAAAGTTAATCTATTTGGGATTTAGCACAACCGGTATCAATAGCAATTGTTATTTCCTTCTGAGAACTGCTAATGGTGGGATATAAAAATTAATTAAGCGAAATTCGGTTGCTATGATTAGAGTAATTTTGGGAACTGCTATTTAAATCGTCTTCCGGGATAGCTTGCGTATTGAATGCTGTATTACTGAGCTTGTTTCAGTTCGAAGAATGCAAATGAGTCATTATCACGCCTTAAAGTCATTTAAAGGGGATTTCGGTGCACGAATTTAATGGTTTCTCGGATTTGATTGGAATTTAAGGTTAGGGTCTCTCACGTAACATTGGAACATAAACTCTAACTATACAATTATAGCATAGTATGACCTACTCATAACATTTCTTGATTAGATAAATATTTTTTAACTCATCGCAAAGAATAATGGAACCAAACTTTGAATTGGGACTAACAAACGGCAGTGAGATATGACGCGACGATTTATGAGAACTTGTTATAACATACTTTACCTTGAGTATTAGTAGTTTATGTTACGCACGTTGGAAGTTGTCTTTATTTCCCCAATAGCGGGGTACTTACACAGTGGAGCTGGGGTGGGTGCTTACTCGCATACTCGAAATGTGAGTAATCGAGGTAAACCAACCAGTCTCCACCGTGTGCGTTCCCATAGAGATGCATGGTTTAATTTTTCCTAGCAGTCGCACTATGCGAGTAAGCACCCATTCGGGCCCCACTGTGTCAGTACCCTTTTAGGCCTATGGTATGATACGAGCGGCGAGCGACAACGGCAGAGTTAGGGGTTGTTCTGGCTACGAAGCGAGAGAATAGGATATTTTCCATTACATTAGTCAGTGTTCCATTATATTTTTTTAATAGTTGTAAAATGGCAAACCTAGTGACTTCAAAAATAGTGTCTTGGTTTTACGCTAACTCAAAAAAAGTTTTATTTGGAAATATAATATCAAATGTTTTTTTATTATTTTTTTTTCAAAAACGTATGTTTATGTGATGTTTCGTGATAATCCCACCACTATAAATCCATTTTAGTTTTAGATACTTCATCTTTAGGTGATAATCAGTCAAAATAAAGCGCTTAGCATGTTCAGAGGGTGACATCATGTTAGGAGTCGATGTAAAATATCATCTTAGTTCTCATTGTAGCCAGAACCATCCCACCGTTTTATTGCTAAGTCGGTCTGTCGTCAGTCGCTCACCTCTAGCATCGTGCAAGCGGCAAACGATTTGTAGTAGAGTAGCAAGAGCGGTAAGAAGGTACTGGGGCTGGCTACGATGCGAACAAAGACGGTATTTTCCATCTGTTCCTAACATATAGTAGTTTAGTGAACTAGCTAAGCGCTTCATTTTGAGTAATTATCCCCTACAAGATGAAGTACCTAAAACCAAAATTGCTTTATGGTGGCGAGATTATCACGAAACATCCCATAAACATAACTTTCTGAAAAAATAATAAAATAACATTTCAAATTATATTTCCAAATAAAACATTTTTCAATAAATGTAAAATCAAAACACTACTTTTAAAATTCCTTATAATTGCCATTCCACAAATATGGCATGCGTTGAAATTCCGGGATCAGAGCCTCGCACTCGAGGTTGGCCATTTTTATTGGAAGAGAGCTTCTACGCAACTGAAATGACTCTTACAATGATAGAAAATTAATAACTGGGAGTAGCAGCAAGCGGTAAGATGAAGCGGCAATACGTTCCGCCTAGACGTTGGTGTTCATCATAGCCGACGGCACCATACTTCCTTTGTAATCAATGTAAACATTTAGGCAAGCGGTGCCACTCCATTGCTTTGCCGCCAGTCGCTCACCGCTCGTATCGTACTCGAGGTCTTAAGCCTTGAGCAAGATACGAGCGGAGGGCGGTGAAAGACTTGCGGCAGGCCGAGAGAGTAATAGAACTGAGCGAGTTGTTCTGGCTACGATGAGAATGAAGGCGGGATTTTTCATCAATTATTAACGTGACGTCATCCAGTGAACTAGCCCGCTAGCTAGTCTAGAAATTGCGGTCCGAGAGCCTTTGTCACATGGGATGTCAAAAGACATTCCCAGGATTTTATCCATATACTGGTGATGGGCGGGGGGGTTTTCTCTACTCTACTGAAGTTTTTGACTTAATTTTACCGAATTTTAATCGTAGTAAATTGGCACGATTATAGTTGGCTTCATTTTGAGTGATTATCACATACAAGATGAGGCATCTAAAACCAAAATTATTTAAAAGTGGTGAGGTCATCACAACACATCACATAAACATACGTTTTTTTTAAAAAGTAATAAAATAACGTTCCAAATTATAATTCAAATATAAAACTTTTTTTAAATCACTTGAAACCGTAGCCAGAATAACTTCCAACCGTCTGTTGTCTGTCGCACACCGCTTGTCGTACCTGAGGCCATATGCAGATATCATATACACTATTGCACAACTAACTTTTGTCAACCTTGTATATGAATAGTACCCATATAAACAACTTTTCACGGAACTTTCCGAAATGGTATGAAATATCTACATATTGCAAACCTCGAAAAGCAATAGTCCTTCGCTACAAATATAGCCAAATCTTATGCAACAATCAAACCCTATATTACAGAAGGAAAAATCTGTAATCTCCCAGCTCGGTATATTTGAAATTTGCCAACCGATCTTCTGGAGAAACTGCTCGATATCTCATATCACGACGAACCCTGTTTCCCATAAAAAAAAGGAAGCCGAACTATTGCACTCTTTACACACAACAAGAAACAGAAAAGTTCTCCACGAAAAATCCTTCCCCAGGGGTTTTTAAAATAAAGAGCGTCTGACAGTTCTCCAATGACTGAGAAAAAAAAAAGTTTGAAAAAAAGGCGGGAAAAGTATGTTCCAGTGTAAGAAAAGTAGGCAGTTGAAATGTTTTGCTGAAAAGTAGCACCAGGTGGAGAACAAAAAAAAAAGCATTGTGGGAGAATATCTTTTGTGTATTGCTTTTAAAACGGCGAATGTATCATCCGATTTTTGCACCGTTTTTGGTAACCATTTTGAGAGGCCGTGGAACGAAATTTTCGTTTCGTGATTGGTATATTTAATATATACGGATTTGTCATTGGAAATTCTTATTTAATGATTTTTTTTTTGCAAGAAAATTTCTGCTGTTGTGCTGTTTCGTGAATTTTGCCAGATTAGCTATCCAAAAGGCACTACCTACTTTAAAAGATCCCCCCCCCCCCCCAAAAAAAAAGGGGGTGGGGGAGGGTGGAACATCGCACAACTTTCAATTACACTATAATAATGGTCATTGCATTCAAATATGGAATGATTTTATTTAACGTTTTAATATTTTCACTGCACCAATTATTGAATGACATTGCAAATTTTGACGAAAAACGTATTATCTTTTCTTGTGCGGGAAACAGGGGAAATCAATCGTAGATGGGCGATGCTAAGGGCAGGGAACACAGTTAAATACATTCGTTTTTCAACTTTTTACGCTTTTATAGCATTTCTACAGAAATTTCGGAGGTCGGGATATTTAGAACACCTTCATACAATTTTTATCAAACTCTTTAAGCCATTTTTTACAAATTGCTGATAAACAGGATTTTTTTTTAATGACAGTTATCTTGTAAGTATGCACAATTTTGACGAAAACCTGATTGGTAGGTCCCATGGCAACCACTAATCAGTACACCAAATTTGAACATTGTTGGTTAATTCGTTCGGGAGTAATTATGTCCACGTACACACAGACACAAGAACACACATACATTTTTCTAGGATACTTTTTTTTAGATCAGGGATGTTCCAAAAAGTGGAGAAATGGACGAAAAAAAAAAGTAAATTTTTCTTAACCGGAAACAAAACTTTCATTACCCTATGTTAACGTATGGTTGATTGATATAAAAAAAATTATGGATTCATAAGTAAATTAATGGAATCAGAGTTCAAATTAATCAAATAATGAAACACCCTACCAATTGATAATAGTCAAGCTCCCAAATATGTAGAAAATACACTATTGGGCATAGTCAATTAGTTGTGCTTTAACTAAAGTCATTTTGAAAAAAATGAAAAATTTTTGCAATCGAGTTTCGAAAATAAATAAATTTGTAAAGATTTATTAGTAACATTTAAATAACAGAACGTCTAAAAATGCTGGAACATAGAATAGTTTTGTTTATCCAAACTGTTAACTAACAAAAAGGATCATTGTATAATTGAATTATAATCTTTAATTCTAATTCAACAAAGGCTACTTCACGGTCTTAAAACTATTTCACCATCGCCAAATATATATATATACTCTATGGTAGTAATCATGAAGAAACGTCAAATGTTTTCATTTTATTATATGTGACATTAACTCTATTTATCCCTCTATAATCTGACAAGTTTTTAGATTGAGATACGTTTTGTAAAATTACTGAGATGACCGGATTAAGTATGTTTAGCAAGCACTACTTTTTCATCGCAACTGTATGTTTGAGATTTTTAACATAAATTGGATGTTCAGTACGTATAATCAAATCAAACAGAAAATGTCCCATCGAATATAAATTGAGTTTTTCAATTTGCAGCTGTGCCCCATTATTTAAAAAAAAAATCCCGCGCTTTTCCTTCATTCGAAAACACTCTAATCCACATTCGATCAAAAAAAGAAAAACATCGATTGATTTATCCTCAAAATCCTTTTCAAGATTAGAGGTTAATTATTTCGTATCCCTTCTCACTTCACTTTAGCTCTGCTGCACATTCACTTCATTTCAGACAGCATAAAATCGGAGAATCGAAGATAAAGAAAATCAGAACACAGAAAAAACGATAGCAAAGGGATGCATAATGAATTGTTAGAAAGAAAAGAAAAACGAATTTATATCCCTTTATTAACCATGAATTCCCGGTTAAGTTGGCAACAGTTGTTGCGATGTTTCTGTTGTCTTGAAAGACCTTTTGAGAGCATGAGCATACTTTGCTATAAATTATATATATATATACACACACAAAAGAAATAAAACAAATTACCGGCGAATAAGCTGCTAGTTTAAAAAGTTGTAAATAATAATATTAATAATAACACAAACAAAACAAAAATAAATGAAAAACGTAAGAAATTTCGAACTGCTTCAGATACATGATCCAGATCTTCAAAACTGTTTAAACCAAGAGCTTTTTCTGTAGATGTTCTTTCGAACATCCCATCTCCAAAAGCTCAAGAGAAGAAATAAATAAAACAAGAGGTTTTTTTTTGCATTTTTCTCTTGATTAATTTCTTTTATCTCTTGAGCTTTTGGAGATGGGATGTTCGAAAGAACATTTACAGAAAAAGCTTTTGATTTAAACGGTTTTGAAAATTTGGACTCTTATCAAGAGAATACAACAAGAATATCACACTGATAAAATTCCATAAAAATAAATCCTCTTGTTCAGACTGAGGAAACTGGAAGTAAAATCCTAATAGTCAGAGAGACAATTGTAGCTATCCCATCGAACCTCATTCTGAATTATTTCTAGTATATAGATAAATGTAATAGATCATGAATCCACTGGTCTGCCGTGGCAAAAATGACTGTAACTATACAAAAATCGACTTCGTAAGAGTTGAACTAAATCCGACTGCCAAATATGTCATAACTTGCCAAAAAATGAGCATCTTTTTTTATCGTCAACAACTCTTTAATTTTCAATGAGGAAGAGATCAGACGATAATTATTATCTGGCCAAAAATACTTCTAGCTTTTAAAAGTGAGCCAAGTTGGCGATAAATATTACGTCACTGACGACGTAATATTTATTGCCAACTTGGATGTCTTGTAAAAGATGAAAGACCTTGGCGACAGAAAAGGCAAATCGTCTGCTAACTTTTTAATCGAAAATTAATGAGTTGTTGGTGATAAAAAAGATGTTAATTTCTTGGCAAGTTATGACATATTTTGCAAGCGGATTTAGTTAAACTCATTCAAAATCGATTTTTTTTATTAGTTTTAGCAATTTTTAGCCCAGCAGACCAATGAATCTAATGAATCCACACTTTTCTACATTCTATAAAAAAAATTAGAACAATGTTCGACAAGATAACTAAACTTGCTGTCTCCTCTCAGTCTACAAGTGAAGGGTTTTAGTTTAAATGGATTTTAGTTCCGGGTTCCATAAACTCCCTTCTATACTGGATATTTACGCTCGTAATATTCAACTGTGAGAAAAACTCGGACTAACTAAACTTTCCGCTACAGTCAACTCGTCCAGAAATGCAATCAACATTCCTCAAAGGAATTCTGAGGAGGCTCATCCAGACTGGAGACAAGCAATTTAAGACACGCATTTAGGTTGAAATATGCGCTCTCAGCATAGAAATGGGAAATTAAAAATATATTGTCATTTATGTTAAGTTAAAGCGTTCTCTTGTACAACAATACGCTGGGAAATCATAATTAAAATTAAATTTTAAGTGTTCAACGTAGGAGCACCTTGAACGTAGGAGCACGTAGAACCTAGGAAGCAGAGCTTTGCAGTAAATTAAAATGACTATATACATAGTCCGAGAGGCGACGGCAATTTTTGGACCCCATCGAACATCATTCTGAATTTTTTATAGAAATTGGAGAAAAGTGAGTAGATTAGGAATCCACTGGTCTGCCTTGGCAAAAATGGCCGAAACTGATCAATAATCGACTTGGAATGAGTTGAACTAAAATCCGATTGCCAAATATATCATAACTTGCCAAACATAGAACAAACTTATTCGTCTGGCAACCCACTTCATTTTGATTTTCAATGGGATAAAGCGCAAACGATTTCTGATCTTTGGTTCGGAAAACTTATATCTTTTAAAAGTAAGCCTAATTGGCGACATCAGTTACGTCATAAGTGACGTAATATTTTTTGCCAACTTGGCTCCCTTTTGATAGATGCAAGTAGACCGTCACCAGATATCTGAATCGTCTGCAACCTTCTTAATTGAAAATTAAAGAGTGAGGGTTACCAAATAAAAAAAATGCTCATTATTTGGCAAGTTATGGTGCATTTGGAAATTGAATTTAGTTCAACTTATTAAAAGTCGATTTTTGATCAGTTTCGGCCATTTTTGCCACGGCAGACCAGTGGATTCGTAATCTACTCACTTTCCTCTAATTTCTATAAAAAATTCAGAATTATGTTCGATGGGGTCCAAAAATTGCAATCGCCTATCAGTCTAACCCCGCTAACACGAAGTTGATGGGGCCGCCGAAATTGTTCGCATTAACCGAATTTTATGTTAAACGAATACATTAACTTTAAGTTTTAAGTACGAAGAATTGCTTTTACTTCGCGTTAAACGGGATTTCGTGTTAAGCGATTTCGCATTAATGGGGTTTGACTGTAGTTTTAATTGTCCCCATACACGATTTTATTTTCTAATTGGCTTCTTTAAAATACGATTTAGGTGATTTATAATTTCAGATGCATTTCACTCATTCTCATTTCAATGAAAAGTTTTGACATTTTTATTAATGAAATAGTTAACAAAATATTGGCATCTAAATGTTACTAAGGTAAACAAAAAATGTAACAGAAGTTTTTTTTTTATCTTTTTTTCTTTTTCAATTTATTATTAATAATTATTTTATTTCAAATAAGTTTTAAAATAATTTTTTAAATGAAATGAGTTTGTTTCAAATTACAATAAATTAACAGTATAATTTCAAATGAAGATGCATAGATATAAAAATAACAAAATTTTGTAATGCAACTTGCCTAATCCTTTTCACGTTTCATTACTTTGTTATGTATGAAAAGGACTAAGTAGGTTGCATCACAAAATTTGTTATTTTTAAATCTATACATGCTCGATTTGAAATTATTACTTTCAATTCATTGTAATTTGAAACAAAATCATTTTATTTAAAAAATTATTTAAACTAAAAATCTTCTGTAACATATCTGTTCTATTTTAAATAAATTTGTGTACGTGATTGTTGATAAAACATTTTAGCTTCTTTTTTAAAAAATACGCATCGCAATTTTTCATAGAATTTAAAAAAAAAAAAAACGTGCATTAACTTTTCATTTTGTCAATTTAAGAAAAATATCCAGTGTTGAAATTTTACAAATTAATACTTTCATATCACAAATCTATTTTATCATCAGAGAAATAAAACACTAATAGTTTTTATGATTACATTGTTTGA
This sequence comes from Linyphia triangularis, assembly GCA_963978545.1. Classification (NCBI taxonomy): domain Eukaryota; kingdom Metazoa; phylum Arthropoda; class Arachnida; order Araneae; family Linyphiidae; genus Linyphia; species Linyphia triangularis. Next base: position 11,267,891 of record OZ021729.1, on the reverse strand, counting down.
GCTTTTTGAATGACATTCAGCGCTTAAAAATGAACTATCTAGAAAATGAAGTTTAATGAAAATTTCGAGGCTTTCTTTTAAATTCAGTGTCATAACTTACTTCTAATTAATATTGAAATGTAATTTAGCTGTCATTCAGAAAGTTTTTACTGTAAAAAAGAAAATGGCAAATTCTGTGAATTGTGATAAAGGTTAAATGTTACAGCATCCAATTGCTGTTACTGCAAAAACTTAAACTATTGAAAAGTTGAAATTCTAATTAGATTATAAATATATTGGTGTCATTTGTATTAGAAAAAATAGAAATAGTTTCTAAAAAAAAAAAAAAATACCATGGTAACTTTTAAGAAATATGAGTCGACGAAGTACCTCATCTTTTTTTTTTTTTTTTTAATTATCTTGACTCGCTTGCAAAATTGGTGCCAAGAAATAATTGAAGCTTTGTATTTGAAATACAATCACAGTAGTAAAATGTTATAAATCGCAAATAAATTAATAATTTAACACGTTATCAATACTTTTCGCGATTAAACGCTTGCATTTAGATCTAATATAGTTAGTTTGTTTTGTATAAAACAATTTTCATTTTACTGTTGAGTCAAATACCTCAAATTAAATTTAAACTAAAAAGCCGCATCTCTATTTAAGAGAATTAAAAAAAAAAAGTTAGCTGTAACTGGTCTAAATGATGCATAATGCGGGTTTTTTTTTTTTTTTTAAATCGAATTACGTAGCTAAAAAAAAATAAACCTTAATTTTTCCTTCTTTAGATAAAGAAAACATACGTAAAAAAACTCTAAAGCCAAATAATCCCATCCATTTTAACTTTTTTTTTAACTGTCTTACTTCACACTGAAGAATAGCAAGGAATTCTAAATTAAAAGATAAAACAATCGTCTGCGCTAATAAGCGTTAACAGAATTGATTTTATACAGAACATGTAATAATGACGTCATATCTGCTGAGACCAATCGTCTGTGACGTGTAAGCAGGAGTAAAGCATTCGAGATAATTCCAGAAAAGTTATTCTTTTCTGTCGGGTTTTCTCTCATTGTTAAAGACGGATTCTCCGTTTAAACTCTTTGAATGTTTTCTAAGTAATTACTTGTTTTAAAGTTACTGCCTGTTTTGGCATCACCTTTCTAATACGAATTGATGGCCTGCTTCTGTTGGAGATAATTATACAGAAAAGATGCGCTAGAATATGTAAAGCTGAATATTGAGAGATGTTTTTGAGGCAGAATTTCGCCGGAAGTCATTTGGAAATATTTATGGGAGTGTATGGGAAGGAGGGCGAAGAATTGGAAAAATAAGTAGTTATCAAGGAAAGGTCTTAACTTTTTTGAAATAAAAATAATGGGGTTGTTATTTAACTGTGAAGGTGGTTATAAAGATTCTTTACTGTTTTGTGAGAGAGTGAAAGTAGTTATTTTACCTCAAGTGTATATATTAGTAGAATAATTCATATAAAACTAATTATTGTAAATTTATTTTAACTTTAATTATTCTTAAATATGATGAAAATTTTATTTTAGAAATCATTGAAAGAAGTTTCATGTATATTATGAATTATTCTAATGGTAATAATCTAATGAAAAATACAATGTACATGAAACTTCTCTCAGTGATTTCTAAAATAAAATTGTTATATTTAAGAATAATTAAAGTTAAAATACATTTACAATAATTAGTTTTACATGAATTATTCTAATAATATATACATTGTATATACACGTGTATATATAATTCGAATAATTCATAGAGAACTAATTATTGTAAATTTCTTTTAACCTTATGCTTATTTAATTTTTAACTTACACTTTTGAAATTTTTTCAAATTTTTCAAATACAGTATGGCGGATTTTTAAGTTCTGTGCTTAAAAAAATAAAAAAATATGAAAATTAAAACTTGAACATGTGGGAAGTTTTTTCCATTAGGAGCCTTAAACTGAAAATTTTTGAATTTTAAATTGTCCACTTTTCCACCAAATTACACAAATATGAAGGGTCATTACCCATTAAGGAATACCTTGTTTGCATGCCTTTCAACATTACCGTCTGGACTTGAAAGGGTTAGGTACAAAACGTGCAAAAAATGTTCAGGTGAATAATTAATCCCAAGTAAAAACGAAATAAATTTAACCAAAATTAAGAAAAAGTCTGCAAAGTTTGCTTTGGAAAGATAAACTTTTAACAATACATCAACCGTTAGATGGAAAAAAGATTGAGAATGGAACATCAATTTAAAAGCTAGACTAAACTTTTCACGCATGATTAAATTTGTCTATAAAAAAGGGCGAGCTCGAACTTAGTTTAAAAACTTCTTCCAACCTAATACTTCTTACTGGGAAACGCTGCGTTACACCAAGTCATGAACACCATTGTTAATTAAGCTAGCTTTAAAAGGCCGAAATTGAAGACAGAAAAAGAATGGAGAAAAAAGGCTTAGGATTTAATTTTCAACCTGCTTTTCGAAAAGTAAATGGCAACGATTTTTTTTTTCGACGTCAATGTTGTTTTTCAAAAAATCGTTTGGTGTTTCATAAGCAGCTTAGAAAGGAAAGAAATAAAAATGGCTGACTAGACTGAAGCTTTGGAAATGGAAGCAGAATGTGGTATTGGCACAATTAAAATCCAGGCGATGGATAAACAGGATATCATTCTGTGTGGGTAATTAATAATTAAGTGCAATTTTTCAATTAAGATATTGTAATAAATTAAGTAATTATCTTTTCTCATAATTGTAAAGAATTTCTTAATTATCGTAACTGAAATTAAATAAATGTGTTCTGTTAAAATTATTCAATCGGCAAAATTATTTTATCATACTGAATTGTAACGCCGGCATAGTTAAAGTAATTTATAAAGTTTTCTTCCCACAATATGTTTTCTAGAAAACTACAAATAATTATATTATTTTAATTTTATCTTTAGACCCTGAATGGTTGTAAACTGTTATTCAAAATTCAATATTTCACGGCCATGTGGGTTAGAAAGCGATAGAGAGCAGTGGATTGAACTGTTACTTACATTGTTAGAGAATTACAAAATTATCTATATATTTAATAGGCAATAGGTTTTTTGGGGTTAGTCCGTCCACCTAAACCGCTCAACCAATTTCAATGATCAAGGTGTCATTTTAAAGGAAATCAGCTGTAGATTTGCCAAAACGTCCCAAAATAATTTATTAACATTTTATTAATTAGTTAAATTTCAATATTTTTCATCATTAAGCTACTACAAAGCCTCAATGATTTTGAATATATGAATGGCAACATCCTTACGTATGTGAATAATAAACACGTTGCTAATTTTAAAGCTCTTTTTAAACTCTTCGTTTCAAAGCTGATTTTTTCTGTTTTTCTGAAGCGTTTTTGTATTACAGTAATTATTATTTTGAAGTATTTCTATCCAAAAAATACCTCGCGTTGGACGTCGTTCTCTAACGGGGCTACGTGAACGAAACAATCACTCTCGGCGTAATACGTATGTTGGCGGATAGTATATTTAACTTTCTATTATGAAACTTGCAATTTGGGTGTTCTCTATTAGGCCTTACATTAAATTTATAAAAATTTGATTACATTTTTTATGGCTGGCAAACCTATTCAAGCGCAGCAAGATGTTTTAACCACAAATTCGAGCGGCAAAGCCGCTCAATACGAGCGCAGCGAGGCGTTTTGGGGTTGGCGAGCTTTAGCGAGCAGGGGGTGAAGCCCCCTAGTAAATTATTAATATACAACTAATTGAAAAGCAAATATGCTAAACCAAATAGTTTTTTTTAATAAAGAAATCAAAGTTGATGAATTAGCATGCAATTTTTTTTTATTATATATGAATGCTATTATTTGTTATTCCAATGAACCTTATGCACAGAATTAATAAGAGTGGGACTGCAACGACTAGCAACACTTGTGATGTTGTTAAGACCAATTTCAACACATCTTTAAAAGTTGGAATTTTCAAATTTTATTAACAAATCACGATACAGTTTTCATTTAGTCACGCTATAAGGAATCGGCTGTGACGTCATCATGTTCAACTTCCATGCATTTTTGTATTTTCGACTAATTTCTTTTGGAATCCAATTGCTTTTAGAATTTGGAGATTTTCGTATTAAATAGTTTAGAAATTACTAAAATATGTATATAAAATTTTTTAATACGAATTCAAAAAAGAATTTAATTTTATTTATTTATTAAACCAATTTTTAAACTATTACTAATTAAAATTTAAATTATGAATTCAAATTTATTTTAATTAAACTTTAAATTAAAATATAAAATTACTTTTAATTAAATTTTAATTTTAGTTAAATTTTAAACTCTAATTTAGTTTGTAATTCAATGGCAATTGTATATTCCATTGTACTTTACATTCTAGACCATTTCCCATTCTTGTTCAAGTTTGAAAAATGAGCGCTTTTTTTTTTCGCATAGGTGCATTTTTAAAAGCAATTTCTGGCTAAGTACAAACAATGCTTGTATGAGTATATACCTTTATAATTTATATGCACCAACAATAGATAGCAACTCCATATCATTATCCCCCCCCCCTCCCTCCCTATAAATACATTTGTAACTCAAAATCCAAACTTTTCCTTCCGGAGTGATAAAATTGAACAATATTATACAAGCAAACCCTTTCCACCAACTGAAAATGAAATTAGCACCAAATTGGCGGCATCTCTAAAAATAATGACCGAAGTTAATGAGAACAGGCACCACAACACATCACGGTTATCAGACCAATTTCACCAAAACCGAAGAATCCACCCTCCTTAAAATTCAACAAAGCAAGCACAGTTAAAACATGCTCAAAAGCGCCACACTCATTTCAAAAGGCCACCGGTAACTTACAAAACCCCTTTTCACTACATTATGCAGGCAGAATTATTTGCCCTTCACGCAAAGGATATATATGACTATTCCACCACGACCAGTTATACCCCTTACGTGACTGGCAAACAGTAGCAGGATTGTATGGGCAAATCTCCCTTCGCGCACAAACAAGTTAGAAGGATGATTTTAACAAAAATGCAGCCAGACCAAAATGGGCCCAGACGGCACTTTAAATAGCGAAGCCGAAAATGTTTGTGCTCCTGGAAATGAGCAAATGGTTCTTGAAACTTGGTGAAAGACACTTTTCTCGCCAAGCAATTGCCTAAATTGAGAGAAAGGCGGCGAATTATGGTGAAGCAAGGCTTGGCGATATAAAAGGATGGTTGGTCATTTTTTGTTCCTGCTTTGTGTGGAGGTCTCCGTCTTATATTTGTCATTGTTGGTGAGAATGAATGTTTTTTATGGGGGGAAAATAATCTTTACGATATTCCTCAGTATGCTGGCATTATCTCTCTACACGGGTCAGTCCAATTATGAACCGTTGTAGACTGGCCGTTGTTAAGGATATTGGACAATCTCTCCCAGTCCCGGGTTGTATTCATTTTATCTGGCGCCGTCAGCAACACGAGGGCTATAATGAGCCGAAACATTCGTCATTAGGCAAGCCAACATACATTTACAAACACCCATGCCTAACACGCTCCCAGTCCCGGGTAAAACTGGAAGTTTTGCAATATTGATACAGAGTTTTAAAATGGAAATATCTTTTGAAAAGAAAATATGGAATAGTAAAAAAATATGTTTAGTGATGGATTTGATACGTTTATATTTGAAAAATATCGAGTATTTTGGAACTATGTTCGAGTTTAGGAATTGATTGGCCAATCTTCAAACAAATCCTCTATCCCTCATTGGCCAATATCGCTGTGCTATTGTATCATATACCTAATGCTTAACTTTCTGGCTACAATATCCAAGTATCGTCTTAAAGCATATGAATATTTATATCAGGCTCAACAACAATAATAAAAGATTACTAATAAGATGGAAGAGAAAACATATGTTTTTTTATTATACTTTAAGAGTTTTTATAAGCTTGATATAAAAACATTAAAACAAATAAAAATAACACTACCTATAATTCCTTTAAACTTAGTTAAATGCTGTCTTATTACTGCTATCATAACTGGCGTATAAATTCGATAGTTTTAAATCGATAATTGTGGTCACCCCCCTGACGAAGTTGCTATACTCGACAAATATGCCTTTTCCATTTTTTTTTTTTTTTTTTTTCCTCTTCAGAAATTTTATAACTACTAATGTTACTTTCTTGCTTTAGCGGCGATAACTTAATCGGTTGGTTTTAACTTAAATTTGTTAAAAGAGATGTTTTCTTATTTTTCGCTTTGAATTTAGATTAATTTGCCACGTCTTATTACTGCTATTATACCTAATGTATAAATTCGTATGTTTTAAATCCATACTCAGGGAGACGCTATAACCAAAAACCTTGCAAGAAATTGAGAATACCTCCGAAATTAAAATAACAATTTTACATACATAACAAAGGGACGGAGCACATTGTACACTGAGTTTAATATAATAAAGATAAAAGCAATAAATATCTTATGGTCCGAGAGACGACTGCAATTTTTGGACCCCATCGAATATCATTCTGAATTTTTTATAGAAATTGGAGAAAAGTGAGTAGATTATGAATCCACTGGTCTGCCGTGGCAAAAATGGCAGGAACTGATCAAAAATTGACTTGGAAAGAGTTAAACTAAAATCCGATTGCCAAATATGTCGTAATTTGCCGAAAACTGAACAAACTCTTTCGTCTGGCAACCCACTGCATTTTGATTTTTAATGAGAAAAAGCGCAAATGATTTCTGATCTCTGTCTCGGAAAACTTGTATCTTTTAAAAGTAAGCCAAATCGGCGATATCAGTTACATCATCCGTGACGTAATGTTTATTGCTAATTTGGCTCATTTGTGAAAGATGCAAGTAAGCCATAGCCACACATCCGAATCGTCTGCAACCTTCTAAATTGAAAATTAAAGAATGAGGGTTACCAAGTAAAAAAAAAATGCTCATTATTTGGCAAGTTATGGCGCATTTGGCAGTTCGATTTAGTTCAACTTATTAAAAGTCAATTTTTGACCAGTTTCGGCCATTTTTGCCACGGCAGACCAGTGGATTCGTAATCTACTCACTTTTCTCCAATTTCTATAAAACTTTCAGAATGATGTTCGATGGGGTCCAAAAATTGCAGTCGCCTCTCAGTCTACTAGGAATGGTCTACATCCTCATATAAAAATGTTCTTAACATCAAAAAATAGATCATGGTTTAGAGGCAGCATTTGTGGTTGGAAGAAGGGGAACCAATTATGAGACGACCTATTCATCAAACAACCTTAGATTGGGGAGTAACGGTCTTGGAGGGTCAGCGTCATTTTCAATTTAAGGGAAGCAACGACCTTAGACGGAATTTCACGCTTATTGTCATCTTTAGAGTTGGATGGAGACCGTTTTCTGGAGCCAGACATTTTCTTTCACAGAATGTTAGAGATATTTTACGGAAAATTTATGAGTAGATTAGTTTATGGAGCGTGTACGAAAGACTATATATTAATAGTAACCATTAATTTATTTTACTGAATTATACATGAACGCATTTCCAAGATCATAACTGAAAAAAAAACAAGTATCAGTTAAAATTTTCGTTACTAGAAAATATGGCATTTTAACCCTTGGTTGGTGGCATGGTTGACAAATATCTGCCCATGGAAGCCCATGATCAAAGCATTTTTACAGTTCTTTTTTTTTTTTAATTATTTGAAGTGATTTTAATTTTTACTTTATTCTGTTCAAAAATGTTGTGTTTTTAATTAAAATACCCATTTACTTTGATATTTGGTCATGAATTTAATGGTATGCACGAAAATTTGAATTTGGGGATATTTGACCCCCACGCGACTAGCCGCGAGACGATGGTCGAGGTCGCACGCTAAATCGAGGGTAAAGAGCTAATATTCATTAACTGTACTAGTTGAATTTTATCTGGAAAGTTAGAATTCATCCGTTAGAATTGAATATACACCACGGGTTTGTAAGTATTAGTGTTTATTGATGTCTTGCATAGACTTTGTATTGCATGTAATGAATATTTAATAGTGACTTTAGTTAATGTAAAAATTTAATTTGTTTACATAGTATATGATTGAAGAGAAAGAATTAAATTTTACACCAAAGTTTTACATCATATGTTTTCATTAGTTGTGTAAAACTTTGTTTTACTTATATTAGCTTTATGTGAAATTTCACCAAGACTTCCAACGCTGACTTTAGTTAATGTGAATAACCGAAAAAACACTCCAAAGTACTCTAAACACCAAACTCAAAAACAATTACAATGACGAATGTTTCGGCGCATTATAACCCTCGTGTTGCTGACGGCACCAGATAATCTAAAACCAACCAACCAAAAGAATTACGTTTAATGCATAAAAAATAAAACAGTCAATGACATATTAAATATACGTCATATTATTGTTATCGTTTAGCATCATTTACGAAAATGTTAAAGAATCTACACTTAAACTTTTTTTTTTAATAAAAATAGATTCTTAGCACTTAAAGTTTAGAAAGGATTTCTATGTGATCTCTGCACGTATTCAGTGTCTCCAGTATTGTTGACTTCTATTGTTCGTTCGGCTTTGGACTGTTCGTAACAAAGTCAGTTTAATTATGACCAATATGTGCATAGTCTTCTACCAAAATAAAACTTTCAGAAATTAAATGTGATTATTCATCTCGACTATCCAAATACTTGTTAAGAACTATATCTTTGGATCTAGTACAGCCATAAATTACAGCGTTTATTATGAGGGATAATCTATTAGAAAGAAAATACTTTATTTCTTGCTTGCGTTCACAAAAAATCACGAAAAGAGAAATATTTGTCGAATAAGATCCGATATAAAATTTCTTTTAGTTTATCACATCGTGTTCTTTAATTTATTTAATTACTTTTATTAGGTAAATAGTAGCTTTAAAGATTGGTTGGTTTCAACTGGTTGGCGCGCTTAACAACCTATTCTTATGCACAATAATGCCTAATCAGGCCGGGACCTACAGCTTAATGTGGGTTTCGAACCATAACGAACGTTCATGTCTAAGGGATTGAAACCCGGCACCTTTGGTACGAGAATCCAGAGCTGTAATCTCCCAGACATTAGGTGGACAGTAGCTTCAAATTAAATTCTATTAAAATCAATTAATTGAAAAATTGCTGAATTTCGATACTCATTTAAATAAGTAAATTTTTCACCTGCTTGTTTTTAATCGTATATTTTTGAGTGATTTATAAATAATTTTCACAGAATCTCTCTATATATCGAAAGAGTAGCTTTGTTAAACAAAATAATTGATTACGTTTCTCACATACAAGCAGATTTGTGTGCAATTTAATGTACTAGTACTTTTTCTCGAAACGGTAATATGAAATAAAGTTCAATAAACAACGGAATTCATAGCGAATTCTCTGGAAACATTCGTTGCATTTCCCTTAGTAACAATCTAACTTACAACACATTTAACAGCCCTAGAATAGCGTAAAATGTTTTACTCAACAAGGTAATTATATTAGACACCAACGACTCACCTAACACTCTACCGTAGATTTGTAACACATTTGGGACTTGTGACAACATGGTCGGTGTTATTCTGTCTGTATTGCTACTAAGAATGAAACAAGTTTATGTTGATAGTTACTATCACTAAGTCCCTACAGCTGATAAACGAGAGGTAAAAACCTTTCTCTCAGAACCTGGTTGAATTTTGGGTTTTGTCGTTCATCTTCACGACAGGATACAGCTCTGATTTGTAGTAAATGTAGCTTTTGTGATTGTTATGTAGGACATTAGTATTGCTTGCTATTTAAGCTTCATTGTACTGCACAAATTATACTGACTTTACTTTAAATGTCAAGAATATTTAAATTAGTGTACTCAGAGTTTGATTTATGGGTATTTACGGATTATGCCGCCGACCGTTGACAGGACAAAAAGTTCGCCAAATTGATTCTCTTAGTCCTTCATGGTGTTGTAGCTTCAATGATCTGCTTACATTTTATATTCACTTTACTTTAAATGTTGAGATATGATTTACTGTATTTACGTATTATCCCATCAACAGTTGACGAGACAAAAAGTTCACCAAATTAGCTCTCTTAGTCCGTCGAAACGGTCGGACCAGAAAGATGCTCGGTCTGACACTCAGCTGATAGACTGAAAGGCGACTGCAATTTTTGGACTCCATCGAACATCATTCTGAATTTTTTATAGAAATTGGTTGGTTGTATTCAGATTATCTGGCGTCGTCAGCAACACAAGGGCTATAATGCGCCGAAACATTCGTCATTAGACAAGTCAACATACATTTACAAACACCCATGCCTGATACGGGACTCGAACCCGCGACCTCGCGGTCTAGAAGCCAGCACGCTAACCACTATACCGTTTGGTCGGCTTTATAGAAATTGGAGAAAAGTGAGGAGATTACGAATCCACTGGTCTGCCGTGGCAAAAATGGGCTAAACTAGTCAAAAATCGACTTTTAATAAATTGAACTAAATCCAATTGCCAAATGCGCCATAACTTGTCAAATAATGAGCATTTTTTTTATTTGGTAACCCTCACTCTTTAATTTTCAATTAAGAAGGTTGCAGACAATTCAGATACCTGGAGACGGTCTACTTGCATCTATTAAAAGGGAGCCAAGTTGTCAAAAAATATTACGTCACTGATGACGTAACTGATGTCGCTAATTTGGCTTACTTTTAATAGATGCAAGTAGACCGTCGCCAGATATCTGAATCGTCTGCGACCTTCTTAATTGAAAATTAAAGAGTCAGGGTTACCAAGTAAAAAAAAAGCTCATTATTTGGCAAGTTATGGCGCATTCGGCAATTGGATTTAGTTCAACTTATTAAAAGTCGATATTTGACCAGTTTCGGCCATTTTTGCCCCGGCAGACCAGTGGATTCGTAATCTACTCACTTTTCTCCAAATTCTATTAAAAAATTCGGAATCATGTTCGATGGGGTCCAGAAATTGCAGTCGCCTCTCAGTCTATAAGGTTGAGGGAACATTCAAAACATTTTCTAACACTACAGAAATAAAAAATAAAAAAAAAAATAAAAAAAAAGATTTGACATTATATTCATCATCACAACTAATGGTTGAACAAACTTTCCATTCCGGTTGAGTAACTAAACAAATCCAGTTATAAGAAAACAATTATTTCCGTTATCTTTAATTTGGTAAAACACCTCTTTTCTGAGTTTTACAGTTCGTCGCAAAAATTCCTCCGATTTCTTTTCGCCAAAGAACAATGAAAGTGTTAAGAATATCCCACACGTAAAGAATTTCCTTAAATGCACCATATCACGCATTTTATTACAGGTCCTGCTTAATTCCTTCAAGATAAATGAACACGCACATTTCTCTTTCTTGAGAATAAAAATGAAATTTTATCACCACTCATATACACAAGCACCAGAAAACTTTCAAATAAATCATTTCTTCCTTTTATCAGTGTGAGGCACGGCTCAATCGTTCATATTTAATTGCAATTCCATTATTTTCTGTTGCCAGATATATATTTTTATGGAATTCCTAAAGCTCCACAAATCGTTTGCATTTTTGCTTACGACCGCGCTTATCCCGTTCTGACGGTTTCGTGTTGCCAAACGACGAGGTGGAATTCTCCAGGAAAAGATTAAAATGTGAGATTTTCTTTCTGGTACTTCAAAAGTCGGTTTTAGCTATCTGGTTTATCTCCGGTGAAAGCACGGTGCGTTTTAAATTGAGATGGCAAAACTGAATAATTTATTTTTACAACATTTATTGGTGTTTTCCTTTTTCAACTCCCCCCCCCCCCACTCCTCCACAAAATGGTTCTTCGTACTGCAGAGAATGGTAATTTGTTTAATGTTCGTTTCGGCCGCTTCTCATAAAACATAATATCGTTTGACATTTGTGAAGCTCGATTATTCTAAATTTGTTTCTAGTATCATATAAAAGGAAATGCTGTTTTAATTTTTTTCTAGAATAACTTTAGAAAATCGAACCTAGAAAGAATAAAAAAAAAAAAAAAAATCTAAAAATTCTGCAGCAATAAAGACTTTCCGTAAAAGTTATTTTCAACACTGGCTATTTTAAATTCTGGTTGTAAACACAAAAACAAATATTTAAAACCACAATTAATGTTTTCTAAAAATGTACCTCAAAACCAAATAGTTTTACAGAAATAAAATTAAGTTGTCTAATTTATTTAGGGAAATTCAAGATGTTACCGACCAGCCATCTATTAAGAATTTACCTTAGGAAATATAATAGCATTCAACATATTGTCTTAAGTAACGTAGACATTTTTTAAGTCTAAAATATTATCAACTTGGGGCCTTTAAATCTTTAGAGCTACCAAAACTCAAAAATGTTCCTTTCTACCAAAACTCTTATACTAAAACAAAAATTAAACTATTTTCACCTTTTTAAATATTTTAGTGTATGACATTAACTAATGGAGAATTTACCTGAGAAAGCAACATATTGCCAGCATAACATTTTCCATTCAATTACCAGGTTAACTCCTAACTGTTGAAAAATATGCGGTTTGAGTTCAAGTCAGTTTTAAGTAATGATTCTGTTGCATATCAACTAGAGGGTTAGAATAGCGGAGGGAAAACTGTTAGCGTTATACATTTTTAAGTGTGTGTTAAGTTAATTAGAGCTACAAAAGCGTAAAGTCGTGTATTTTAAAGCTTGGATGTGTTACTTTTTGTAGTGGATGGTACATTAGCTTTGTTGGAATAGTCCATGTGAGTATAACTTTGGGTTTTTAAGGAATATTAAGTTTTTACATCGTTTTAATGTTTTGAGTTCACTTTTAAAAAGTTGTGGGGTTTATGAAGGTAAATTGTATGCAAATGATTTTAAATGAATGCAAATATTTTCAATGTTTGAATTAGCTTTTTTTTACTTCTACATCGGTAAGAAGAGCGTTAGATCGGCTAGTAGAGCGTTAATAAGCGTCTTAGAATATGGCTAAAAATTCACAGTGTATATTTTTTCGTTTTAAAGATTATACTTGTCCGTATTTAGAAAATTTAAATTCTTTAATCATCAATTATGTTAAGATTTTTTTAATTGAAGGTTAGGAAATTCTTTAATATGCTAAGATTGAATTGATTTGTTTGTGTACACAATTTCAGTAATTTGTCAGTATTAATATATTGTCTCAATTTACGTAAAATTCGAGGGGATATTTTATAATTTTCTTTAAAACTTTACATTTTTATCCGTATACTTAAAGACTTAGAGAACAAATTAAAGTTTTAAAGTGATTTTAAAATTTTATTTGGTATTGCAAGTGCACTATCATTTGTAGCCATTGACAGTTCAAGGGAAAAAGAAATGTTGCGCTCTTTTGAAGATCTCAAATGATTCAAAAATCCAAAGTTATATATATCCCCATTTCTCCAAATCTGAATTTATCCGGACAATTTTCGGGATGACGCAAGAGACATCTTCGCATTTCTTTCTTCATGCAAACTGATTAGAATTGCAAACTTACCATGAATTTAGTAGTTATGTTTTTGTTTGATATTATATTAGTTTGTGGTAAAGTTGCATGGAAAAATAATGAATTTAATTTAACCAGGATAGGTATTTATAAGCCACTGACGCACGGTATATGAACGTGTCCCATGCCTCATTTTTTAAAATAATCCGCGTATATTTACAGCACAAACTTAAAACTATAAATGAGAACATCTCCATTTGGCATTTTATTGATTTATTTGAAGACAGAAGACAATCACGATAAAAGACAGGGGAATAATTAAGGTATACATATACAATTGTGATGATTTTCTTTAATTTTTAGGTTATAATTTCAAACTTTTTGGCAGTATATTAGAATTAAAAATTATGCATTTTTGTATATAAACTTTTTTTCCGTCAATTTTTTTAATCAGCTAATTGCAATTAAAGTGATTAATTAGGACATTATTAGAGCATACATAAATAAACTTGTAATTAACTTACAAGGAGACCTTACGGTCTCGGAAATTCAGATTGGGATGAAATTTTGCAGATTGGGATGAAATTTTGCAGATTGATAGTATACCTTAAGGTTATCCACACTGTAAAGTAATAAAGCGCACTAGCCAGAAGATTCCGAGAAAATAGGCTTTAAAGTGTTACGCATAGCTTACATACTAGTAGAGATTTTTGATTTGCAACTCCCCGGTGGCTAAGTGGTCAGCGTGATGGGTTACCGTACGGGCGATCCGGGTTCGATACCTCGTGAGGTAGTTTTTTTTTTTTCAATTTATAAAGTGACTGTTACAGCTAATTAAAATTTGAATTACAGATAATACTTTATTTTTAAATACGTATTGTATTTTTAATAGAGAAAATAGAGATAAATTAAATAGATATAAATTAAAATTATAATTACCACGGCAACAAAATTAGGGTAGGACTTAATTTATCTATGGGTTTTGACATATAGTTTTTATTTGTCAATTATTTATTTATATACATACACCAGAATGACACTTATCATAAAAACATGGAAAACAAAAACTGTTTTGACATCTTGCGCAATTTATAAAGGAAGATTGTTTACAGGAACAACCTTTTTGTAAAAGATTCGTTGGAAAACATACTTCATTAACATTCATGAAAGTACATCTTTCGTCAGAAAACTTGGAAGCATACCAGGCATACCGGATCATTTTATTAAAAATTGATGGACTATTGATTGTATTTTTATGCAGTCTTCACGGGTATTTACTATTTCTCTATTATTTTCAACCAGATACGCGCAATTTTGCATACGCTTTAGTAGATTCTTTACCTGTCTATAAAAATAGACGTCGCAAAGTGCCGTAAGGTTTTTGAAAATTTCTGACAACCTGCTTGAGTACAATAGGACAACATTCTTACTCTTCCATATAGAAACTGGTTCTTCATGTTTTTTGGGAAAATCATTTACTTCTCTAGATCTTATAATATCTCAAAATTAATAATCACTTGTTTGTGAAAATAGTAAATAGAGTTTTAATGTACCTTCATTAAAAATGCATTACGTATTTAAAAATAAAATATTACCTTTAATTCAAATTTCAATTAGCTGTAACAGTCACTTTATAAATTGAAAAAAAAAAAAAAAAAAAAACTACCTCACGAGGTATTGAACCCGGATCGCCCGTACGGTAACCCATCACGCTGACCACTTAGCCACCGGGGAGTTGCAAATCAAAATTCTCTACTAGTATGTAAGCTATGCGTAACACTTTAAAGCCTATTTTCTCGGAATCTTCTGGCTAGTGCGCTTTATTACTTTACAGTGTGGATACCCTTAAGGTATACTATCAATCTGCCAAATTTCATCCCGATCTGAATTTCCGAGACCGTAAGGTCTCCTTGTTAGAGGTATTATTTTTATTACAAATAAGAGATTATATTGACGCATGTTCCTATTCAGAAGTTTGAATTTGGCTTCAATATTTATTTAATTATAAGTTTTTAAATAAAAAGTTTAAAAAAAAATACATAGTTTTTAACAAAAAATTAAGATTAAAATATGCACAAAAAATGTGTTTATAACAATATAGGTTAGATTCTCCATAGAAAACACATTCACAACCATTGTCTACAAAACAAAGTGAGAATTTTGTAAATCGGGCAATTTATTATGAAGTTATGACCTTTGGCGTAAAGTCATATAACACCAAAATGTCTTTCTTCAGAAAACGCGTTTAAAGTTTACTACACTAATGAACGTGATACAAAGCAGGTTCACAAAACCTACTGTAATTTAAAAAGTAATTTGAGTCTCAGAAAGAAAATGGTGTCATTTCAATGGCAATGAATTCGGGAATATTTTAAAACCAAAAAACAAAAACGTGGATATGTGTCAAATATTGTAATTCCTAATGTATATGTATACCTAAAGTATTTGCTTTACAGTAAATCCATGTTGATCCTCTGAACCGGTTAGGGTCGCATCATCATCTAATCTGGAGAAGTTTCGGCACCAGACGCTCATATGATATACAAAGAGAGCGTTATCTACAACGGACAATTCCCGCATTTTTTAAAAAACGAGTGAAATTAGTTAATATTTATTAAGAATTTCTTTCTGATTCCAAATATTAAAAACAAAAGTTCTTTAATAAAAAAGTTAGTTATTTAAATATTAAGAATAGAAAATACCCCAAAACCGAGCCAAAACCAGTCCGATCAAATCATTAAAAAAAATGGTGACGTCAAAGCTTCCTTCCGTTTCTATAGTTATCGTGTGGTTTCTGCCAAATAGTTGGAGTTAGTAGACCATTGCCATATCCCGAACAGGTTGGCGCGATTTGAGAGAAACTTGCAAGACTGATTTCTGCTGTCGCATTTCAAGCCAGATGTTTGGGAAGCCTTGACATCACTTTCAATTCGAGCCGAATGAACCGTTTTCTCGCTAATGTGTAACAGGGGAACTTTGATTGCAAATTTATATTTAAAAAAAAAGCGCATCAAGCAGAAATTTTGCGGTTAATGGCCTTTCCGAAACATTTAGAATTGAATAAAAAATAAATAAAAAAATTTAAAAAATGCGGGAATTGTACATTCAAAGTTACAACATTGTTATAAGATTCATATTTGACTTCGTTAAAATAATTATTTTTCCATGCAACTTTAGAAAAAATTAATATAATATAAAACAAACACATAACTATTATATTCATCAGAATTTAAAAATAATTATAAATTTAAAAGTAGAAATAATACAAACCATTAAAAAAAAAAATTCTTTATATGGATTGTTAATTTTTATGTTCATAAACACATATCAAAAAAAGAAATCAGAAATCCAAAGCATTTCCATCAGCAAAATGTGCGGCAAAGAACGTTTCAAAAATTATTTAATAAAAATGAACGAGAATATATGCTCTCATAATTATATAATTATGAGATATAATTATATATTTCATTTATTCTGATTAAAGTAATTTTATAATTTATTTATTTAAAAAAAATGGGCAACAGGAAAGAGTTTCAAAAAAGGTCAGTTCAATTCTTTTTTCATGCGATAATATGACGGCAAGTTGGTTTATTAGTATTCGGTAAAAGCGTCTATTTAGTGACAGTTACAGCCCCTACATTTCACGGAATGCATTATCATCGACATCGAACCTATCTGCCATGTTTCAACCGGATTGGATGACGACAAGAGGGTTAATTAAGCCTCCCCAGATTCCACTGCCATCAACAAACACAAAAGCGAAGATTATATAAAGGATTTAAAAAGAACCCAAACGTCCCGTGTCTGCAGCAGAGATTTGCTCACTCCTTATTTTCCCCACTCTCAGAATAAGTCAAAAAAGAAACTAAAAAATCAAAACACGCCCAGACAATCTGGACATCACAAATCCAGTTAGCGGTGTCCCTTCTTCTCGCCCTATCTTGAAGATATGTAAGAATAGAAAGAAAAAAAAAAAACTAAACCTAAAAAACGCCCCAAAGATAAAAAGAACAAAAGAAATCAAGAAATAAAAAGCCATGAAGTGCCCGGCCCTAATAGCTTCCTTTTTCCAGCAAAAGTACGCCAATAGAGTCACTGGATTCTGTCGAGCGGTGACATCATTCACCGGATGTGACATCACTGTTTGGAAAGTGATGTCACGCTCCCGAAAATCAAGGCTTGAGTGATAGTGTTTGAAGTCTGAGTAACTGAAGCTTGATTGCTACCCACCGATTGGGTTATGTTGATAAACGGGAGATATTTGTTTTGAATGCTGTTTGCTAGGTGTCTGGTATTTTATTTCGTAGGGTGTGCGCAATCTTTTTACTCTGGAATTTAAGAATGACGTATTGGTTGGAATATTAGAAAAAAAATCATAAATTAAAAATTTTAATATAAGTCCATTACCTGAAATTGCAACTTATTAAAGTGATTTTGTGCACAGATCTACTTTTCATAGTGTTTGACCATCGATTCCGTGTCATGGACTCTTTCTTTTTTCCTCTAAAATTTGATAGACTTTTTGTCAATGATTATGCATTCTATTAGACAAGTTTTAGCACTGTTGGCTAATGGTAAGTGCTTTAATTAGTCCTTTCCAGTTTTGCACATCTCACACACACAAACGGAAAATTTAGCCACCATATGAATTTTCTTGGTGTTATTACAACTTATCTACAAATACACTTTGCACACAAAATAAAACTTTTTACAAAAACAATTTAAATCTTCTGTTGATATTATATACTGCAAAAACATTGCACAACAATCAAAGGCAACACATCACGGGGTAGTTTTATTAGGTAATGCGACGTATTTAATTGAGAAAAAAATAGAACAATTCAATTGAGAAAACATAGTCCAATACAATCGAGAACACATAAAACAATTGGGAATTTATTTTTCAATAATTTGTGCACTAAGAATGCAAAATCCGTTTGTCATCTGCGATCAACAATGATACAACACTTTGATGTCCTAACGTTTAAACTAACCTCGGTTTAAAGTTTGTTGGTGCTATCGGATATTTCAAGGAGAAAGAACTACGCGAAGGTTAAAATTAAGATAAATTAAAATGTTTAAACACACTGCTAGCAACAGGCCATTTTATTATCAGCATTGACTTTGCTTGAGAGTCTACTTTTTCGTTCTTAAAGGAAAATGTCTCTGTATTAAATTATGTTCCGGGCATTTCAAATTGCTATAGTAATTCTATAAATTAAGGTATACATATTCAATTGCGATGATTTTCTTTAATTTTTATTTAATAATTTAAAACTTTTTGGAAGTATATCAGTATTAAAACTGATGCATTTATATGTATAAACTTTTTTTCCTTCAATTTTTTAATCAGCTAATTACAATTAAATTGACAAATTAGGACATTATTAGAACATCCATAAATAAATTTGTAATTAACTTAGAGGTATGATTTTTACTGTAAATAAAAGATATTATATTGACGCATGTTCTTATGGAGAATTTTGAATTTGGCTGCATTATTTATTTAATTATAAATTTTTAAATATTAAGTTTAAAAAAATACATAGTTTTTAACAAAAAATTAAGATTAAAATATTCATAATAAATGTGTTTATAACAATATGTGTTAGATTGGCCATAGAAAACACATTCACAACTTGTGTCTTCAGAACAAAATTAGAATTTTGTAAATCGGACAATTTATTATGAAGTTATGATCGTTGGCGTAAAGTCATATTACACCAAAATGTCATTCTTCCGAAAACGCGTTTTAAGTTTACTACACTAATGAACGTGATACAAAACAGGTTCACAAAACCCACTGTAATTTAAAAAGTAAATTGAGTCTCAGAAAGAAAATGGTATTATTTTAAAGGTAATGAATTCGGGAATATTTTAAAACAAAAATGCAGACTTGAATCAAATTTTGAAATTCCTAATGTATATGTATACCTTAACAAATTGCTACAAAATGGGGTCAAAAATATTAGAAAATTGAAATCAAACATATCAGTTGAGCAACTGCCGAATACCCTAAAAAGCAAATTTGCCATACTACTTAATACATAGCCACAGAACCTGGAAATCAGGGAAATGACAGGGAATTTTTTAAAATTTCGCTAAAATCAGGGAACTTTTCTATTGTTTTGAAGGTATGGTTTATTGGTAATCCGTATTTTGGTGCCATTTTCCCGGAGAATTGTAGTAATTATTAGAAGTTTTATGTTACGGTATAATTTAAACTTTTCATTATTTCCAAAACTCTTTAAAAAAATTGCCGTATTATTTCTTTGGCATAAATGTTCTATTTCACCTACACATCTGAAAAAAATTGGAGAAATTTAAAAATAAGTTTACCATAAAATCATTTTTTTTTTTTTTAAATCTATCAGAGAACTTTTCCTCCTGAATTTTGTGGCCACCCTGTAATAACAGTGTTTAAAAAAAAAAAAAAAAAAAACCGTATTCACTAAAACATATTTTTGAACATATAATATATATATATATAACATCAACATATCGCACCCTTGCTAAAAAGTGAAGTGATACTTTCAAGTACGGTATGGATTCTGCGCCAAGAATTGTCTACATAAAACCGCGCCAAATTATGGCAACTATAGACGGTAAATACTTAATAAATAATTCTAGCCTGCCAAGTACTGATAGCCTATGAGGATTCCCCCTAATAATCCTAATTTAGTTCATTGTGTACAAGTACCCTAAAGAAACTAAACGCGGCCGCTTGGCGGCAAACATTAGATTTCAGAACTTTTTATGGCTGACTTGCCGTTTTTTTTTTTTTTTTTACAACGTCTAGTTGTTCTTTTGGGAAGAAAATTAACTGTAACTGTTAGTCTTTTTTCTATTTTTAAGCATCGATGCTTTTAAGTTCGCATTTCTACTTTTAGTTTTAGTTTCAATCAATGGTTTCAATTTGAGGAATGTTTAATGCGTAATTAGCTTCCGTGGAAGAAAAGGTGTGTGTTTCGTGATGTCTCGATACAGTTTGTCTAAAAATCAATGGTTCTGTGTCAGTTAATGCGTTTAATAAGAATGTGAATTTTAACCCTTTAATGACGATTAGCAAGAAAACTTACCAATCGCAAGTTTAGTTTATTTTTTCTTTGCTAATAAATTGCGATTGTGGTTCCACTTAGAATTTCTTAAAAATCATAAAAATAATTTTTCCAAAAAATCTTAAAAACTCAAAATATACTTTAAAAGATATAAATGAACTAGGTAAAAGTTAAAAACAATGACAGTTTTATCCATTTCAAAGTAGTCTTTAATGGTTTTAATACATGTGTTGCATTTAGGGATGGAACGGATGTGAGTTTTGCCGGATGCCGGATTTCGGATATCCGGGGTACCATGTCTACCGGATACGGATATCCGAAACGGATTTCGCCGGATATCCGGCCGGATATTCGTTCTATATACTAAAAACGATAGTTATACGATATGCTATACGAAAAAAATGGTCATGATATGAAGTATTAAGTAAATTATAATTAGTGGTTAGCGCACCGCACTGCATGCCACAGGTCCATGGTTTGATTCGCGGACTGGGCAAGGTTGACTGAGCTGTTTATACCTGAAAGAAATAAACTGAGGAGGACCATGCATGCTTGGGAACTAAGCACTGGAGTTCGGCGTCAGAATGACCATCTGACTGAAACATCTGCTATGTGACACACAAATGCCACAGTCGAGAAAGCTGAGCTGGGCCCAGCAGGCCTTAGTCCACACGGGCTGTCGCGCCACTGCCCTAATAGCACACATCCTCCCAGGGAGGTCCCTGGGAAGTCATTCGTAGTCCCGGGTATGACTAGGGACTTCCTAGGGACCTCTCTGGGAGGATGTGTGCTATTAGGGTGAGTTAATTTTTTTAATTTAAACTTTAGTTTATGAGTGAAAGAGATCTTTGTTGCTGATTTTATATCTTGTAATATTGATACTTTTAGTTTTTCATATAGTTCTGGCAGGGCTTTATCACGAAAATAATTTCTATTTGGAAGCGGATAACGAGGAGCTAGGTATTTTATTAACTGACCAAAGCCTTCTCTATTCACAATGGAGAATGGTTCAGCATCAAGAGCCATTAACTCACCTAAAATTATATTAATTTTTTTTTTTTACAATGTTGAAGTGCAAAATATAGCTACTTTCAATTTACTTCATGCATTGTTTATAATTGATAAATGATTACAAAATTATACCGGAGGCATTTGTTAATAACAAAAGATTTATTTTAAATATTTTATGAAATTGAAGTCTATTTTTTTTTTGTAATGCACCTAAAACATTACGGATTTAAAGAAATCTCGTAGAAACCTTAAATTGGATCTATCGGAATATTCCGTCTTTAAATATAAACTTAAAAAATTTCGAACCCAAAATTCATCAACATTATGTTATACCATATTTAAAATATATATTTAATATAAATAAACAAAATTAGTACTTACATATTTTTGTGGTTAAGGCTTTTGCTTTAGGATCATCTAAACTCCACAATTTTGGTACAAATAATTTCGATTCCAATGTTGTCTGCTTGCATTTCTTGTTTTGATGCATTGTTTTTTCTTGTTAATCAATATTTGATGCATTTAGTGAGTCTTTAAAGCTTCGGTGAATTTCCTTATGCACACTCATTAAATGGTTCCATAAGGGTTTTGTGGAAAAGGATTTTGGGCTTTTGCCGCGCACAATATATTTTTTAAACGATTCTGTGGAGCAAGTAACACATAGGGCTTTGCTTTCGTCATTTCCCATTAATTTTAAAATACTTCCAAATGGGTGATTTTAAATGAGCCATTATTAAAAATTATAAATTGGATTGTAATTGGAGAAAACTAAAATTCAAGGCATTCTAGAGAGCTAAATATAATTCCACATTGTGGCGCTGCTTTAAAGACCTAAAAATTACAATACTTCATTTTACGTCAGAAAAAATACACCAGCTTTCAACTTCTGCCAATGAAAAATCAGAAATTAGACCATGCCATTCACAGCATAAAGGGGTAAAGTATTATCGTCGATAGAACAAAAAAAAAACATTGAGGATTGCGCATTGACTATTTATTGCTTTTTACTCGCTAGCAAATGTCAGAAAAAAAGGAAAATTCTTAACAAGTCACTTATGTTATGGAAAAAAAGTAGTATTTATTAGTATTTCGGTTCGAGTTTTACGGAGAAGCATTCAAATATAACATCTGGAATTAATCAGATCATAAACTTGGAATGAAAAGAACATATTGCAAAACACGTATGAAGGATGTGTATGGAAAAAGATTGGAGGAATGGTTTATGCTTATCAACTCAGCGTCAATAATACGGCGCCTCTTTCTGTTTTTGTTTTCTAATTTGACTGCAATTTATATCCAAGAAAAAAAAATTAAAAAAAAAAAGAAAAAAGTGTAGGATGCGGTGTTTCCTTTGTCCGAAAAAGATCATTATTTTTTTCAAAAAATTATTTCTTGTGGATACCTGGTGGTCGGATATACAGCCGGATATCCGAATGAAATTATAGGATGTCCGGTATTTCAAATCGGATATCCGACGGGGTTTCGGATATTGAAAAATCAGCCGGATATGCCGGATATCGGATATTTGCCGGATATCCGTTCCATCCCTAGTTGCATTAAATAAAGAAAAAACAGCAGTACAACCAAATGTTGACAAACAAGTCCGCTTGTTATCATGCCATTGGGTATACACGAAATTTCATTCATTCCCTTTGTTCAATAAAACGCTGACTTGGCCACTCTCGGATTCAAGTGACAATCGGAAAGTGACATAAACGGGAATCCGAGATAGGCGTTTATTTATCGCTTGTGGTTCGCCAACGCACTACGTTTTTATATCACGCGAAGAGTCGACTTGATTTAAGATGTCATAAATTTTCATTTTGTCGAGACGTGAACAAGCATTAATAAGGAGCAAAAGGTGGTTTAATTTATGACCCGGCGTTGTTGGTGGTAAAGGAGGAAAAAAAGGCCTCATTTAAGGGTTGCTGTGACTGTATAGGAAAAAAATAATGACTCTTAATTGAATTTTTGGAGTAATAAATTTTTGTTCTTTTAACTTTTGTTTGCTTAAAATGCATGTAACTCGTTTAGTTTTTCAAACAAGTTTTGTTATTACTGCTTTCGTAATGTGTTTTAAAAATGTCACTTATATTCCAAACGCTGATATATATTTTTTTTTTTTTTTATTTATTAAGTAAGTAGTGAAAATTATAATATTTATTTTCAAATATAGACTGTTTAGAAAAATCCATAAAGAAAAAATGCTTTGGATATTTTTATTTTTATTGATTGATAAATATTCGGTTTGATCATCTAATTGTTCCCAGTTATTTTCCATTTTATAATTGTTTATTTTTTAACAATATAAAAAGACTTACCGCCCGATAAACGTAATTATGCGACATATTTAAAATATTAAGAAGACATTTAACTTTTTGATTCATATAAAAAAGCGTTATGCGGTACTTTTAAATCAATATTTAAAAACATAATATTAAATAAAATTAATAACAAGATTTACACATTAGTATTATTAGGAATTAATATTAAAATTTAAAAATCAGTGTTACATTTAAAAATAAATCCTAAAATTTATATACCAATATCACAATTTTAGTGTCAATACCAAAATTTAAAAGCGTATATCAAAATTCAAAAATTACTATTAAAATTTACAAATTAATATCAGTGGTATATAAAATTAATATTAATGATAAAAAATGAGTTCGAGTTTCAGAAATTTAAGAAAATGTATCTTAAATTTCATATTAAAAACAACAGCACAGTAGTATCAAAATTCAGCGTATGACAACCCAGATCCAAATTGATTTCCCAAACGAGAATACGTTTACATATTGACATTTATTATTAATAAATTAATTAAATTGAAAATGGCACCACACAAGAATCACCACAATAAGTGAGCAAAAAAAATAATCCCTGCATTCCATCGAACTTTTAATGTTCTCTTTAACCCACACTTCAGTATTTAATTGCGGTTTCTGATTTCTATAAACAATACAAACAAAAAATCTCCTTTGTCACACTTCCAACCAAATTTGTACTCAACAGTTTCAAATTCCTTCTTTTGACCAACCGCACTGACAAAATGGACGCGGTCCAGAGTTTCAGTTTATAAATCATGGGTTTGTCGTTTAACAATACACAAGAAGTTAAACTTGATCATAATGAAGTTGGCTTAGTTGATGGGTGCGCTTCCAACCTATGCACAATAAACGCTCATCAGGCCGGGACCTACAGCTTAGTGTAGATTCCTAACCACAAAGAACATCCATGATAAGTCCGGGATTCGAATCCGGCACCTTTGACGTGTGAAGACAGAGCGCTAACCACAAAGCCAAATGAAGTTGGATTAACTAGTGTAATAGTTTTATTAAAAAAATTGAAAACGTTAAATTCACGGTTTTGAAACGGCGCCTAAGTGCGGAGAATATAGGTCGGAAAGACAACAACATTCAAGTTTTAATAATTTAGTTCAATATAATAACAATAATTTAGCTCAAGTTTTAATAATTTTAGTAAGATAATTTGATCTTCGATTTTATAGTATCAAGTTTAAAGTTCTCAAAAACACACTATTTCTAACTATTGATTAATCAGCGAAAATTAAAATAGAAATATAGAGTTATGAATCAACGAAATGCGTAAACCTTTTTACTTTCAATTACCCATATGTATACATAAGGTAATGAAAGTATAGTTTTCTAAAAGAAAAAAAAAAATGATGATCAAGAAAAATGATTAAGAAAAGTGATCTAGAAAAAATATCAGTGTGTGTGTCTTTATGTCTGTGTGTACGTGGTCAGCATAACTCCCGAACACATCGACCTACGATGTTCAAATTTTGTATTCGTGTTAGTGGTGGCCATGGGACCTACTATTAAAGGTTTCGTCAAAATCGTGTCTGCGCATAAGGTTGAAACCCTGAAAAATCATGAAAAAAATCACGCTTTTCAGCAATTGCTAAATAGCGGCTCTAATGATTTGGATTAAAATTTATTTTCCAATGCCACTTAAGGTGTTCCAAAATCTAGTAGAAATGTGGTATAAGGATGAAAAGTTGAAAAACGAATGCTTTTAACACAGAGCTCCCTGCCCTTGACCATCGCCCATCAACGATACATTTTTTTTCTGTTTCACGACCAAATAATTACACTATAATGTCTATTGAATAACATCGCCAATTTCGCCACCTTGGCACTCTTTTTTTGCCCATGTATAAAAATTATTGTCAAAAATAGCGCCAAACTGGCCATTTTTAAGTAAATGAGTGAAAATAGAAAACGCTTAATAAAACCATACATTTTAAAACAGTAACAGATATTAGTGCAATTGAAAATTGTGCGATGTTCCATATCCCTAGTTTTGGGTGTTTCAATGACATTTTCTCTAATAATATACAAAACGTTTCTCGGCGAAAAACAAGCTATACATCATTAATTATTACTTTCTTCAATAAAAAATACTTTTCCCAATACATTTCATTTCTAGGCCATCAAAGATCATTTATTAATATAGCTTCAAGATAATATGCCTTCGAGATAACTCTATTGGGCAACCTCTTTTGCATCCACAATCAGCACAATACGCCATTGTTGTAGATTTTCATTCTCTTCAAAGAAAAGCAGAGCGTAGTAATTGACCTTAATTATTCCCACCAACAAGCATACTAAAAAAAAAAAAAATCATATTTATATCACTCCTTTTTCTACACCAACATTTTTGTAAGTGATAAAATTAACGAATATACTTGAGTATGGTCAGCCTTTTATTTTAAATTGGAATATAGCATTGAATTATGTTTCACTCTTAGCATATGTACAGTGTATCAATTTTCTGAAATTCTTACTTGGTTATGAGAGAGAAGTTGTAATGCATTATAACAAAGATTAAAAAAAAAAAAAAGTACTATGCTGATTAAATCTGTTGTATTCTTCATAATTGAATCATTTGAATTTAAACCATCACTTATTTCTCTTTTCAAAGTAGTAATCTATTCCGGTATTGACGTTACTTACGAAAGCAAGACTTAATATTTATTGTGAAAAATCTATTATTAATTACTGTTTACATTGATTTTAATTCTGAAACAAATCATAAATTTTACACGTCTGTCATTAACATTTTTGGAGAACTTACGAATTTTTGCATTGACCGTTGGCGAAATTTTTGTCAGTGAACATTTTTTGAATCGCCTAGCTTGTTCGGTGGTCCAGTTCGGATCGAACCAGCGTCAGAGCCTTCCAATAGAACGCCTCAGCTGGGCAGCTGACCGGGGCTATCAGCCCTAGAGGAGTTTCTACGAGTTAAGGGAATCCGTTGAGTGAATTTTATGTCTCGTCGACGGGATTGGTGCTACTTTTGTATTGATAAAACTTTTGACGTACTAAAATATATATATATATATTTTTAAATGATATTATTTCATGAAATATGTTATTAACATCAACATTCATTACTTACGAATTCATTTTATTTAATTATTTAAAGACAATGATTTCGTTTCTTATCGATCATAATTTTTCAGGGCGGGGGAAAAAAAAAACTTTTTATTCCATATATAAGTTGATTTACGTCGTCCTTTTACAAACCAAAAATATTCTCCGTAATAAATGCAAACAAAACTTTTCCATTAGTATATTCTGGAATATTTTCATACCTCTACTGCAAAAGCATATACTTTTTCCACTTGATTTCCAAAAACAAGAAACAAAAATACGTCTAATAAAGTACAATGATGCACACGTTATTATTTTTCTACTATACTACTGTAGACACAAAATCTAATATTTTCACTCCTTACCAATCCCACTATCACTTTTGCAAAATACATTAGAACCCTTCAGGTCAGAATTGTTCATTTATCTTCTATGCATATTCATACTTCTAATTCAAAACTATCACTTTATTATTCCACTATCACTTTATAAAATACCTTTGAACTCTTCAGATCAGAATTGTCCAATTACCTCCAATACATATTCATACTTCTAATTCAAAACTATCACTTTATTATCCCACTATCACTTTACAAAATACCTTTGAAATCTTCAGATCAGAATTGTCCAATTACAAGGGTGGCCACAGAACCTGGAAAACCTGGAAATTAGGGAAATGTCAGGGAACTTTATAACATATCACGAAAATCAGGGAAATTTTCCAGCATGTTTTCCCATTCTTCTGTATTTTGGCGCCATTTACTGGAAGATTTGTTGTGGTAATCGTTAGAAGTTTAATGTCATGGAATAATTTAAACTCTTCATTACCATCAAAAATATTTTTAAAAAATTGGCACGTTATCTCCTTAGCATACATGTTCTATTTGATCGGGTGTCTATACATCTGAAAAGATTTTGGAAATTTGAAAAAAGTTTACCATAAAATCAGGAAATTTTTAAGAAATCTGTCAGGGAAATCAGGGTATTGTCAGGGAACTTTTTTCCTGAATTTTGTGACCACTCTGAATTACCTATCATATAAATTCATACTTCTAATCCAAAGATAATATAACACGTGTAACTTCATAAACATAAACCCCTACCCTATTATATCTCGAGACTAATAAGAATCTTAAAACAATACGCATTGAATCTAAATTCAATGATTCACAAAATATTTTTTACATAGTTTTGTTGTCTCACACCCAAGACTATTTCACTTCCTTCTTTACAAAGCATATCCCAATTCCACAATAATAGAAACAACACAAAACAAATCAGATTAAAATCCCCTATTGTCATACAAGACAGTTCTATATCTCTGAAACAAAAAAAAAAGTGGTTTATATAAACTTACAGGAAGCCTTTGAACGAATGTCAGTGACTTTCAAATATTTTTACGATTTTGTTATTTTTTTCACCTATGCCGATTTCGGTTTCTTATTAAAAATATTCTACCCAGAGCATATTTGATCCAATTTAAACATTGTCTTCGAAAGTATTTTTTAACTTATAACCCAAAATCTTATCATAACCTTTAAGTGCCATCAATAAAAATTACCCAGACAACATTCATGGTTCCATAATTCACCAAATATAATTTCAAACTCAGTAATGTATTCAACTCATAACAACAAACCTCCAAACCAAATTAATCCAAATTACATATTGTCTTCCGATGTAGTCTTACACCTCTGCATCAAAAGAAACTCAACCCTAACTTCTGACCACAAAACTTTTTTTTTTTTTTTTTACTTTCAATTCTCCATATGTTTACATAGAGTAATGAAAATATAGTTTTCAGTTAAAACAAATTTTTCGATTTTTTTTTTAAAATTTCTCTACGTTTTGGAATATCATGACTTAAAAAAAGTGGTCTAAAAAAATGTTCATGTGTATGTGGTTTATGATGTTCAAATTCGGTGTACGGGTTAGTGGTGCCCATGGAAGCTACCATTAAGGTTTTCATCAAATTTGAGCATAAGCACAAGGTAACTTGAACAAGTTTGTTTGAAAAAAATCATGTTTTACAGTAATTGCTAAAAAAGCAGCTCAAAAGATTTTGATCAAAATCGTTGAAGTAATGCTTCTTAAAGTGTTCTAAATATCCTCACCTCGGAAAGTCCCTTAATCATGCTATAAAGATGTAAAAAGTTGAAAAATGAACGTCTCCAACAAAGAGTTCTTCGTTAAACATCTTTCACCAATGAACTTTTTTCTCCTTTCCTCTGTTTCACATACAGGTAAGAATAATATAAGAATTATCGAAAATTATATCGCCAAAATCGACATTTTGGCGGTGCTTGTTTTAAGTTCCACCTAATTAACGTCAAAAAATCGCCAAACGCCATTTTTTCTAAAGGAATGATGAACATATAATTACGGTAAATAACGCCAATCCAGGACTGCATAATAGTGTAATCAAAACTTGTGCGATGTTCCACACCCCTAGTTTATCAACCTTCCACTTTACCATAACATAACCTTTGCCAAGAGTCATCGATATAAAACATTCAGAGACTTGGAAAGTTCAGCTTGTTTATGTTTATTTACTTAATCTTGAGAACAACACGCGTTTCACAACCTGAGGGGCCAACCGTTCACGCTTCCTGTGAAGCGATTAGTCTCCGTTCTAATGTCCGGACTATTGGACTGGAACGCGTAAATGCAGTTTAACGTGCCCAATATAATTGTTGCGTCATATACCCAAGGGGTCATTGTCAATTGTTTCGTGCGGCTGCACTTTCTTCTGTGTTGACCCTGAACGGGTTTTGTCGTTCGAGTGGGACTGGAATTAAAAGCTTATTTTCCCGGGAGAATCTTCCCAATACTTATCACTGCCGATTAGAAGAGATAAAAGTTGACGCTTTTTCCTCTTTTCTTAAAAGGTTTATAGGGAGTTTTATCAGTCGAAAGTTAAAATTTCTCCGTGGCCTTCTCCCAGGAGCATTGAGCAGCTTTGGTGAGAAGGTATCTTCATCGGATAAACAATTGAAATATACGAGAAACCATATTTTGATATTTAAGTATTCAAGGTCATAAAATAGTTTTAAGACAAATATTTCAAAACATAATTCTGCGTTATAAAAGTTTAAGTAGGTATTGTACAATAAAAAAAAATAAAAAAAAGAGTTATTTTATTCTGATATATTTGAATTTCGACAGTTCACTTAAGAGAAATTGAATTTTTTTTTTAGTATCATTCGAAATTTTTTGTAGCAGAGCTGTAGGAATACACGCATATGTTTGCATATTGCTTTTAACTGTAAATAAGATTAGATATTTTTGCGGCATTGTTTTCGTTTTAGTTTTCGGTTATTCGCGTAGTATGTTGAAAGTGACAACAAAAATGGATTGTAGACCCTTAAAATACCGTTGATGAATGACTTAAATTTATTCCCTATTTTTTTAGCTATTGATATTCTCCGCACGTAATTCTGTCGAACGTTCTATTTACTATTACCATAGTTAAAGAAAAAGTGAATTGGGATTTTAAGAATAATAAAATATGGAGTTATACATTGAATATTTCAAAAAAATTGCAAAATCAAAATAGTAGACTGCTAAAGAAATTATTATCTTAGAAGTGATAGGAAGTTATTCGTAAATAAGTTATTAACCAATATCTTTCTCAATTCTAACGAACTTTTTTTTATCACAACTCTTCAAAGAAATGCCAAACAGTTTTTACAAAACACCTTTCTATAATCCAACGGTTTCTCTCCGCATCTCAATGTATATAAGGCACAGCCCTCACTCATTCACTGACTCACTCATCACTAATTCTCCCACTTCCCACATGTCCACAACTCTGAAAATTGGTACAAATATCCACAATGGGAAACATAGAAAAAGTATTCTATTCCGATCTCGATTAACCCACTTTAAGAGGTGGAAAAGGGGTTAAACGTTCCAAACGAGGGATATTCGAATGTACTACTTCCCATTTCGTCACAACTCTAAAAATTGGTGTGAACTTCAATAAAGACAAACGTAGAAAAAGTAAGCTATTCCGATCTCGATTAACCGACTTTAAGGGGTGGAAAAGGGGTTAAACGTTCCAAACGAGAAATATTCGAATGTCCCACTTCCGACATAGTCAAAATTTTGAAAATTGGTACAAATACCAAAATGGTAAGTATAGAAAAGCATGCTATTATGATCTTGATTAACCCACTTTAAGGGGTGGAAAAGGGGTTAAAGGTTCCAAACGAGGGATATTCGAATGTACCACTTCCCAAATGGTCACAACTCTGAAAATTGGTGCTAATATCAACAAAGACAAACATATAAAAAGTAATCTATTCCGATCTCGGTTAACCAACTTTAAGGGGTAGATAAGGGGTTAAATGTTCCAAATGAGGGAAATCCGAATGTTCCTCTTCCAATGTAGGCATAATTCTGATATTTGGTGCAAATGTTAAAAGGGTAAATGTAAAAAAAATAAGTTATTCCAATATCGATTAACGAATATTTAAAGAATGAAAAGTCGACGCAATATTAAAACTATACGAGGATTACCTTAATGTCTCAATTCCAATACAGCTACTACTTTGAAATTTAAAACTAAGAGCAAACATAAACACAAACTATTGCAATCTCGATTACGTAATTAAAAAGGGTCCGAAGGGAGTTAAGCTTTCTAAACGAGATATATTCAAATGATCTTTCCAACATACTATTTACAATTATACATTTTGTTACAAATTTCAACAAAGGAAAGTTCCTATTTTGATAAATCAATTTGTCGGGAGCGAAATGGGAGCAAACGTCTGAAGTGTAGAATACATGAATGTCTTTTGATAGCTAAAATGCTAATGATAAAATTTCGTAGCGCAGCATGGGTATTCAGCTAGTAGACTATATTTCAACATACAAGCTCAATGCATTCCAAGGACTCAAATAATTTGTCACAATTCTAAATTCGTTAAATATAATTTTGTCATATGAATGCATCATGTCTAAAAAAAGAAACGAAAAGTTTATAACGATCTATTATGAATCATGTGTATATGAAATGTCTCCAATAAATATTTCACCCAGAGCACACACCCATCAATACTTG
Organism: Linyphia triangularis; assembly: GCA_963978545.1. Classification (NCBI taxonomy): domain Eukaryota; kingdom Metazoa; phylum Arthropoda; class Arachnida; order Araneae; family Linyphiidae; genus Linyphia; species Linyphia triangularis. The sequence continues at coordinate 11,235,923 of OZ021729.1, read as the reverse complement.
CACATTCCCCAGCAAGTCTTCCTTCAGTGAATCATTGCCAAACAACTACAAAATGGTTGTCTAATGAAGTCTTGCGGTTTCGCCTCAAGGCTAAAGAAGCAGACCTCAAGGTTGGTCTAGTTCCTGAACATGCAAATGAGCTTCGCGAAAGGCACCACGCCAATACCGTTTAAATTAATATCTTCCCTTCCCATACGGGGTCAACAACAGCTTATACACAATTGTGAGAATCCATTTACGTTCTGCCATCTTATGTTCAATCCCTTACAGGTAACTAACTATACAAGTGACAAGCTAATCTAACAAAGGATGAAGCATAATACATTGTTGATGGATTGGAGAGATAAGGGGAATCCTTTTGTTTAAACTTGACCAATGAGGAATTGAACGTCTTTTAGGCATATTCATAATTGTCATCGACTTAGGATAAGTAATAATTGGATTGATAAACGCTGTTTGCTTTTTAAATTTATGTTCCTTTGTCACATCTGATATTCATTAATGGATTAGATGTAATTTATCATTCCAACTACCATTGACCATTGGAGTTACGTCAACGATCATTTCCGTGGATTTATGTAGTTGTTACTACTGATCCAGTGTCTCATATGTATGATTGAACACAGATATTGAATTGCGAAACAATTAGAGGTCAGCGATACATCGATATGACAATATTTTTATCGATATTTAAAAAAAATATCGATAATAAAAATATCAATACAAGTCACCGATATATCGATATTTTCAAACATTTTTAGTTTTTTGATGATCGTTTTGTAGTTCCATATGTTTTTTCGATTTTCTTTATTTCCTTTTCAAAAACTTCCAAACTAAAGTTTGGACTTGGTTGAGAGACAGTTAAAATGGCACCCTAATCAAAAAGAAAGCAATGTAATGGAGATAAGATCATTTATTAGTAGTCATTAACACAGCGCCGTTTCTGTTGCCAACGTTTGCCTGGAATTCGCATCTAATTTTAAATATTAAAAACATCTATCAGCAAAATATGCGGTAAACTACTTTTCAAAATTTCTTCTTTAAAAATAATTGTGAATTTATGCATTGGCATCCAAATATATTTTATTTATTCTGATTGATAATATAATTTATTCATAAAAACAACTTTTATAATTTATTTGTTAAAATAATTTTGGCATGAATTCATGAAAAGTAGAAATTTACCCCCGAAAAACTTCGTTTCTGGCAAGATTGAATATCAAATAAAAAAAAAAAAAAATCACGTATCGATATATCGATATTTTATCTGTGCAACGATATAGTATCGATATTTATTTTGATCAATATTTCCGAACTCTAGAAACAATAGCTTGATATTATACATATTTGAAGTTCGTGAAACGTTGCTACTTACTACGCATATTGTGATGTTTGTCCATTTATAGATATTTAAAAATGGTTAAACTACATTTTTAACACTCCTTTTAAATATTAATTGAACATGAACCCATTATTTGGTAATTCTTCGGAAACAAGCATTGTCTTGTAACATAACTTTTATTTTTACTGGTTTAGGCAGAGGGAATTTTAATAATCTAATGAAAAAAAATCTAGTTACTTCCAAAAAAAATTATATTTTTGTCGGGAAAAAAATGCCGGTTTTAAAGCGGAATTATTTATATATTATTATTTTACATTCATATTCAGACTAGTAAAGTATTATAGTTCAGCGTAAAACTTACAGAGCTATGCTTTTCCAAAATAAACAATCACCTTTGAATACAATTATAGAAACCACAAATATGTACGTGGCAAGCCGAATCTTATTTTATTACAATTATGGCCTATACAGAATTAAATTCCCCAAATGTGTCCAGGTATATAAATGGGTATACATATAGTTTTAAGCAATTTAATAGCTTGGATTTAGCCAAAATTTTAAGACAAATTTTTTCCGCCACTAATATATGTCAAAGAGTCATTTCGTAAAATTCACATGAGCAAAATACTGCATTAAGTATTGCGAAAATTTTATGTTTGAATGTCACTAGCTATGGGCGCCGGCAGATTTGTTTTCAGGGCAGGGGGATGCAAGATAATTGATAATTTGTTTAAAACTTAATTTTCCAATTAAATATTTTAATGAAATTTTAATTAATAGTTATGTATTAAATTTGAATATTTTTAAACTTATCTTACTAAAAGGCGTTGAGTGCCGAAACGAACCATCCCACAATCAGATTTTTTGCTTCTTTTACCCCGTTTTTTCAAAACCATTCATCCCAGAACGAACCAAATGAGGTGTATTGCAATTAGTTTTCTCTTAGACAAGCCACATTTGATCTTTTCTGGCATTAATGGTTTTGGGAAAATGAGGCCGAAACAGCAAAAATTATATTGATATTGTAGGATGGACCGTTCAGGCTCTCAACGCTTCATATTTCCAGTGAATCTTACCACTTAAACCATATTATTTTTAATTTTCAAAATCTATGGGAGGGGGGGGGGGTGCACTTTCTTGGCCGCAACCATATCACTAGCTAGTTATAACTTTCACCATTCACTCAATACAGAAATTCCCAAGCAAAAACTTAAAGGGAGTTGGAACCCAAAAAATTATAATAAATCAATTTTGAGTTTATTGTTGTTTATTAAAATCTGACTTGTTTCCTTTAAAATGATACCTCATTTGTAATAATACCTCATTTAGAAGAATTTTTAATAATTTTTGGACGAAAAAAGTTTGAACTATAAATGTAAGTAATGTTTTCTTTAAACTGCGTTTTTCTTAAAGCTACCTTTTTCATTACTCATGTACCTTTTTCCCAGAAACTGCTCAAGCTATCTACCTAAAATTTTTATCACATATTCATTTTATGTATCTGTATTTACTGAAGTAAGGTTTTGTTATTATTTAAAAAAAAATATTTTCTTCTGGCTTATTTCGTCAAAAAAAACTTTTGATATTTAACAAATTTGAGTGACTTACACGATAATTCATTAAAAAAAAGTAAATGCATTATAATTAAAACCCAACTTCAGTAGAATAAAAAGTGTGTGCTAAATGAGATGAAAAAAGAATTAGGCTTCTATATCAAGTATTTTCTGAGAAAAAGGTACACAAGTAAAGAAAAATGTCGTTTGAGATAAACGCATTTTAAAGAAAAGCTTACACCAATAGTTCATAATTTTATCTTTAAAAATTCATTAAATATACTTCTAAATGAGGTATTATTACAAATGAGGTATCATTTTAAAGGAAAGAGTTTAAATTTTAATAAACTATAGTAAACTCAAAATATTTTTTTTATAAATTTTAGGGTACCAACTAACTATCAGATATAAAAAAAAAGCCAAGATTAAATTATTCCCAGCATTGAAGATAATGTCCAAGGGATATCACACGCTGGCGTTCTAAAAATAAGTCCCTGAGAGGGAAAAGATTCATTTTAAGGCGGCCTATAATAAAGTTGAGTTATAACAACCGTAGATTTTTATCTTTCAAAAGGTTGCCCACCCTCGACATAAAATGTCTTTGTTAGAAGGCAAAGCATGTTTATCAAAGCAAGACACGTGTTACTAGCCTACAGTTCCAGACGCTACGCTTCAATAAAGTTGTTGAACAAAAGAGCTTGTCGTTTTAAAATCATGCACGCGTCCATTTTTTTGACAGCCTCTTTATCCGAAGAATTTTTTTCTTTTTGTCTTCCACATCGTCTTAAAGTAGCTTCGTGTTGAGATCTATAAAAGAGTGTGGAAAAGTTCTTACTTTAAAAATAATGGCAACACCATATCGGACAAAGAGTTTTCGCCTTGTTGTCATGTTTTTCTGTTTCTTGAACAGCGACTGAGTATTTTTTGTTGTTGTTGTTTTGGAATAAAAGGATGAATGTGGAAGCTTGGGAAGGTAAGAGCGTTGACTAATTTATGAAAGTTGTGCTTGTTATCTATTAAAATATGACGTTAGAGAAAGATATTAGGTAATTAAAAATGTAAGAGTATAGGGAAGTTTAACTGCATGCTTTTGTTTCATTTCGAGCCTACAGCAATTGAAATTAAGTTAAGCTGTATTGAGAGATTTGAAAATCTCAAAATTGTCCTAGAGAATAAACGGTCTCTTGTAGTACTACAAAACTGAATTGAAAAACGACAAATCTAATAAGCTTGTCAACAAATAAGTCACACCAATGCATTTCTTTTACAACAAACACTTAAGGATACTGGAAGAAAATAAAATAAATCCTTGTTTTCGAACTCTAATCTTTTTTCCAATTTAATGGTTTGTTAGCTAACAGAACCTTCAAGCGAATTGTTATAAATCAAATTTGAAATGACGAATTAAATTATGGAAGATCATATTTAAAAAAAAAAATTATGAATTTTTCTAAATATATATAAATCAGAAAATTGACTTTAAAAATTTATTTCTCACATCCTTTGGTATAATCATTGATTGATTGATTGGTTGAACTTTCAAAACCTATTTTTATGTATAATATTGGTGTTCAGTCCGGGACCTATAAGTTAAAGCGGATTCCAAGCAATAACGAAAACGTCTAATCCAGGGTTCGAAACCGGCACTTTTGACGTACGTGCCCAGAGCTGTTACAATCAGGTAGACTTGGATATAAGGAAACTACGCATGTAAAATACCACTATTCAATTTTAAGAATACCAATTCTTTAAGCAAATTAATAAGTAATTTTTGCTTCTTCGGAATAAAAACCTATCTGAATTCAAAATCTGTCAAAGAATAAATTGTTCGGTTGGATCAATTAATTTCAAGTGGTGAAGGAAATTTAGTTGAGTTTGTATAGGTTTGAATAAATTGGTATTTTAATTGTTTTTCAAAACCATTAATTGACATTTTTATAAAATACAAAATTTGATTTATTGGTTCTTGTGCGGTGATCCTCACGTAATATAAGATATGAACAAGTTCAAAATATTACGCTAAATAAAAACTAATTTTTTCATAAAAATAAATGTATACGAGAAAAAAAATTAAAATTTCCTAAATAATATAAAATCAGTAAATTATTTTTATATATACACATTTTAAACACGCAATTCTATAAAACATAGTTAATAGTTCATTGTAATAGAGGCCTAACTTTCATTACAAACCCTTATATTGTTATAATTATAACATATTATCTATATATTTAATAGGCAATACGTTTTTTGGGGTTAGTCCGTCCGCCTAAACTACTCAACCAATTTCAATGATCAAGGTGTCATTTTAAAGGAAATAAGCTGTAGATTTGCCAAAACGTGCCAAAATAATTTATTAACACTTTATTAATTAGTTAAATTTCAATATTTTTCATCATTAAGCTACTACAAAGCCTCAATGATTTTGAATATAAGAATGGCAACATCCTTAAGTAAACAAATCCGCTGCTCGGGGGTTCAACCAACCAAACAACCGTTGCTAATTTTAAAGCTCTTTCTAAACTCTTCTTTTCAAAGTAGATTTTTTCTGTTTTTCTGAAGCATTTTTGTATTAGAGTAATTATTATTTTGAAGTATTTCTATCCAGAAAATGCTTCGCGTTGGACGTCGTTCTCTAACGGGGCGACTTATCAGAATAAATAAAAGATATTGGGACTTCAATGTAAGGGCATAACTAATGAAGTTTTAAGTCAGAATGTTGGCGGATAGTATATTTAACTTTCTATTATGAAACTTGCAATTTGGGTGTTTTCTCTATTAGGCCTTCCATTAAAGTTATAAAAATTTGGTTACATTTTTTATGGCTGGCAAACCTATTCGAGCGCAGCAAGACGTTTTAACCACAAATTCGAGCGGCAAAGCCGCTCAATCCGAGCGCAGCGAGGTGTTTGGGGGTTGGCGAGCGTTAGCGAGCAGGGGGCGAAGCCCCCTAGTATAAATTATAACATATTGTATAAATTATAACAGCAATGATTTAACGATTTTGTTGTGGGTACATATATCCAATTTAATTCGCCCCCCTTCCCTTCTTGCTTCATTATTCTAATTTAACTAAATTTCATAAAACTTTAGCCATTTGTATTTGAAAGAAGCCTTGTTTGGTCCATATGCATGAGAATACCTTATTACATTTAAACTCAGAACTTTAATTGCTAGAGCGTACAGCATAACTCATTACTTAACCGCCAACGGAAGCATCTTCAATTCAAAACAACAAAACACGACTCTCAAAGCAAAACACGAAAAGAACAAACTTCCTCACCAAAAATAAATGAGGTAAATTCCAAGAATATTCCTCATAAGATGGGCTTTCGAGAAGAAAACAAACACTTGAAGAGCGAGAACAAAAAAGATTTAAAAAAAAAGAAGCTAAATAAATCTTAAGCAGCAGAGCTTGAAGCTCTCAAGCTTTTAAAGGTTTGAATGGATGAACGGAGGTTGGGAGAATAACAGAGATAAACTACGTGATATATCCCAGAGAACTTCAACGGGTTGTCAACTTGGAAACGGCTAAATGATCTGCGCTGGAGATTGTTGTAATACAGTCGTCAAGATAATATCTGGGGGAAGTTTTAAGTTCGCCGTTCACGACAAGTAGTCCGTTTTATAGCTGGGCTACTTAGCATGAATTAAAATTCTTTTGAATTGGGTTTGAATGGGATTTTTCCTGAGTACAAGTGGACAGCGTTGGTTTAACGTCTTTATGCATTTGACTTCATTTAAAAGGAAGTCCTAGGAAGGATTATTCTCTATACTCTCTATGTTAAAATCTTCTTGCCCAATGTATTTAGAAACTTCTTATCCAGCGATATAGACCAGGGTGTGCCTTGGCTTTCTCTATAATTGATTTTCCTCTCTCACTGGATTTCTTTGTCCACTTTTTTTTTAACACGCTTTTATTAGTTTCACCTGTATGTTTGCTTATAACCGACTCTTTTGGGCTCGATTTTGCCCTACTTGGAGCGATCAGATTTGATTCGAATTTTGCACACTTGTCAAAGACCGATGACAATACAATAATTCAATAAGTTTGTCGCTTTATCACAAGAATTAGCTCGTGTTGCCCTTGCTCCGTTAAATTCCAACTAACCAAACTTCTCCGGAATCGAACCCTGGTGTGCCGTTAAACTTTACAATTCCAGTAATCACAGATCCTATCATCGACAATTGATAAGGCAGACATTTGGAAGATTTGTCGTAGGCACGACAGTTATACAAAGCGTGTTTTTTTAGTCGCATTATCCTTACCAGGATCTTCTGGATTAGTGATTTTTCATATTCAGAGACACGGTAGTGTTTTATGCCAAGTAATACGGCGTGTACTAAGGCACGCACATGACTTAAATTTGAGACAAGCATGTGACTATTGGCAGGAACAACTTGAGAGTTTTGTAGACTTAACTAAAAAAATGAACTAAAATAAAATTATAGTTTACAACAAAAATAATTAATAGTTTAAAAAACTAAAAAAACACGCTTTAGTAGAAAATCAAACTAAAAAGTAGAAAATAAAATAATGAATAGCTCAAAAAACTAAAAAACACGCTTTAATAGAAAAGTGAACTAAAAAGTAGAAAATAATTTTAAATAAGTTTGAAATAAGAATAGAGTGATTAACAAGAAATATTTATTTTATCTTAAAAAAGCGTGGGGTGCTTGATGTCAATTGTTATAAATATTTAATGACAGATATTGGCAAAAGTAGAGCCATTATGAAAACATCTTAAAAAACACCCCACGCTTTTTTACGACAAAATATATATTTCTTGTTAATCACTCCATTCTTACTTCAAACTTATTTAAAATTATTTTCTACTTTTTAGTTTACTTTTCTATTAAAGCGTGTTTTTAATTTTTTAAACTATTAATTATTATCTCTAAAATATTTAGATCTTCTTCGACTTGGTCAGACCATCTCAATTTTGTTCTACCTCATTTTCTTGCTCTATGAAGTTTACTTTTCATAATTCCTTTAGGCATATCTACGTCTCTCATTCTCTTAACGTGTCCCATCCACTGTATTCTTTTTGCATTAATAAACTTTACGATGTTCCTTTCTTTAATTAGTCTTTCAATTTCTATGATTACATCTTATTATTCATCTGTGATTTTCTCTTATCGTATTTCTTCAACACCAGTTCTCTTTCCTTCAGCATAGCTCATCGACCGATCGCTTTTTCTCCTCTCTGCAGTTTCACTTATAAGTTGGTTGTTTTCAGATTATCTGGCGCCGTCAGCAACACGAGGGCGGCTATAATGCGCCGAAACATTCGTCATTAGACAAGCCAACATACATTTACAAACACCCATGCCTAAGACGGGACTCGAACCCGCAACCTCGTGGTCTAGAAGCTAGCACGCTAACCACTATACCGTTTAGTCGGCGTTTTACTTATAAGAAAAGATAGTATAAGAATTATCCAGAAGTTTAACGCGAAAATCACCATTTTAGTGAAGTGTTTTTTTAAAAGACGCAAATAAGAATTATATCGCCTAACTGGCAATTTTTCTAAATGAATGATGAAAATATAACAACGGTAAATAACACAAATTCTTGTCAGTATTGTAGAGTAATTGAAAGTTGTGCGATGTTTCACACCCCTAGTTATATAAGTGCTCTTAAGTTTCTTATCGAAAGAAAGAAAACTAAACAGAAAACTGTTACAAAGTAGTCTAACAATCATCAGAAAATATGTCACAATTCCCGTCGTGTCTATTCATTTTTGTAATTACGTTTTGTAAAGCGTTTACACATTCCTAGTTAAGGTTGGTTGTATTCAGATTATCTGGCGCCGTCAGCAACACGAGGGCTATAATGCGCCGAAACATTCGTTATTAGACAAGCCAACATACATTTACAAACACCCATGCCTAACACGGGACTCGAACCCGCAACCTCGCGGTCTAGAAGCTAGCACGCTAACCACTACTCCTTCTGGTCGGCCCTAGTTAAGGACACGCTAAATTCAAAATTTAACCTTGCTAGTAACTTCAAAACACAAACACCTTAAACATTTCTCTTTAATTGCAGTTGTAGCTTTGCTTTTCATTAGATTTCTACGTTTACATTTATTTTATTAAACAATTTTTTTTGTTCTACTTTTTAAAACCTTTCATATTATTCCCCAATTTCCTAGAAGTCTTTCGGTAATTCAATTAAAAAAAATTATTCTGAGAAATTGTTATAATCAGCTTAATATTTTTATGTTGGTTTAAATAAGCCGGCGTCAACACTAAAGCACTAAGTAAACAAAATAATTTCAGTCAATATTTGTTGTAATTAAATTGCACAAATATCAACGTTTGAAGGCGCTTTTTTAAATCTAAAAGTTAAGCTTGTTGGAGATTAAATTTGACGTTATTCACGTATCCAAAGAACACGGCATTCTTTTTAAATGCATGTTTTAAAATACAAATAATAAAAACATTCGCTTATCCTTTGGTTTTTCACTTACAAATAACGGGCTAAATGTGTGGCAACTAGACGAAAGAACATGACAAAATAATCTACATTAAAAGTAAAAAAAAAAAAGAAAAAAGGACCTCTGTAAACAAATTTAAGTTAAAACTAACCGACTAAATTTTAACGACAGCATTAGTAGTTATTGAAAATACAGCAGAGAAATAAACAATTGGAAAAACAACTGAAAAAGGCATATTTGTCGATTAAAGTAACTTCGTAACAGAAAAAATATAGTATTTTGGCGTTGATTATGATAGTCTGACGAATTTACTATAATCAGAAAATAAGCCATTTCCAGTTTTTTTCTAATTATTTTTCATTTCTAGTTGGAATAAGTATTTTCATAGAGTTATTTCAATAATTTCTTTTAACAATTACTTTCACTAATCTGACGTTTTATTTACCACAAATTACGGCTCTAGTGACATCGCCAGGTAAAGGCAAAGAACTCATGAGCTGTAGATCACGGGTTCGGTCCTGGCTTCGCAGAATACTGGTGTATACGATGATGAGGACTGGTGCATATTAAATAGGTCGTGGACTCGATGTCTTCTTGTTGGTATGGTGGGGTCGGAGAGTGGTACGCTCGATACGATTTCGACCTCGAAAATCTTTTCGTAGTTTAAAATTACGAGGAGTATTTGGCTTTGATAAATACCTCATAGAGGCAAAAATAAATAGCTGAAACCATGGAAACTAAGTTAAATAATTTGAATTAGAAATTCGTATTATATAAAAAAAAAAAGTTTAAATTTACACATTAAAGTTGACCATGACTAATTTAAAAATATACAAGTTGTTTGGCTTATATTGTTTCTACTTAATTATCTTACATAACGTTTAAATTATGCTCAGTACTTTTTTGCATGTACCCCATCATTCCCAACACCAAAAATACTGAGCATGTGCAGTAACTGTTACAGAAATTATAGCTTTCGGCTTCAGTAGTTACTACATTTCGACTGATACTAAAATCAAAGTAAACTAATAAAAGTTGTATAGGATAAGTTTTGTAAGAGTAAAAATCATAACTTTTTAAAGAACAAAATGTCGTGCCAAATGTATGTAAATCAAGGGGTGTGGATCATTACACAACTTTTCATTACACACAGTATTAGTTACTGCATTTAAATTTGCCATGGATTGATTCATTTTCATTTTCATATTAAAAAAGTTTTCCTTATTTAAAAAAAATTTCCAGTTTGGTGGTATTTTTGGTTTCGAACTCTCCGTTAAAGACATTCGTTTTTTAACTTTTTACGTTTTTATAGCACTTTTACGAAAATTACGGGAGTGATGTTTAGAGCACCTTAACAGGCGTTACACACAGCGATTTTGATCAAAATCGTTAAAGTCTTTTTTTGGTAATTGCTGAAAAACAAATTTATCAATATCATCTTCTTTATACGCATTATCTTTTCTTGTAATCTTGCAAGTTAAACACAGGAGAAACGAGGATTTGATGGGCGATGTTCAAGGGAAGATAACTCTGTGTTGATGACATTCGTTTTTCAACTTTTTACGCCTTTAATCGCATTTCTACGGAAATTTCGGAGGTGGAGATGTTTAGAGCAATTTAAGCGATTTTGCTCACAATTATTAAAGCCGGGTTTTTTGGCAATTGTTGAAAAACATAAATTTTTCAGTGGCAGCTACCTTATAAGCATGGTTGGTTGTTTTCAGATTATCTGGTGCCGTCAGCAACACGAGGGCTATAATGCGCCGAAACATTCGTCATTAGACAAGCCAACATACATTTACAAACACCCATGCCTAACACGTGACTCGAGCCCGCAACCTCGCGGCTTAGAAGCTAGCATGCTAACCACTATACCGTTTGGTCGGCACCTCATAAGCATGAACATTTTGGCGAAAACCATAATGACAGATTCACTGGCTACCACTAATCTGTATGCCAAAGTTGAGCATTGTAGGTCACTCCATTCGGGAGTTATGCTGGCCACGGACACCCACTTTTTCACACAATTTTTCATGACTATTTTTTGATCAATTAAAAGAGACTTCTCTCAGGCAATTTTTCTTGACCAATTTTTAAATTCAGCACGTTCCAAAACGTGTAGGAAAAAAAAAAATTTCATCGAATCCAATACTTTTACTAACCTATGTTAACATACGATAATTGAAAGTAATAACAAATCAAATAGCTAGCTTTTAAATAACCTTACATTTAAGTTTACACATTCTGTATATGTGCAATTTTCTGAAAGAAATTCATCTAAATTCATCCCATTTGTATTCCAACTACAACCTAGATACTACCATCCAATTTAAATGCTATTGAATAACATCAAACCAGATCTTTATCAGATCCTAATTCCATTTAATATTCTTAGACTCAATCTTTGTTGTGATGTGAGCCCATGTCGAACATACCTCCGCAAACCTAAGTAATATCATCTAGGGAAACATGTAGAATACATTTTATTAAACATTGCCAAAAATATCCTATTCTTATTAATATCCACCTCCGCAAGGTATCATTTGTTATATCAATTCAAGCTACATATTAAACTATTAGTTATTTAATGATACTATGTATTTTATTTTTTAAAAAGTATGTCCGATTGTAATTAAGGAAACTGATTTTCGTAAAGGAAAAAACACTGATCAGAAGACTTGTATTAATGCACGCTAAACGATACATTTTTAAGCGCAATAATGGTTAATTATGTCGGGACTTACAGCTTAACGTGGATTCCGAACCTCAACGAATACCCATGACTAACCCATGAATCGAACTCCTCACCTTTTACGTGCGAAGTCACAGCGCAAACCATACATTCGTCAGATGGGCGATCAACAGGGGGGATAATACCTTACAGAGAATGAAAAAATTCATGAACGAAATATCATAACCTTTGTCGTGCCGAATAGGGAGGTAATAAAATTTAAATTTTAACCCTTTCCACTCGTAATTATTCTTTAGAAAGTTAGAAAATTACTCGGAATTTTTTTTCATGATCAATCGAGATGAATTATTTTCATGGAAATGTGTTCCAATTTAACTAGAAGGTTTACCATCCTTTAATCAAAAATTTAAAAATATAGCCCCTGAATACACCCCTTGATCTAGGATGGGAATGTGGCCAAATAATATTTTATTTTTCAACATGTTAAAATAATTTATTGAAACTACTAAGAATACTTAAGTATATTACACTATAGCGCACTGACCCTTTGCATTCCGCTGTCTCCTCTTTCAGGGGACATCGTAATCTAGCATATCACTCGGATGGGCCCTCTCAGGGGACATTAAAGTTTATTAGTGATTACGGAGAATTAGCTTTTTCCAGTACAACTTTTTAAGAAATACACGTTTCCCTGAAGTTCTCTCTTGAAATGGTACAAGAGATCAAATCAAAATATGGTAAAATTACCAAGATATATATATATATTAAAAAACCATTTCAGCTGGGTTTTGTGTCAAGAAAGAACGTGAGAAGCGTTTTTCAAGACGGTCCGAGCACTTTTCTGCGCCACTTGAAAGGAGCGATAAGGAGAGTTTGTCGATGGTTGGGTTTGTTGAAATTTACTTGCGCAAGGGCAACACTAGGGCTGAGCTGCTGGTAGCCGTTCAGAATGGTTCAGAGTGCAAAAGGTTAAAAATCTAAAAATATAATATGAAAAAACTATATAAACAATATTTAGGGGCGGAACGTAATGCCGGCACCTCCAAAGCAAATCAACTTAGAAATACTTCGAACAGAAATGTTTTGGTAAAGTTATCACAGTTTGCCCAATACAGATGCGATGTCCCCCGTAAGGGGACATACGAGCGCGATGGTAAAACGAGTGAAGTCCCCCATACGGGGACACATACGAGTGCAAAGGGTTAATATTTTCAAGGTCACACTCTTTTAAAAGTGAGCCAGGTTGAATTGTAAATAATACGTTCAGTTAATGTATTCAGTTCAACTCATTCAAAGTCTATTTTTGATCATTTTCGGCCATTTTTTCATCAGCGGACCAATATATTCATAATCTACCAGAAGTTCTCTACATTCTACTAAAAAATTTCAGAATGGTGTTCTATCAGGTACTTAACTATCTGAGGGTCATGGACGTATATATACGTCCTTTGGATCCCTGGTTTTTCTAGAAATGCACAACATTTTAAAATTAACTGAAATTTAAAATAAAATATTTTTTAAATATTTTATTAGGATGATAGATAAATACTCATTTAAAACAAAATAAATAAAATAACAATTAAAAAAATTACAGATTTGAATCAGAAATATAATTTAAAAAATATTGCAGGGAAAGCAATTGGTTGGTTGGTTGTTTTCAGATTATCTGACGCCGTCAGCAACACTAGGGCTATAATGCGCCGAAACATTCGTCATTAGACAAGCCAACATATATTTACAAACACCCATGCCTAATACGGGACTCGAACCCGCAACCTCACGATCTAGAAGCTAGCACGCTAACCACTATACCGTTTGGTCGGCGAAAATTTTTCAGGAGAGCCAAAAAATTATCGCTCTGGTACGTAAAGCAATGCTTAAGTACACACTTCAGATTGAATTTGAACTATTGCTACTGGTTGGTTGTTTTCAGATTATCTGGCGCCGTCAGCAACACGAGGGCTATAATGCTCCGAAACATTCGCCATTAGACAAGCCAACATACATTTAAAAACATCCATGCCTAACACGGGACTCGAACACGCAACCTCGCGGACTATTGCTACTGGAATTCGCACTTTGGGCGTTCTCCACTTTGTTTAGCTTGGTCTTTAGGACATTTTTCCGTAAAAAAAGATTTTCAATTTTTTTGCTACTTAGGTCGTTTTCCATTTTTAGTCCTTAGTTGTACAATTTCGCCCATTACCTGGACTCTCTGAGGATTAAACTTGCAGTCGTCTTTCAGTTTCTAACGCGTCATGACTTTATACAACACGAAACTTGACATCTAAATCAATATTAATTTTGGCCCACCGGATGGTTGTGGGGTTAGAGCTCTGGTTTCGCATACCAAAGGTGCCGGGTTCGAATCCTGGATTAGGCATGGATGTTCGTTATAGTTCGGAATCCACGTTAAGCTATAGGTTCCTGCCTGATTATCCTTTATTGAGCATAAAAATAGGTCTTTGAGCGTACAAACCAACCAATATTCATTTTGAAACACTAAGTACATGTATAAAGTAGCACAAGTTTCCAACGTCAAAGAGAATCGGTAAATAACTGATCTTAAAACAACAACAAAATCAAATCATATTCAAGTCAAGTGAATGTATTTGTTCTACAACTTATATCCCTTTGACATATTCGTGGCGAAACTTAGATTACACACCAAGGATTTTAAGGGAGGTAAACAATTACCTACATTTACAACTATCCTAACAGGCATTATATATAACACCATCACTTAAGGAAAGACAAATATTGTAGCAAGCTTCTTTAGAAAGATCAACAAATATTTCGCAATCGCTGATGCTGCCTGGACAGACTTGCAGAAAAACAAACACTTCCAAGAGCTGGATGTGTGGTGAAGATATTGGTCCTTTGGGAATAGAACACTTTCATCGAATCACTTATTTCAAGATGATGGTTTGGGAACAAGATATACCATTTTTTGTAATTCCCCGAGAATTCCTTGAAATACGGTCTTCTTGATGTTTATTTTCCATTTTTTTTGTTGCTTGGTGGTAAAAGAAAAAGGGAGAAAGAAATTTTGACAACTTGTATTTTGTCGTTACTTTTATTTGGGTGTAATGGTCCATGGTATAAGCAATTAATTGGAGAACAAATTTCGATAAAGACTAGTCTTGGATCAAAAAATATTCAGAAAAAATAATACAACCAATAAAATTAAAGCTTTTAATGCAAATCCTTTATATGCATTGCCAATTTTTATATTCGTTAACGCAGAGCCGGTTCTGCAAACAGCGTGTACTTGGTGTTTGCAGCTAATTTTAAAAATTAAAAACATTTCTATCAGCAAAATGTGCGGTAAACTAAGTTTCAAAATTTACTTATTAAAAATGAACGTGAATTTATGTACGTCCAAATATCATTTATTTATCTCACATTCAAATATCATTTATTTATTCTGATTTAAGTAATTTTATTATTTATTTATTAAAAAAAAATCGACAGCAGGAAAGATTTTAAAATGGCCGGTTGAATGCTATTTCAGCGCGATTGGGTGACTGAAAGTTGTTTATTAGCATTCCGTAAAATAGACGATTTAGTGACAATAATAGCTACCAAAATGTGATAGAACGCATTGACATCGATATCGAATCTATTTGCAAAGTTTCAGCCCGATTGGATGAAGAAAGGGGGTTAATTAGACCTCCGCAGATATTCCCGCCATCGACACACAAAATCGAAGTTAATACAAATGATTTAAAAATACACTGAATATATTTGAACATATTGAACCACGAGATTTAATTTTATAAGGGTCAAGTATCGAGTTGCCATATAAAATACAAAAAAGTTTCTTTGCATAAAGTGCGTCAGGGGCTACGACTATTAAAGTTTATAGTTTTGTTATATCACTTCTAGAAGAATATCACCAAACCTTGTGTTTATTAAATCTCCTCTTTGATATCTGTCTGTGATGCTAATAGAACGTTTAAATGAATACTAAGGCGTCAAACATTTTTATAGTTTGAATTACTCGTATACACTGAAGAGCCAGAAAAACTAGTATAGGCGTGCGTTTGCAAATAAGGGAGGTATGCCATCAATCAGAGTTATGAGATGAAATCTGAAGAGGCCTTAATTAGACAACTGGTGTCTGACAAAGCTGTTAGATTGATTCTTGCTGCTACAATGGCAGGTAATCAAATTTTAAGGGACTTTGATTGGTTGGTTGTATTCAGATTATCTGGTGCCGTCAGCAACACGAGGGCTATAATGCGCCGAAACTTTCGTCATTAGACAAGCCAACATACATTTACAAACACCCATGCCTAACACGGGACTCGGAACCCGCAACCTCGCGGTCTAGAAGCCAGCACGCTAACCACTATACCGTTTGGTCGGCTAAGGGACTTTGAACATGGCTTTATAGTTGGCTCTCGTGATATGGGACATAATATATCTGAGGTGGCGAAGAAGTTTAGATTTTCGCCTACGACCATTTCATGAGCGTATCGTGAAACTCAATTATCCGGTAAAACATCAAATTCCAGACATCGGTGCGACCAGTAAAAAACCTTGAAAGAACGGGACCATAGACGATTAAGGAGAATCCTGAAACAAGATAGAAGTGCAACAATTCCACAAATTGCCGCGGACTTCAATGCTGGGGCATCAGCAAGTGTCAGAGTACAAACAGTTCGAAGGACCATCATTAACATGAGATTTCGAAGTTGAAGGCCGACTCGTGTACTGTTGTTGACTACACGTCACAAGTCTTTACGACTCACCTGGGCCCGCCAATACTCCCATTGGAATGTTGATGATTCGAAACACGTTGCCTGGTCTGATGAGCCTCATTTTCAATTGTATCGGGCAGATAGACGTGCAGTTGTATGTAGACAACCGCATGAATCAGTGGACCCTACATGTCTACAAGAGACTGTTCAAGCTGGTGGAGTCTCCATAATAGTATAGGGCGTATGTAGATGGCGCGATATGGAACCCCTAATCCGCCTAGAGATGTATTAGGGGTACGTAAGTACCTCGCCCAATCACCTGCACCCATTCGTGTCCATGGGGCATTCGGCCGGACTTGGACAATTCCAACATGACAATACGACACCCCACATGTTGAGAATTGCTACAAACTGGCTCCAGGAACACTCTTTTGACTTTATACATCTCCTTTGGCCACCTAAATCCCCAGACATGAACATTGAGTATATCCGGGATGCCTTGCAAAGTGCTGTTTGGAAGAGGTCTCAATTACCTCGCACTCTTATGATTTGTGAACTGCCCTACAGGATTCAAGATATGAATTACCCCCAGGATACCGTCAGACATTAGTAGGATCCCTGCCATGTCGTGTAGCGGTACTTCTGCGAGCTTGTGGAGGCCCTACACGATATTAAGCAGGTGTACCAGTTTTTCTGGCTCTTCAGTGTATTTTGCGATATTGGACACCCCTAGATTATGACAACTACATGCTAGTACTACTCAATATTGAAACATCGGTCTAGATTTAAACATACCCAAAATATTACATTTTGAAGAAAGAAAAAAAATCGAGATGAGCTCGCTTCTAAATTCAATTTTGAGTTTGAATGTTGATACCAAGTTTATATTTTAAATGTGTATAACTTTCCACAAAAAATTCTATAATCGGGATGTTTAACGCATCGTCGAAATTTGGAATCACGATATAGTTTAACAGTGAATATTTCACAAATCCAAAAATCAATTTATCAGATCATGATGGAGATTTAGGTTCAGTCGCTTTTTCTACGACTGAAGACAAAATTATAAGTTTGGTATCAATATAAAGATAAAATTAAGTCAAAATCAGTTTATCGTTAGTAATAAATATTTCTAAAATGTTTTCTCTAAGAAAAACTTCCCGACGACAGAAAAGGATTTCTACCAACATACAACTATACAGAAATAGTTTATTATTAAAAATCGTAGTTTATCTTATTCTTATGAATTTTTTTTATAAGAAATGACGCAGTTTTTACTAAATAAAAACTATAATTTTTTTTTCTTTCGAAGGTTTACAAACTCCTTCGAATAACAGAGAAATTGCTATCAAATTTCAGCACATTCAACTTCAAACACAGCGATAATTCAAGCTCAGTCAACAAAGATATACCTTCCCGAAATGTGTCCTATTCTCGTCTGCACTTTAATTCCATTTTCCCGCTTCTTTTATAGTTTCGTGGCAAAATTTCTAACAAAATCCATTTAACCAATCGCGTGATCGAAATGACTAGAAATTTCCCTATTAATTTAGGTGTTGCCACCTTTTTCTAACCTGTATTATCGCTGTTTAAAAATTAAACTAAATAAAAATAGAACGTTAAAATAAATACGTCACTATTTACAATTAGTTACAGACGATTTTTGTAACAATATTATTTGTTTTCTATGGGTATTTCACACAATCGTAACCGCTGATATTACTGATCGTGGTTTTGAAATGTTGTTAGTCCTGTCTTTTTACCCTAAAACAAACCGCATCCTATACGGACAGGTTTTGGTGTCATTCAAAATGGTGATTTTTTACCAATAACGACTTGGAGTTCAAGTACTAAAAGGGGCCTTGATGTTGTGTGCTATGAACATAATTCAAATAATTATAAGGTACACTTCCAGGTTATCAAATAGGCGTGAAATATTTATTGCAGATAAATATTTATTAGTACTTTTATTTATTTTCACAAAATTGAATATCGGAAGTTACGCTTTAACTTTTAAACTTTATCGCATGATATTAATAGAGACTTTTTACTTGTTTTAATATAAGAATGAATAAAAATGTAATTGCTGCTATTTGACATGGTAAAATATATTTACTAATTAGTTTTAAACACTAAAACATGCTTAAATATATATAAACACTAATTTTTATTTAACAATATATGCTTCTATAAAAAGTTTAAGTATTTTTTTTTTTTGCTCAGGGAAAAAAACAATTTAAATTAATCCCAATTCTAAAGTTTCTTATTTTCCTATGCATAAAAATAAAACCCATAAGGTTAGAATACTTAGAGATATAAAAAGATTTTATCAAACAAAAAGCATGCATAATATTTTTAACACCTACAGTACATTATAAAAATTAACACTGACAAACAATTTTAATCATTAACTTTTGATAAAAAAACTGGTTCCAATATTATAAAAAAAAATACTGATTAAATATTTTGTTTAAAATTATTCTTTGTGTGAATAGATTTTTTTTCTTTCATATCTGATTCGGTATTGTATATTTTATCATCAAATTTTTATCACCCTTATTATTTTCATTTAATAATAATTCTAAGAGCTTGGTATTGAGAACAACGAATAACAGTGTTATGATTTTTTTTTTTTTAATTTGAATTATATTTCAAGTTAAATTAATTAAACGAATACGCAACAAGCAAAATAGCGATGTATGTTTGAACATTTTCGATAACGTAAATTTAAAAAGCATGACGATATTTTTTTTTTTAATGAATATAACATCTATAGTTTGTAAGAACTTAAATTGGATTCTATAGAAATAATTTAATAACCTTAACGTCGTGGCAACACAACCATTCATTGGTCATCATATTTTTACAATCACCGACCAAAATCATACAAAATAATTTCCTCAAGGTAAAATAAATTAAAATTCAGATATTAAGATTGACAAGACGGATTTTTATGAGAAATGTTTTGTAAAAGTGCTTGATTTTACGAGGATGTAACGATATACATAAATACTTTTCTTTAGTAATAAATACTTCACATTTTCTAAAAACTCTCAAGTATTTTTGCGTACGAATGAATCGCAGAAAAATAATTGAGTTGATACTCATTGAGAAATCTAATAATAATTTTTACGATTCCTATAAAAAAAGTTTGTGGATGGCAAAAATTATCTTTTAAACGCCCTGCTGTAAGTAGGTTTTTTTATAATTTTTTCTTTTAAGCATAATACTTAAACTTCTCGAGCATTCAGTATAGATCCGTTTTATTATTATATATATATAAGTATTCACTTAAAAAAAAAAAAAGTGGATTTTGAAAGGGAGCTAGAAGTTTATATTTATTATTAAAGTTATTTAATGAGCTATGCCGAGAAAAATAATTTTTTCCGAGAGAAAAGTAGTGTATTAAAAACTAAATTTTTACAAATAGTAGCAAATGTCTGTATCTGGAACTTTAGAAGTTTTTGGTTACAGGACTAACTAAAATTTCGTTTTTATACTAGTTTGCGTTATTTATGTCGAACAATCTTATTTTAGTTTTAAGAGTATCATACCTTTAGAGAATTCCAGGATGAATAGCATCACAACGCATGACTTGGTGAACGTGTTCCAAAACATCATCGTCGCTGTTCACAAATCTGCAGTTCACAGACAAGAAAAAAAATTCAAATCCTCAGTTTCCAAAAAATCCAACTCCTGAGTTCACAAAAAGAGAAACAACACGTGTGTCTTCTCGTCACAGGACCTCAAAAAATCCACAATGAGGTGAAAAATTACACTTAAAACTCAAAAACACCGATTCATAACATCCAAAACCATGCAATGCAAGGTGGTCACTAGTCTTTCCATCAAACTTGAGAAAATCACTCGATTCTCTGAAAATCACTCGATGCTGCTACGGGACAAAGTTTCGGTTTCGTCCGATCCTCTGGCGAGTCGGAATGAGACTCGGGGTGGAAGTTGCCGTTTCGGCCGATATCGGTTGTGAGAGTGTGGGCTGAACGGGGGAAAAGCCACCTTGCCAGGGCGACGAGGCTGACATCTGGCGGAGGGTGGAAGATAAAGAATAGGGGGAAAAGTGGGTCCTTCTAGAGAAGATATGGTACCCTCTTCAAAGTTCAAGAGGAGTTTGGTGGTGTTTTTTTGCTTTTGTTTTTTTGGGTGTTGTTAGTGGATATTAATTGGTTTTGAGGTTAGGGTGAGAAGGAATTTTGCTGCTGTTGTTGTTAAGAGAAGTAAAGAAGGTACTGATGGTTTCATAACCAAAAAAAGCCGTAAATCTGCTTTTGAAGGCGGTGTAAGGCCTTATAAAATACCGCTTTTTGAACAATTAAATACATTTTCCGAGTATTGCATGGATGGTTTTAGCAAAATAAAAATAATTTTCTAAAGATTAAGCAGGTAGTTTAACAATACGATTTTTTTTAAATCCTGTATATTAATTTCAATTTTGTGCGTATGTTTTTCGATGGCGGACTAATATATGGAGGCCTAATTAACCCCTTTACCGTCATCAATTCGGGCTGAAACTTGGCAGATAGAATGCATTTTCATTGACATCGAACCTATCAAATTTTGGAGCTGTTATTGTCGCTAAAAGGTTGATTTTACAGAAAACTAATAAATCAGCTTGCCGTCATCCAATTGCGCAGAAACAGCATTTAACCGATCACCGAAGGAACTCTTTCTTGCTGCCAAAATTGTTTCAATAAATTAATATTAAAATAAATTGTTTTAATCGGAATAAATAAAAAGGTATTTAGATGTGAGTGCATGCATTCACATTCATTTTTAATGAATAAACTTTGAGAAGTAGTTTACGGATATTTTGCCGATAGATGTTTTTAATATTTAAAATTAGATGCCAACACCAAGCACACGCTGACAATAGAAATGGTACTTTGTAAGAAAATATAAAAATTGACAATGCATATAAAGGATTTGTATTAATAGCTTTGTTTTTATTGGTTCTATAAAGTTATGATAGCAGAATGGTTATGTTGTATTTTTTGGCGCAGACTATCTACGTGATAGCTATCCTGTTTCGGTTGGTTGGTTGGTTGTATTCAGATTATCTGGCGCCGTCAGCAACACGAGGGCTATAATGCGCCGAAACATTTCGTCATTAGACAAGCCAACATACATTTACAAACACCCATGCCAACACGGGACTCGAACCCGCAACCTCGCGGTCCAGAAGCTAGCACGCTAACCACTATACCGTTCTATCCTGTTTCGAAACATCGTTATGAAAATGTTTAGCTGATAATAGTTCAAATAGCAAGGGATACTTATGTGGGTAGAACTAGAATGGGGGAAAAACAAGAAAATTATATTACAAGTACGTCCCTCGATTGATAAGGAAACTTTCACAATCACCAGTGTGAAGAATCACTCATTAAATCCGATATATCAGGGTACAGATGCAGGAAATAAATTTCGAGGCATGTTGCTTCCGAGCTATGAGTTTGGCAATATGGTACCGATAGATTGTGTCGAAAATCCTAACTCAATCGTGCTCACTTGATGGCTACCCCTAAAAATTGATAAAATGTATTGTCATGGACATCGAATCTATCTGCCAAGTTTCTGTCCGATTGGATGGCGACAAGGGGGTGAATTTGGCCTCCGCAGATTTGACCTACTCAGCCAACCACTCATACAATCAAAGTTAATATAAAGTATTTAAAAAGAAATTAGAATAAAGACATTTAATATTGTCATTCAGACCAAAGGAAGAAATCAATACCCAAGCTAAATACTTAAAAAGAAAAATACGGTAATGATAAAAATTTATGCAAGTGATTTTTATGAAATATTTCAGATTAGATAGAAAAACTGTTACTTAAAGTTGATGCTTGTATCCTTTTTATGCCGAACTCAATCTTAATTGAATGAATTTACTTGACATCGGTAATGGAATTATTGTAAAACCTGTTTGTCAATCAAGTATAAATTGGAAGAGAATGATGGAACCAATGGAACTTTTTCTACTCAATTCAATATCAGAATACGATATAAGACGCTTTAAATTGTTTTGGGGAAATAATGCCATAATGTTGTTGTTGTTGTTTCTAATCTCCCTTTTGTCTGACGAAGTCAGACAATATCAGTGAAGCCATTGACATTAATGAAGTCTGACACTAGTTGTGGACAGTT
The DNA here is from genome assembly GCA_963978545.1 of Linyphia triangularis. NCBI lineage: Eukaryota > Metazoa > Arthropoda > Arachnida > Araneae > Linyphiidae > Linyphia > Linyphia triangularis. The sequence goes on along the minus strand of OZ021729.1, from coordinate 11,213,028 downwards.
ATAAATGTCCTCCCAGTCCAGTCCAAGGCAGTCCAAATAGTGCTGAGGTGATGCCTGTTCTTTTTGGCATTTAGGGCAAAGAGGAAAATTTTTGCTTCCCCCGGAATATGTTAGGCCTTTAAGGTGACCACTAGCAAGTCGGCTCCCCCTCCTTTAAAAGATCTATCTTTTCTATAGATGTTATATCCTCTGTACTTTAGGGTTGATTTCATCTTTAGCTTGGTTTCCTGTAAAGCTATCACTTGAACGCTATTTTCATCAGCCATTTTTAATAATTGATCCAGTTTGATTCTAGTGGCTGGAGTGGTCAATCCATTTAGGTTACACTGCAAGATTTTGAGTGTCTTTTGTGTGGGAGGAGACTGTAGCTTACTTTTCAAACATGGTCCTCTGCCTAAACCACGAGCGCGTACCAGTTTATCCTGCGAGACGGACGATGCAGTATCAGATACATTAGTCGACGTATTCATGGGAGGAAAAAGCTTCTGTTGTCCGAAGACTGGAGCACCTAGAAGGTAGAAGACTGTCATTGCTCCAAAAAAAAAAAAAAAAAGGGACCGCTCCTAACATGGAGAACAGAAGTCCTAACAGCCGATCTTAACATAGATACAGACGCTGCGAAAAGGAGTGAACTACATCCCAGTCAGGCAAGTGCTTTATTTAAAATGGCGGCACTTACTCGCCATTGTCGAGTTGCCGTCTTAGAATATATGAGACATTTTGTAGAAATCAGTTTGCCAGGCTGATCCCACCTCATTCTGCTAGCAACTCCGCTGCCTGTCCGGGACCAGATGGCTAGCTTCTACTATCTAGAAGCCATTCCCCTATCCGCAACCTGAGGACCCGCTCGGTAGCATTGCAGCTTTGCCTCTGGGAAGTCACCCCAGCCCGAGATGCCATAATGTAATATGTATAATGTGCAGAAAATGCGATTAAAGATTGCGAGCTTGCACTGCATTGTTTTCTTTTAAATTCCTTCATAATGAGTTTTAGATGCAAAAAATTATTTTTGTGTCTAAAATTGGATAAAAATAGGGGTGTAGAACATCGCACAACTTTCAATTAAACTATAATAATGACTTGAATGTGTGTCATTTGCCGTTTTTGTATTTTCATCGATTCATTTTGCCTAAGTGGCTAGTATGGCGATATTTTTTTGCGATAGTCCTTCTATATAAGTCTTTAAAAAAAAAATTATGATGATACTGGCGAAATTATTTTCGATAATTCTTATATGATCCTTTCTTATAACTGAAACAAGGAGCTCAAGGACCGTTTAACAATAATTGGAAAACATGATTTTTTTCAATGGCAACTACCTTATGCGCATGAGCGATTTTGACGAAAACCTTAATGGTAGGTTCCTATGCCATCACCAACCCGCACACCAAATTTGAACATCGTAGATCAATTTGTTCGAAAGTTATGCTGACCACGTACACACAGACACCCACACATACATTTTTTCTAGATCACTTATGAAATCCCGATGTTCCAAAACGTGGGGAAATGCAAAAAAGCGATTTTTTTTATTTTTTTTTGGACCTAATCCTATACTTTTATTACCGTTTGTATACAAATGGGTCATTGAAAGTAAAAATAGGCAGGGCCTGATTTAGAATTTTTTTTACTGTAGGCCCAACATTCAGAGAAGGGCCCCAATAGCAAATATTTATTTATTTACGTCACAATATTACCAGATCAAGCTACATTCGTTAAGACTAACTTTTTACAATTAAAATTCATAGTTTACTTTCACACGATTTTTTTGTTATAATTAGTATGATCTTGATTTGCTCAAAACTTTTGAATTAATCAAGACCCCCCCATGAACACTAATTTTAAAGTACACTTTCCTGTATTTTAAACTTACATTTTACCACAGGGTCCACAAATTATATAATAATAAAGATCACTTAATTTTATAACAATAATTCTAAATAATACAAAGTAACCTTTCCACTGTTTCTACGATCTCACCAAAAAGGAGGGCCAAAAAGTCCACGGAAGAGCCTGCAAACCAACCAATCACAAAGACCCTTTCATTTCATAATATAAGAAGTTGCATATGGTTGGTTGGTTGGTGAACATCTCTTTACAAGAGGCGAGAGAAGAACAGCGGCGTAAAGCCTTTGTCTCCGTGTACATATGAAGAAGTTGCATATGATTGGCTGAACCGGAAAGATTTGCTTAATTAGGTTTTATTAGGTTAATCTATCTAACTTAACTCTGTGACTATAAAAAATATGGAATTGCGGATGTGTAACTAAAATTTTTTTATTATTTTTGTTCAGTACTTCCCATAAATAGACCATTATATTTAAATTTTTCAGAAAACTTTCAAAATTTGGGGGTCCCTAGGCCCAGGCCTAGTGGGCCTAATGGTAAATCAGGCCCTGAAAATAGGAGTGTGTAACATAGCAGTACTTTCATTTACACTATAATATTGGTCATCAGGGTGTTCCAAAATGTGGATAAATGCAAAAAAAAAACCACCATTTTTTTTTCACCGAATACTATACTTTCATTACCCTATGTATTACATATGGATAATTGAAAGTAAAAATTAGGAAATTGTTATATTAAATTATTTATGATTTCAAATTTATCTATCGCAAACGTTTCAATTACGAATATCTTTCCATTCAAACGAGATTGAAATGTACGATTTTAGCTGGAATATATATCCGAGCAAAGCCGACATTATATCTATATTGCTTTATGACACTACAACATCTAAATTAATGAGGGATCTCTTTCTGAAAGATACGTCAAGGACAGACTGTCATATTTGCATCTTTGATAATAGAGCATCCGTAAAGAGCTCTACTGCAGGTAATCCAATAATCGAAAAAGAGTGTCACGTATACTAGAGCTTTAAAAACGAAGGTTTCAACAACGCGAGGCATGGTTCGATCCGGAAACCTTTTACTAAGTGAACATTCCACCTCTCAGACATTAGACCAGGGACGCCAACTTTTAGACCATGACGCAATTTTAAACGAGCACCAAACTCCACATTCTTTAACAACAAGAGAAGAACCATTACAAAACCATCGTTAATCACAATCAAAATGCGGTCGAATAAACCACCTTCGACACTGGAAAGAGACAACGAACTGGTCAACCGAACTCTCACCATCTCTTTACCCCGTTTAAAACTGGGGGGTCCATTTCACGGGCATTTTCCAACACCGACCCGTTTAAAATTACCCCGCTCCGTGACTTTACGGAATCCCAAACAGAGGCGGGGATCAAAATAATCTGCTTTTCCGTGTGAATTTTGTGATTAGGGCAATCAGCTGTGCAGACAAATTCCTTCCGACCTTTGTTCCACCTTTGCACTTTTAAGGAGCACACTCGTTGGTACCCGGGTACGTTGGGGGGGGGGGGAGGTTGGGGAGATAATTACGCCCCTTGAAAGTGGGAGTTCGTGAACCGGATTTTGTCACGTCTTGCCGGTCTATTTCATCTCGGGAGATATCTTGATCTCCGGCATCGACTTCTTCGTTGGGGAGAAAGAAAAAGGGGTGAAATAAAAGATTGGCTAGATTTGATGAGCTTTGGGAAAATAAATCCGGAGTGATATTTTTTGCTTCTGAACTATGGCTACAGCTATGCATTCAGACAGGCTTAAATTTAGAGCAATGAATACGTTACAACGACTTGTAAACCGGTTTTATTACGTCCTGATTGGCAGAATGGAAAGATGTGTGGCCGATTCGATACAATTCTTATAGTATCCATGGTTAGAAAAGTAAAATATTAATTAAAATTTTAAACTTAAATACACTCATTTTTTTTCATCGAAATATATTGTTACGAATTTCTGTATATTTATAAATATTTCGTTGCATTAATTATGTAAAAAAATACAATTTATGTACATTTCGCATAAGGCAGTGCAAGAGTTTGTTTTCCTGCAATGTGTCTCTTAATGCTTGATCACGAGTTTTGCAGATATAACGCTGGGAAGCGAGTTTTACAAGGAACAGGGCATTTAACATTATGGTAATGGCAATCTAGCCAAATTGGCGAGATAGATCCAAGTTGGGGACAGTTTTGGCGACTAATTTTTGTCGCCAAATGTCGCCAAACTTGGCGACCATTTGGAGACATTTTCGGTTCCCATGTACATGTATAGGACTTTTCGACTACGATCTGGAAAGTCCTCCAAATTTCTATCTCTGGAAGTTTCACGAAGGTTTAACTTTCCTATAGAAGCCGGCCAAGAGACCGACGGAGTTAGTCGAGTCCGTTAGTTGACTGAAATTACTGAGTTGAAATACTGAGTTAGCTGTCTCTCAGGGAGCATTCAGAGAGTTCCGAAAGTTAACTATATTGCATTGTCTTTTGCAGCGATTTTAGCTGTTGTGTTGTCAAGTTTTTAACTGCTGTTTTGTGCTCTATTGTTGTGAAAAGAGCTGTATTGAGTCTACTAGAACGAGAAGTTCTGGAGTTGTAAGAGAATCTGCGAAGAGTTATATCGGAATAAATTTCTGCAAGTTTTGATCTGCTTTGGCTTCAAATCTTTCAAACCCATCCACGCAACAATATTTAAGTTTAATACAAAAATATGTGCGCAAATTATTAATATTTCTATAAAAGTTAAGATTCATCCAGAATTATACGTTTACGCTGAAAGATGCATCCTACAGCGTATACTCCAGGTTGAAGTAAAGTAGTCTCGGTGGTTGATTACTTTCAGATTATCTGGCCCCGTTAGCAACACGAGGGCAATAATGCGCCGAAACATTCGTCATTTGACAAGCCAACATACTGTTACGAATTTCTGTATATTTGTAAATAATTCGTAGCATTAATTATATAAAAAGAAAAGTTTATGTACATTTCGCATAAGGCAGTGCATGAGTTTGTCTTTACTTCGCTTTCCTGCAATGAGTCTCTTAATGCTTGAAAACGAGTTTTACATAGATAATGCTGGAAAACGAGTTTGACAAGAAAGCCATTTAACATTATGGTTAATGGCAATCTCGCCAAGATGGCTAAGGATTTGGCGACATTTTCGGTCCTATTTACCTGAATAGGGCTTTTCGACTGCGATCTGGAAAATTCTCCAAATTTCTATCTCTAGAAGATTCGCGAAGGAATCTTTCCTATATAAAGCCAATAGAGAGTTGAGTTAGTTGTCTCTCAACGAGCATTCAGAGAGCTGTAATGCATTGTATTTTGCGTCGATTATAGCAATTGTGTATCTAGTTTTTAAGTGCTGTTTGTGCTCCATAGTTGTGTAAAGATCTGTATTGAGTCTATTAGAACGGGAAGTTCTGTAGTTGTAAAATAATCTGCGAAGACATATCGGAATAAATTTCTTCAAGTTTTAATCTGCTTTGGCTTCAAGTCTTTCGAACAGATCCACGCAACAATACATGCCTTACACGGGACTCGAACCCGCAACCTCGTGGTCTAGAAGCTAGCACGCTAACCACTATACCGTTTGGTCAGCGTAATGTAGTCCCGAAGTATAGAAAAGAGATTCATTGTCTGAAGTCAATATTCCCAAAAAATTCAGATTGAATATGTTCTGGCGCATTAGCTATAAAAGGACTATACTCAGTGTTCGACAATTAAATATTTCCAAGGGGTATTTTTAAAATCCAAAGGATATTTTTTTAAATTAAATCAAAATAAGTTTTTTGACAAAACTAATTATTACAACAGTAACAGTGAGGCACGATTGCAATTTCGCGTATCAGAGCAGACTGTGCCGTTTGGTGCGTAACGTTGGTGTCCCACGAAACTATTGGGAAAGTGCTGGCAACACCTCGAAAGCGATTGTGCTAATGTCGACAACACATAGGAAACTATCGGGAAAATGCAGGCAACACTACAAAACTCATATCGCCAATGACGGAGAAGTAAAACTTGACGATTTACGAAAGCCTGAAAATCTCGAAATAAACGCCTGCGATAGAAAACTAGGCGTGTGAAGCATCGCACAACTTTCAATAACAGTATATTACTGACGTGGATTTGTGTCATTTACAGTTTATATATTTTCATCATTCATTTAGCGAAAATTGCCACTTTGGTGATACTTTTTGCCATAATTCTTGTATGGGTCTTTCAGAGGAAAAAAAAAACTGCCAAAATTTTGATTTTGGCGATATACTTTTTGATAATTCTTATATTTTCCTTTCTTATAAGTGAAACTGAGGAGATAAGAAAAAAAGATTGTTGATGAGGTATGCTCAAGGAAAGAAAGCTCTTGTTGAAGGCATTCGTTTTTCAACTTTTTAAGCCATTGGAACATTTTTAAGGGAATTTCGGTAATGGGGATGTTTAGAACACCTCAAGAGACATTAGCACAGCAATTTTGAGCAAAATCTTAGAGCCGTTTTTTCAGTAATTACTAAGAAACATGTTTTTTTTCAATGGCAGCTACCTTATGCGCAGGCGCAATTTTGACGAAAATATGAATGGTAGGTCCTTGGGCCTCACCGACCTACACGACTAAAAAAAAAAAGGAAAAAAAACCCATTAAAATGACGATATTGGCGATGTTATTCGATAGACATTGCATTGTACTTTCTTGTGCGTGAAACAGAAAAATCAAATCGTCGATGGGTGATGCTCAAGGGCAGAGAACTCTGTGTTAAAGACACTCGTGTTCCAAGTTTTTAGACTTTTATTGCATTTCTACGGACATTTCGGAGGTGAGGAAGTTCAGAACACCTTAAGGGGACTGTTAACGCAAAAATTTCAAAATTTTCTGTTTTTATATTTTAGTGGAAATATATAGCCTACAATTCTAGCTTTCAGTACATACCTTACTTTTGCTGATCCGAGAAGATATAAAAAAAATTATTTGAGTTTTTGTAAGCGCGCATATCAGAAATCGTATGTATTTCAATTTCTTAAAATGCATTTTTCTCTTCATGTGTATTTTAAGATTTTTAGGGTATTCGATTTGTTCCTTGCGATTCAAAAGTTGATGTATTTTTTTTTTAATTTGGAGATATTGTTTACTATACTATTTTGAACACTTTTGTGCATGGAATTTGGAATCTGGTATTTTTTTATTGTTTTACAGCAATTTTCGTAATGCTTCTATTTAAAAAGTTTACATTTTTTCGCCGTTGTACCAAAGTTTTACTTTTAAATAATTTACCAATGAGTCAAATTAAAAGTCCATGCACAATTATGTCAATATATATTCGATTAGCTTGTACAAAAAAATTGAGACAGATTGCAAAAAATTTGAATCGCAAGGAGCGTTTTTAAAATTACAGAAAAAACGCAAAATTTTTCAATAAATTTTAATTTCTTGAAAAAAAAATCAATATAAATTTTTGAAATTTTAGGTTGTGTTTCATCTAATTGCTATTGAACTGCACAAAAAAATGTCATGAAATTTAGACAAAAATTGAAGAATTTTTATTTTTGACTTAACAGTCCCCTTAAGTGGCATTTGCAGAGAAATTTTAATCAAAATCGTTACATCCTATTTTTAGCAATTGCTGAAAAACACGATTTTTTCTTGATTTCAAGCGCGATTTTGACGAAAATCTCTATGGTAGTTTCCATGGCCACCACCAACCCGTACACTAAATTTGAACATCGTAGATAATTTTTTCGGGAGCTATGCTGATTACGTACTCACAGGCAGACATTTTTTCTGGACCACTTTTTTGAAATCAGGATGCTCCAAAACGCAGAAAAATGCAAAAAAATAATAAAACGATTTTTTTTTTTACCGAATGCTATATTTCCACTACCCTATGTAACCATCTCGGTAATTGAAAGTAAAAACATCTAGAAAAAATATTCAAAATACTTAGTAATATCTAGACATGTGTTTTTAATATACCTAATTACATTTAGTTTCTATTTACTTTCCATTTGAATTCTAAACAACTTTTGCTCGAATTATGAATACTTATGCATGCAATATGCATAAAAAGCGTATGAAACTTGGATTAAGTTCCAGAAGTTGCATTTTATTTTGAAATATTCAAACACATGCTTTCACACTCAGTGACAAAACAACCTAAAAAAGGGTAAAAAAAAAAGAGTTTTTTTCGCTTATTAAATCTAAAAAAAGTAGCATCTAGCACTTTTTCATGCACTTAACAACATGCGAGACAAAACTAAGCATCTACAAATTGGCATCAGTAATCATATTTAAATTCAACGGAATTTTATTCCCGATTTTTCTTCCTTGAACCAAGTGAATAGCAGAATATGCGAGATGCTTCTATTCCTTCGTAGAATTTTGAATAATAAAACTATTTCCAAGCTTACAAAAACTTTAAATAAGTAGTCAGGAAAATTTCTCAAAGCTTTTTTAAAAGAGGATGTATAATTTCGCTTTTTAATTTATTTTCTTGGAACACGGGAGTGTCTAATATACAAGATATGCAAGACTTTAAATAACTTGGTGTTACTTCGAAAATCAAATTATTTTAGCAGTATAGCCCTCGTGTTGCCCTTGCGCCGTTAAGCTTAAACCAAATTATTTTAAGTCTACTTACGGTGTTATCCTTTAGGTTTTAATAGTTACGGTAAAGATCAAAGGCATGTGCTTACGTACAACATTGATACTAATACCAAATCGAACAAAAATTCTATTGTTACGAGATTTTACGGAAAACATAGTATAAAAAATTGTGTACACATGTACATAAAGTTAACGTTTCTACATATATAAAAAGTTTCCTTATGCATGTGTGTTTTATTATATTAGATGTCAGATTTTTTTTAAATACTTTTTTTAATGAAATTGTGCATACTTGATCTTCGAAATAAGTGAAAGGTAACTGGCCAATGCAAATTTTGAAAAACCTTCCGCCTCCCTCTTTTCCACCCTTTAAGGTGTATGACTATGAAATCTACAGTTTTATTCCTATATTGATGAAATTTACTTCGCTTGATCTTCGAAATAAGAGGAAGATTACGGTTAATTGAACTTTCGAAATCCCCTTCCCCCTTTTCCCACATCCCTCTTACGAAGAATGATACTTAAAATCACTGACCTCTTAACTAAAACTTGTGGATAGCTTTTGGGATTTTTACTCTGCAAGCTGATAAAGCCAATTGAATACTTTAACCTATCTAATCTACATAATAGATTGCCCCTATGGTTACCAATATATTCCGACTAGTGTGGGTGAAATTTGCCAGTATTGATCTGTATAGTGATTGTTAAGCCTTCTTCGGTCTCAAGTCAATAACAAAGCATGAACAATCTAAAAGTTGTAGTTAGTTTGTTGTTTTCAGATTATCTGGCGCCGTCAGCAACACGAAGGCTATAATGAGCCGAAACATTCGTCCTTATACAAGCCAACATACATTTACAAATACAAATGCCTAACACGGGACTCGAACCCGCAACCTCGCTGTCTAGAAGCTAGCACGCTAACCACTATACCGTTTGGTCGGAAAAAGTTTGTAGTTAGAGATCAGTGCTTCAGATATACCCATATAGCACGCTTCCTCCATGGAGGTCCCTGGGAAGTCATTCGTAGTCCCGGGGATGACTGGGGACATTCTAAGGACCTCCCTGGGAGGATGTGTGTATATCTGAAGCACTGACCTCTAACTAAAACTTGTTGATAACTTGTAGGAAATTTTTACTCTGCAAGCTGATGAAGCCAATTGAATACTTTTCCCTATCTATCCTACATAATATATTACCCCTATGGTTACCAATATATTCTAACTAGTGCGGGGGAAATTTGCCAATATTGATCTGTATGGTGATTGTCAGCCTTCTTCGGCCTCAAGTCAATACCAAAGCATGAACTATCCAAAAGTTGTAATTAGAGATCAGTGCTTGAGATACACACATATAACACACATCCTCCCAAGGAGGTACCTGGGAAGTCATTCGTTGTCCTGGGGATGACTGGGGACATTCTAAGGACCACCCTGGGAGGATACGTGTTGTATGAGAAACCAATTTGAACTTTGTTCTTTTCTGAAAGTATCTTAATTAATCCAGATAATGGAGAACACAACCGATGGTAATGGTGAAATCGTAGAAGGGGGACTGAGGGTGATTGAGGCTAGATACATAAATTGAGAATCATTGTGAACCAAGTTAAAGAGCAGTTTTTTTATATAGCTATTGCATTTTTTTTTTGAACGGATACGAAAAATCATCACTTTCGAAATTAATCTTGCTTTAAATTCGGACAATAATAACACCTATTTTGAGGAGGAATAATATCAACCGGGGGTTTGAAGTTGGTACTCATATAGCACACATCCACCCAGGGATGTTCCTAGGAAGTCCCCAGTCATTTCCATTACTCCGAATGACTCCCTAGGGACCTCCCTGGGAGCATGTGTGATATATAGGTAGAGTACTTTAGAATAAAACACGTAGAGTAATTTCGAGTAAAACGAGTAGAGTAATTTCGATTTGTTAATATTTTCAATTTAACTTTTCAAAAAATAAAAAAATACACACGGCGTACTCAAAATTAAAACACATGTATTCGTAGATTTCTTAACCTTCTTGTAAGTACATATATTACTTTAGTACTGACCCTATTATCACCATTTCACCATAAGAAGATTTAAAACCACCCAAAGTAAAGAGAAATATCTTGGGTTGTGAGGAATAACCTTTTAAGCTAGGAAAAGAAGTCTACTCGATTAATGATGCTGCTGGTGTTGCAACGAGAAGAATTAAATTGTCACGAGCTCAAATGTGATGGAGATGTTAAAATCACGCATCACATTCAGATGACATTTATTTTTTCGTCCATTAATAGAAGTTGATGAGAGCATACTCACTCAAAGGAAGTGTCGACTCAACTTTTCTTGTGCTACTTTTCACAAATTATCGCATCATTCATTAATTTTGTACAGCAAAGAAATATACAGGGTGTCTATAAAGGTTTGACACATTCTGACGTTGAATAATTCATAAAATAATGAAGATATAAACAAACTTATGGCATTTATACAAAGAATAACTCATATTTTCATAAAAGCAAATTTAAAATATTAGAAATAAGAATCAATATTAAAAACATCAAAAAAGATAGCAAAAAAACAGTACAAGTTCACATTGGCGCAAAAGCAGCACAATCGTAGAACTTTTTATAACCAGTACAAGCATGAATTAGAATTAGATATTGAACTGGAGTCCCCGGCTGGTCTCTCATCAGGGGGTTCGACCAGCCGAAACCTCTCCAGGGGGCGTTTCTGAAAGACCGGCTCCAAAAGACACGAAATGTCACTCTTGAATCCCGACTCCTCCAACCAAAACAATGAGAAAACAGAAATTACATTACAAAAGTATACAATACATTGAAATTGTATTTTTAGAAAATTTATATTTATCTGCGGGATGGTGTTTTCTCTACGGAACACTTTTTGGATGTGTTATAAACAAAAACAATTTTATATGGGTCTATCGGGTGTTCTTCAAAGGGATAAGTTGTAGGGATTATTTTTTTATTATTTCAATGCATTGTATACTTTTTGTAATGTAATTTCTGTTTTCTCATTGTTTTGGTTGGAGGCTTCGGGATTCAAGAGTGACATTTCGTGTCTTTTGGAGCAGCACTCTTTCAGAAACGCCTCCTGGAGGTTTTCGGCTGGTCGAACCTCCTGATGAGAGACCAGTCGGGGCCTCCAGTTCAAAATCTAAAGCTTGGCGTCCACTATTGTTGAACAGAGCAGAACGGAGTGGGCTATTGCCAATTACAAGGCTGCCAACGTCTACTGTAGCACGAGCCTCTTGCTACAATGGAAGTTAACCATTGGTTCTAATCTAATCCAGTAATTGGCTCTAATCTAATCCAGTAATTGGCTCTAATCTAATCCAGTAATTGGCTCTAATCTAATCCAGTAATCGGCTCTAATCTAATCCAGTAATCGGCTCTAATCTAATCCAGTAATCGGCTCTAATCTAATCCAGTAATCGGTTCTAATCTAATCCAGTAATCGGCTCTAATCTAATCCACTCTTCTCTACTCTGCTCAGCGATTGTGGACGCCAAGCATAATTCTAATTCAAATATTTTCATTTATAGTGAACGTTGCCAAAGAAAAGTTCCTTTTGACCTTTTTATTTTGTAAATACCGTCTGCCCGTGTTATTCATTTTATGTGTTTCTCGTTTCTTTTGTAAATATAGTTTGCGCTGGTTATTAATTGTATGTTTTTCCCTCTCGGCCACCCAGATCACCTAACATAACGCCACTGAACTTTTTCTTTTGGAGATTCGTAACATCGTATACAGGAGGAAAGTGTCGAATGACTTAAAAGGCCCGGTTTACAGACAATAGGCTCTGTGGATGATTGCCTGTACCTGACGCACAAGTGGAAGTCCAGAACTTTTTGAGTCTATTTAACCATTAGTGTTACCAATTTAAATTTATCTTCATTATTTTATGAATTATTCAAAATCAAAATGGAGATAATCTTTTATAGTATAGTACCCTGTATAATAAATAGAATTATTTTTTCAATTTATTATGTATTTCTTCGCTTTAATTTTAATAACTAGTAATGTTATCGTATTGCTTTAGCGACGATAACTTAGTCGGTTGGGTTTAACTTAAGTTTGTTTACATAGGTCAAGTTATTAATTTTTTTAATTTTTTTTTATTTTTCACATTGAATTCAGATTAACATTAATTTGAAATAAGTGGTGTTCGATTCAAGTCGTCATTTTTATCCTTTATTACTTTCAATTACCCACATATATATGCATAGGGTAATAAAAGTATAGCATTCGGTCAAAAAAAAAATAAAAAAAATTAGATTTTTTTAAAATTTCTCCACGTTATGAAACATCCTGATTTCAAAAATGTGATATAGAAAAAAATGTATGTGTGTGTCTGTGGTCAGCATAACTCCCGCACAAATTGACCTACGATGTTAAAATTTGATATGAGGGTAAATGGCGGCCATGGGACCTACCATTAAGGTTTTCCTCAAAATCGCGCGTGCGTATAAGGTAGCTGCCATTGAAAAAATCATGTTTTTCAGTAATTGCTGAAAAACGGTTCTAACAATTTTGTTCAAAATCGCTGTTGTAATGCCTCTTAAGGTATTCTAAACATCCCCACCACCAAAATTCCTGTAAAAATGCTTTAATGGCGTAAAACGTTGAAAAACGAATGCCTTTAACACAGTTCTTTTTCCTTGAGCATACCTCATCAACAATGTTTTTTTTTTTTTTTTTTTTTTTTTTTAATCTCTGCTCAGTTTTACTTACAAGAAAGGATAACATAAGAATTATCGATAAGAATATCGCCAAAAATCCAATTTTTTTTTTATTTTTAATAAAAGACCCATACAAGAATAATCACAAAAAATATCACCAAACTGGCAATTTTTTTTCTAAGCGACTGATGAAAATATAAAAATGATAAATTACACAAATCTACAACAGCAATATAGTGTAATTGAAAGTTGTGCGATGTTCCACACCCCTTGTTTACTGATGTGACATGTCTTGTCCCTTTTCTCATGATACTAGATTAATTTAAACACTTTGAGACCCACTGGGACTTCGAAATCCACTACTATGAAGTAGTTTCTTCAACTATTGGATGGTAGCTCAAGCTTGTTTCTCTTGAGGAAGCTTGAAAGAAACAAGCATGCAAGATAATGAAAGGTCAAGATGGTTGCTTAGAATATTGAAAATCATCCATACATTTATATATGGCGAGAAACAAGCTTGTGCTGATATCCATCAATTCAAGAACGAACTTCATAGAAGTCCATTTTAACCCTTTGCACTCGAGGCCTTTTTCGCGCGGAGGTACCAGCAACTCGAGGCGTTTCGCGCCATTTTTGGTTCGGTCCCCGGTTACGAATCCGCATCATAGAGACTAAATATAGTCATTGGCCTTGCATCGAATTTCCGCATCAAACCTAGTGGTCCTTTCAAGTTGCGGCATCCAATCATGTGGCACCTGAGAGGCACCGTTCGAGCTCAAAGGGTTAAAGTACCAATAGGTATCAAAGCGTTTAAGTTAATATAGTAACATGAGAACTGGCGGGACAGGAAAGTCCTGTCATTAAGAGGACACTGGACACTTTTTCCAATATTCTTTAGTTGTGCTTAGAATTAAATAAAATTTGCCGCACACATAAATTAAATGACTTAAAAGACAACACAATTTGAGGAGATAATATAAAATTGATTGTAAATTGAGAAAAATACATAAAAATAATACGAAATTTTAACTTTTTCAAAATGCTCCTTGTGAGCGCAATATTTTAACGAACATGAAAGAAAAATTTAAAGTTGTTTATCTGCATATTGTAAACATATTCACTAATGCTTTTATCTGTAGGTGCTATAGTTTAACAGAAATAAAATTACAAACTTTGAGCTAGCGACTTTTCATTAGAAAATGCACATATTTCAAATTTCTAATATAAAAAAAAAAAAAATAAATAGAAAACAATTATGTGACATAAAAAAGCATGTGTGTATCTATTTATGTACAATAGATTATTTCTACAAAAATTAGGGGGATTTATCAAAAAATGAACCGCAAGGAGCTTTTTCGACTTACGTAAAATGCGAAAAAAGCGAATCTGAGAAAAATACATTTTTAACTTTTTCCAATGAGCGCGCAATAGGTTAAAATAGTTAGTTGAAATAAAGATTTTATCACTTAAAATCCTCGGAATTCAAAAATTTAAACGCGAAATTAAAACTATTGACCTTAGCAATTTTTATAGAACGTTAACAAAAAACATAATTTTTGGTATTATTTTTATAGTTTCAGTGTTCCATGTCCCTTACATAAAGGTTATAGAATGATTGAATTTTAAAACAAAAGTGAACTGAAATCGAACTACTTAAAAATATGAATAAGGAAAAACAACTCGATTGGAAGTTACTGTCACTGAAAAAGCAGCTTCTTCGTATGGTCCTATTGCTGTTCATCACGTTCTATAACCCAGAGTGTACAATTTGGTTTATTTAAAGACTGAAATTGAATTTTTTTTCCCAATTGCTTAAATTGAACATTTTATAAATTTAAAGATTTTTTCCCTATAAATATGGCTCTCAATTGGAGAGTTTTGTGACAAAGTTGGCAAAAGATGCAATATCTATTTTAAAGAGTAAATTGTTTGGCAGACGCACGTAATTTCATTAGTATGCTTTAACGAGAGAAAAAAAATGTGCTAATTTTAAAATGTGCAAAATTTGTGATATTTATTACACCCCTTTTATTGATATTTATAATATTAAAAATCGAACACACATTCTAAAATTGTCTTACCACAAACTAACATTGAAAGACCAATTTTTAAATTAATAACTAGATAAAAAAAAAAAAAATCCGCGATCAAAAATTCTCAAATGAAATTTTGTCAATGATTAGAGAGCTTTCATTGAAAAGTTTTTAATTCCTGATAACCCAAATAAATATATGCATTTGTATTTAAATCATTTAGATTCCTACAAATTATTTAGCTTATATGAGCAAAGATACACACATTTCCCCTTTGGGTTATTTCTCAATACTAATAACTCAACGATATTAGAATTGGATAGCAAGTCTAAAGCGTATTCTTTATCAAGAAGAATTACTTGCATTAAAACTACTCATGCCAAATGTGCTTTATTCTACTATCTATTAGATCTTTATTAAATAGCCGACTTAGTTGACCATTATATAAACCACTTTCGGCATAAATGATTTTAACAAAACGGGGTGGAAACCTGCTTCAACTAGAAAAATAAGCATTGTCGGATTATCCATTTTGGTGTTCAACGCCTCAATTGAAGTAGGCTTCATTAGTAACTTGCATTTTATTTTGAAGAAGCGCTTTTTCTATTGCTGACACTTCTTAGTTAACGCTTATAATGCTCACTTTAGGTGCGCTCAACGACCTATGCTTGTGCACACTAACAGTTAATCAGGCCGGGGCCTACAGCTTAATGTGAATTTCGAACCACACCGAACATCCATGCCTAAACCCTGGATTCACGCCCTGCACCTTTGGCATGGGTTGGTTGGTTGTTTTCAGATTATCTGGCGCCGTCAGCAACACGAGGGCTATAATGCGCCGAAACATTCGTCATTAGACAAGCCAACATACATTTACAAACACCCATGCCTAACACGGGACTCGGAACCCACAACCTCGCGGTCTAGAAGCTAGCACGCTAACCACTATACCGTTTGGTCGGCACCTTTGGCATGGGAAGCCAGCGCACTAGTCACTCAACTATCAGATGGGCATGCTCACTGTTATATGTTTAAGTAAATTATTATGTGGCCCACCTCCCATGCTTTTTCGGATAGAAAGAATAAAAGCTTTTATAATTTAAGAACTTTAAGATACTTGTCGTTCCCTTTTCAAGTCCCAGATTCATTGGACAATTTTATATTATTTCTAAATCAAGCAACATCGCACATTTTTGATGTTCCTCGTTCGTTCTTCGCTTATTTACCACACACAAAATCTCAAGCACAGACTTCTTTAACCACCTACAAAACCTCCTCTGTCGAAAGTCCGAAGATCAATAACCCTTCTCAAACCCAACTCACCCACTATCTTAAACTTCACAGACACGGTAGCCCCAAGTACACACAACCTCCCCTCCAATTGCAACAACCGGGGTCAGACATTGTTTGCCAAACACAGCCTCCTCCCCCCCCCCCCCTTATGTTTGCCAACTCACAACATATCATAATCACGAGAATGCGTCCCAAGGACCAGAGAGCGAATGGAATGTCTGACATTACATCTGAACTATGCTTTTATGAATCGACCCAAGGTTGAGAATTCCGTAGGAAGTCCTATTCACATCATATACTAATCTTGAGCTTACCGTCGTAGTGACGCCTTATCGGTTTAAACCTACATATTGAAGTGATTGCGGATATTCCTGTTGTACTTGTAATGCTACAATATACAGATATTTGCACTAGTTGGTCATTTGTAAAGTGCAATGAAATAGGGATGTAAATCATAACTGGATTCAATTTTAGATTACGGATTATGGTAAATTAGGTGATATATCGAAGTGATAGTTACCTTCTAGGTACTACTAGACTCCTAGGTAAAAAATAACCTTTAACCTTTAACTGCTGTAAGCGGTCTGACAGACCGCGAGTCATTTTTTGTGGAATGCTTCCACCCCCTAAAATATCTCATCTTTGACTTTTACATTAATTTTTCTGATACTTTGTTTCTTAAACTTTAAACTGATGTTCACAAATTTGTGTGGCACAGTATGGACCATGTGTTGCTCTTGCGCCAAAAACCTCAAACCACCCAAAAACAGCAGTTAAAGGTTAATGTTGTAATATTCACTCCAAGATGTATAATTGGTTGTTTTCAGATTATCTGGAGCCGTCAGCAACACGAGGGCTATAATGCGCCGAAATATTCGTCATTAGACAAGCCTACATACATTTACAAACACCCATGCCAACACGGGACTCGAACCCGCAACCTCGTGGTCTAGAAGCTAGCAAGCTAACCACTATACCGGTTGGTCGGCTCCAAGATGTATAAATATCCAGGGCAAAATTGAAAGAAATAAACGTAAAAAAATATGTTGTAGGTAATTTCAAGCTATATTCAGATGCCCATGCCCACCTGATGACTGTATGGTTAGCGCTCTGACCTCGCATGCAAAAGGTGCTGGGTAGGAATCCCTGCACAGGCATGGGTGATCTTTGTGATTCGGAATCCACGTTAAGCTGTTGGTCACGGCCTTATTTGCCGTCATTATGTATAAAAACAGGACTTTGAGCGTACAAACCAACCTATCATATGTCCAAGAGAAAGACTCCTCCTTTCCCTAGACGTCTGGAGTTGCATCTTACGCACTGTTTGGAAGTAGTTGTGATTACCGAAAAAAAATGCTGAAAATAATGATTACCCCAAAGTTATTGGTTTACGGGTTACAAGATAGTATGGATACATTTATTATAAAAATATAACAGGGGAACGCATTTCATGGACATTTGATGGTTAAAAAACAAAAAAAATTCCAACTGGCACCAAAATTTGATTCCCATATAGCTGCAACCAACATTTGGTGCTTAATTTCATGATTTAATAGGGCTTACAGTCAGAAGCAGAACCATTAAATCTTGAAACTAACCACCAAATATTGGTTACAGCTAAATGGTAACCAAATTTTGGTTTAAGGTGGATCCAATTTTTTAAAAGTGTCTTATTTACTCGCTGTGGAAAGAGGTGTCCATATTTAGAAGTGCGTAGAAATTTGAAGGCAAGATCAGAAACTAGAATACATGTTGGGAGAAAATCATGATTGATAGCTAACATAACAAAGACGATATAAGATGCACTAGTCAAAGAGTTGAAGCTACTTTATTTGGTTGGTTGTATTCAGATTATCTGGCGCCGTCAGCAACACGAGGGCTATAATGCGCCGAAACATTTCGTCATTTAACAAACCAACATACATTTACAAACACCCATGCCTACACGGGACTCGAACCCGCAACCTCCCGGTCTAGAAGCCAGCACGCTAACCACTATACCGTTTGGTCGGCAAAGCTACTTTATTTCAAAACTCAAAAAACTTTTACTGTATGGAACAGGATGAGGTGTCAAGATCATCCACGCCTGTCAGGTCAAGTGATCACCACATTATTTTAAGTCGGATACAAAAACATTTTATTTATCGACCAAAGTTATAAATCTCGCCAGTTTTGCCATGATATTGGATTAATTTAAACACTTTGAGACCCAATGGGACTTTGAAATACACTTGTATGAAGATCGTTCTTCAATGGACAGTTCCCGCATTTTTTAAAAACGAGTGAACTTGGTACATATTTATGAAGAATTTCTTTCTGATTCCAAATATTTAAACAAAAGTTCTTTAAAAAAATTAGTTATTTAAATATTAAGAAAAGAAAATGCCCCAAAACCGGGCCAAAACCAGTCCGCTCAAAACAGTCAACAAAATTAGTAACTTAAAGAGACCCCTGCGTTTCTATGGTTATCGTGAGGTTTCTGCCAAATAGTTATCGTTAAAAAAGTTGGCGTTGGTAGACCATTGCCACATTCCGTACAGGCTGGCGTGATATGCGAGGAACTTGCAAATTTGGTTTCCGCTGCTGCATTTCAAGCCAAGATGTTTGAGATCTCTTTACGTCACGTTCAACGTCAACGAAATGGGTCGTTTTCTCGCCAACCTCTAACAAGGTAATTTCGATCGCAAATTAAAAAAAGAAAAAGCGCATTGAGCAGAAATTTTTATGTTTATGGGCTTTTCGGAACATTTAGAATTGAATAAAAAAAATAAAAAAATGCGGGAATTTTTCATTGTTGGATGATAGCAGAAGCTTATTCATCTTTATATGCAAACATATAGATGATTTTAAATCTTCTAGGTATCCACCGTGACCTTGCATTGTCTTAAAAACTTGTCTCTAGTATGCTTCTAAAGAGATTAAAGATTGTGCAGTCATCCAACGATGAACAATTCCAGCATTTTTTCTATTTTAAATGTTTCGAAAAGGCCATTAACACAAAAATTTCTGCTCACTGCGCTTTTTCTTTTTTCAATTTTCAATTAAAGTTCCCCTGTTAGACTTAGGGGAGAAAACGATTCATTCCGCTCGAAGTGAATGTGACGTCAAGGCTTCCCAAGCATCTTGGCTTGGATTGGTTGGTTGTTTTCAGATTATCTGGCGCCATCAGCAACACGAGGGATATAATGCTCGGAAACATTCGTCATTAGACAAGCCAACATACATTTACAAACACTCATGCCTAACACGGGACTCGAACCCGCAACCTCGCGGTCTAGAAGCTAGCACGCTAACCACCATACCGTTTGGTCGGCCATCTTGGCTTGGAATGCGGCAGCGGAAACCAGTTTTGCCAGTTTCTCGCAAAATCGCGCCAACCTGTTCGGGATATGGCAATAGTATATCAAATTAACGCTAACTATTCGGCAGAAATCTCACGATAACCATAGAAACGGAAGGAAGTTTTGACGTCACAGTTATGGTGGAGTGTTTTGATCGGACTGGTTTTGCGGCATTTTCTTTTCTTAATATTTAAATAACTAATTTTTTTAAAGAGCTTTTGTGTGAATATTTGGAACCAGAAAGATATTCTTCACGTACATAAACTAATTTCACACAATTTAAAAAAATGCGGGAACTGTCCATTGAAGAAAGGTTGGTTGATTATTGCCTTGCAAAAAAGCAACACTTTGCCCATGCTGTGTCAGACAATTAAAGAACGAACTTAATAGAAAGATTGAAAGTCACAATTTGTCTCAAAGCGTTTAAATCAATGCAGTTCCATGAGAAAACTGAAGCAACTTATAACTTATAAGTCATGTCAGTACATAAAAGGATAAAAATAAGGACTCTAACATTGCAAAGGGAGCTGATAAAGGCTTGAATTTAATATTATTTTTCATGGAGATCGATTTTGATGTTTATTATTACCACCCTTCATAAATTTGATATTAACTACTACTGCCTTGTATTTTAAAGCGATTAATTCTAAATAGAGTCCCATAACAAAACAAAGTTTTCCTCAGGCCACATTAGCTGAAGCCAACATTAATCCACTTACAGCGAAATTCTATTTTTAAGTAGCGGATTTAAAGCCACTTGCGTCTCAAGAAGTTGCTCATAAATTCACGGCTCTCTCGAATTTTATGTCGCTTTAAAAACTAAACGAAAATAAATAAATCGCGATTTTAACCCGCACCGGCGTCTTTTATGGCGACTCTCAAATGGTTAGCACTTAAAACTGTTAACACTTTCCAAAATTAATTTGGGAATGGGGATGGAGGGGGGGGGGGGGGGTTCTGTGAAATGAGGGAAATTAGCACTACACCTCCAACTGTAAATAATCATTTAGAATTCTTTCCCAAAGAACGATGCGGTTAAGTTAAAAATGCTTCTTGGGGAATCTTGTAAAGTTAAAAACGTTTAACGCGTAATGAGAAACTTAGGGCATTAAAGTTCTTTGTGGATTATTTTTTTACAAGGAGACGATTCCTTTTTTTTTGTTTTTTTAAACGTTTTTTACTGTTATTTAAGGTGGGTTTGCATAAAAGCAGATTTTTTGGGGGAATATTCCGAATGAACTAAACTATCGAAGGTTTGATGGGTGAAATAAAGTTAATTGCTTAGTGAAATGGTTATTTTTTTTTTTGGTTACGGGGTCAAGGTTACCATGTGTATTGCCATTTTCCAAACATGGTAAAGCCATGATGTAATTTTTTAACACTTTTTTATTAGCTTCATATGTACCTATGTAAAAGAATCTTTGAACTCGATTTTTGACCACTTCAAAACGTTGGATTAATTCAACATTTTGCACTGTTATCAAGGATCGTCGACAATACAATAATTCAATAATATTTGTCGCATTATCGCAAGGATTAGCAAGTGTTGCCCTTGCGCCGTTAAACTCCAACCAACCAACCTTCTCCGGAATCGAACCCTGGTGTCCCGTTACACGTTACAACCCCAGTAGTCACAGAACCTACCATCGATAGTTGATAAAGCATACATTTGAAAGATCTGTCGTGGGCACTACTTTTATACTATCAGCAAAAAGTTATTCAGGTTTATCATATAATAATGATGGATGAGCCACTGATTGGTTTTGATCTAATAATAAAGCGTTCCTTTCATTTGGTCGGACCTCTGGATCAGGCGCGGATTTAGGGGGGGTGCGGGGAGTGCGACCGCACCCCCCATGATGTATCTCGTCGAAATAATTTTTGAATGGCCGTTTTCTCCAAATTCAAAAAAAAAAAAAAAAAAAAAATTACATTTCTTTAATATTTGTAAGATCTATTTTTTATTTAATATCAATATCGATGGATTTAGAGGGGGTAAACAAAATTAAGCTTTTTCTGAAATTTTTCATGTTTCATTAATACAGATTCTTAAGCCACCTAATCGAGCTCCTTATTTCACAATCCGTAGAAGGAATAGGCTTGAGAGGGGACGAGTAGATCGCGATTGTGATGACATGCAATGTACCGGTCAACGAATCTTTATCCCTTGTGTGATTCTCAAATTAAAAAATTTCTCACAATACCATTAAAAAATTTCTCAATTTCAGCACGATTTTCTCATTTGTGAGTAGGAGATGGGACCAATAACTGGCAAGTTTTTTATTCCAATTAGCATTCTGCAGGTATACTTCTTGTCTTCTTGATCAGAGGGCAATTAATTATACAGGTTTAATATCGGGGTGCCATCGCACCCCCTAAACGTACAAAAAATCATGCACTAAAAATATTAAAAAAAAACAAAAAAAACAAGAACCTTTAATTATAATTGGAAAATAAAATGCCTAATTCCTAATTAAAAAAAAGCTTTGATCAAATCAGTACAATAGCATTACTGCAATTCTACAGAGGTTGTAAGAAGTTCCGATGAAGAAGCTATCGCTAAATTAGGACCAAGAAAAGTTTCCCTTCGTTCTCTCCAGAAGATCAACAAAAACGACCCCTTCTTTCTTGACCTTGAATTTGAAACTAAGGACACAAAGCAATAAAACTTGTGGGGCATACTGTTCCCTCCCATGCACGTGACATTGCACCATTGTGAGTTGCAAATTACTAAAATGCCTCTACTCTGGGTGGAAGTGACAAGTGAATGGAATGGTCATTTTTGCTTGGAGTGTGCGTGCGATGTCAAGTCTTTGTTTCTTCAATTGGTATGGCAGTGCAAGATAATTGACAGTAATATATAAGCATGATAAGATTTTTTAAATGTTACTATTTATTTTACAAAATGTAATATATCATTAACAATTTGTTTCAGTTTAGACGTTTGCTTTTTTTTTCTAAATATGTTTGAATATTTCATTTTTTACAGAATAATCAGAAGTAGTGATTTATACTATACACTCATATTTGGCATTTTATGCAATTATCAACGTAACTCTCAATTCAATACCACCAGTATATGAATAGATTATAATAAAATATGTAATTCTTGTAAAAATAAACTGGTTTTACTGGATTAACCCCTTGTATCTGCACCCTTTCATATGCAAAATCATAAAAGCCCTTTGATAATGTCAAACAAAATTGCTTTCGTAAATTATAAAATTTAATTTATCCTTAACAGTATAAAGTGAGTTCCATATTACCTTTTAACTTCTTTTCAAAATATTCAGGATCATAGCCAAACACGTTTTTAAATATTGCTATATGCTCCAATCTCACACCTCGCAAAAATTCACCGGATCGAGCAATATTTGGCTCTCTGTAGTCTGTTTTCAAATTGAGTAAACACTTCAAAAATTTTGACTTGTAATCTCGCGTAGATTGTTGAGCTACTTCCTGATAGTTTTCTGAGGTTTCTCTTATTTAAGATGAAGTCCATTTT
Source organism: Linyphia triangularis (assembly GCA_963978545.1). NCBI lineage: Eukaryota > Metazoa > Arthropoda > Arachnida > Araneae > Linyphiidae > Linyphia > Linyphia triangularis. Next base: position 11,189,709 of record OZ021729.1, on the reverse strand, counting down.
TCCCTTGAAAGACCATCTGGTAGATGTTCTCTGCTTAATAAACAAACTAATCAGAATTTAACGTTGTTCCGGTGCAATATCTGGAAATATCCGGTACAGCGACATTTATTGCTACTAGAATATCAAGTAATTTAACATATTGTAATTTCAAAACTGGTCAGCTTAGATTGCAAATTTGTAAATATTGCGCATTCGCAGCTTTTGACAGTTTTTATTTGCTCTGTTAAATAAAAGCCAAAATTGTTTTGTGCGAGTTGATTATTTAAGTATAAATTACTGAAATATTAGGAACAATACCGATGACTTACAAATAATTTAAATCATTTAATGTTAAAATCTTTTTAAATGTTTTTTTTTTTTTTTTTAATTTTAATTTTAATGTGTTTTTGTGTTTGTGACTCAAAATTGATGGTAATATGACTACTAATATTATATCTAATATGAGACACAATATGTAACCGATTAGAGATGCTACTTGTGATGAAAAAGCAGGTCCTATGGTTATATGAAAATTATTATTATTACAATTTCACCTGCTGTAACTAATTTAGTTTGGAATTTTATTTGAATAAAACGCAGAGAGTTAAAACAAACTAATTTTCAGATAATGTTAAGTTTATTGTTTGAAAAACCTGCTTTTTTTTATTTTTTTATTATGGTGATTTGTGTGTTGACGGTTTAAGATGGGCTTTGAGTACATTTTCCTAATTTAAGTTCTTTTTAAATCATATTTATAAGAGAAAATATACAGTTATGTTAAACCAATCTCAAAATTTATATTAAAGTACAGGTTGGGTACAATAAAAATCCGTCTTTTTAGAGAATTTTTGCAACTAAAGGAAAATATAAAACTTTAAGATGAAAAGGGCTTATATGGCTTATCAATAAAGGCTTATCAATATCAACTTATATCAATAAAGTGGTCTAGATAAAATGTCTATGCGTACATGGTCAGCATAGCTCCTAAACGAATTGACGTACGATATTCAAATTTGGTGTGCGGGATAATGGTAGCCATGGGACCTACGATTAGGTTTGAGCATTCACATAAGGGTGAAATCATGAATCTAATGCCTCTTAAGGTGTTTTAATCACCCCCACCTCCGAATTTCCCGTAGAAATCTGATAAAAGCGTAAAAAGTTGAAAAATTTGTGTCTTTAACGCAGAGCTCTCTGCCCTTGTGCATCGCCCATCAACTATTGATATCTTTCTGCTTTTCGTTCAAAAAAGGACAGTGTAATGTCTATTGAATATCATCACCAATTTCGTCGGTTATGCGTTTTTTTTTTATTATTATTACTATTTTTCTTGTCCCACGTAAAAATTATTGCCAAAAATATCGCCAAACTCTCCATTTTCATTTAAATGAAGGAAAATTTGGAAACAGTAAATAATACCATATCAAATTTGAATGCAGTGACCAATATTATAGTGTGTAGTCTCAAGTTTATGTAACTTATATTTTAATTTACTAATGTGATGTCAAACAGAGTTGAAAAGAATTGTTTAACTTTGGAAATTATTAAAACATTATGAATATAGAGTGTTACGTACCTGCAATGTTGTCTAAAGTTGTTAAAAGATCTATCGCCTTTTTCTGCATCAATTGATTTATGATGTTGAATGTATTGGTAAATTAACTTGTATAAAAAAGTTGAATTTTCATGGTTGCTGAGCTTTTTACACTTCACCTAATCTGCATGAGATATTTTTTTGTGCTCTTAAATATTTTTTGTTTAAAAAAAAATACTAAATATTTAAAATTTAATTTTTTATTACATTTTCGGGGTAATTTGTTACATGGGGTGCAAAAGAGGATTGTCAAACCCTCTAATTTTTATTTTTCTTTGAACCCTGATAGTATCATACTAATTGATGATACCCCTCCCCCCCCCTCTTCCCCAAGTTGACAAACTATCACCGCCACTGTAAACACTCCCGTTCATAATCGCACCCCCCTTGATTGACCTCTAAATCCGCCCCTGCTCTGGATTGCAAGGATTAGCTCTAGAAATATAACAGTTTTCCATGTAAATGTGAACACGATCTAAGGGGTTGGTTGTTTTCAGATTATCTGGCACCGTCAGCAACACGAGGGATATAATGCGCCGAAACATTCGTCATTAGACAAGCCAACATACATTCACAAACACCCATGCCTAACACGGGACTCGAACCCGCAACCTTGCAGTCTAGAAGCTAGCACGCTAACCACTATACCGTTTGGTCGGCCGTTTCACAATTGAATAAATAATAGTTTAAAATACTAAAAACACGCTTTAATAGAAAAGTGAACTGAAAAGTAGAAAAACATTTTAAATATAAGTTTAAAATAAGAATAGAGTGATTTACAAGAAATATTTATTTTATCGTTAAAAAGCGTGGGATGCATTTTAAGATATTTTCATAATGGGTTTACTTTCACCAATATCTGTCATTAAATATTTACAAAAATTGACATCAAGCACCCCACGCATTTTAGAGAAAAAAAAATATTTCTTGTTAATCACTACTCTTATTTCAAACTTATTTAAAATTATTTTCTTCTTTTTAGTTCACTTTTCTATTAAAGCGTGTTTTCCAGATTTTTAAACTATTAGTTATTTAATTGTGAATGTTATAATTTCTTGTTGCTAAGTAGCAATCGCGACAAAATTAAAAACTATGGGTATAAAACATCTCTTTATTTTTGCATACATTATAATCCGATAACTACGTTTAAATCTTTTAGTAATGGAATTTCTGATTTGCGTTTTTCTTTTTCCGTTTGAGCTAGTTTAGTACTAACTTTTTCCTAAATATTTAACTGCGCAATTATTGTCAACTTAGCCATATTTGGCGACAAAAGTAGTAGCCAATTTTCAACTTAGCTAAGAAAATTGTCCCCGATCATATATAGAATAACATAGCCCTTGTTGCTTCAAGGCATTGAATAAGCTATTAGTAAAACTGTATACTTATTTTTACAAATATAATTATGCCGACCAAACGGTATAGTGGTTAGCGTGCTGGCTTCTAGACCGCGAGGTTGCGGGTTCGAGTCCCGTGTTTGGCATGGGTGTTTGTAAATGTATGTTGGTTTGTTAAATGACGAAATGTTTCGGCGCATTATAGCCCTAGTGTTGCTGACGGCGCCAGATAATCTGAATACAACCAACAAATATAATTATTTTTATTTTAACAGTAAATTTATATTGATCAGGGGCGCTTGAACCTCTTTATTCCTTACACTTCACGCGATCCAAAAGTTTTATCGGCTTTGTCGTATAAAGTTTCAGTTTTTGTCTCGTTAAATGAGTTTTTAGATGTTCATGTTGTCTATCAAACTTGTTGCTCAGCTCTTATGGAAACTGTTGAAAAACTACAATTTTTCAAAAGCTTTCACTCACTGCGCATGCGTCATTTTGACGCATAATTTGTTGCCATGGCCACTAAATGTATTGAAGAACTAAAAATTTGGGAAATCATTACACAAAAATCCTTACCTATAAAACTATTTGCTTAGATTTCACGACATTCCGAAAGGGGGAGGGAGATCGCCCAAATTTTCAAGTGGCTTTTTTTTTAAACTTTAATCCAATATTTTCACCACCCCATCCTTTCAGATTATGAAGGAAAGAGACGTCTTATGCAACGAATTAAATTGTTTCAGAATTTGAATACCATGCTGGTTATTACACGAATACATTGGCACCAATTGTTCACTTTTACAATGACAGCGAGACTTGGTAGATAAACTTGTGGGGAAAGGACTAGCGATGGAAGGGGAATCCGCCCAAGATTTCCAGACACCACATTTTCATGATCTATCTACTGAATATATTGAACTTGCCTCCTTACCACGCAATAAAAAAAATTCAAACTGTTTAAGTAGCAAAGTTGTTTGAATAAAATTAACTCAGGAGCATTTTATGTTAAAAGTAAGAACACTAACCAGTTAACCCTTTGCACTCGATGCCTTTTTCGCGCGGTGGTACAGGCAACTCAAGACATTTTTGGTTCGGTCCGCTTCTTAGAAACTAAACACAGTCATTGGCCTTGCATCGAATTCCCGTATCAAACCTAGTGGTCCTCTCGAATTCCGGCATCCAAACATGTGGTGCCTGAGAGTTTTTGCTCGAGCGCAAAGGGTTAATTCATCACTGCAAAAAAAATTGGCTGGTTGTTTTCAGATTATCTGACGCCGTCAGTAACACTAGAGCTATAATGCACCGAAACATTCGTCATTAGACAAGCCAACATACATGTACAAACACCAATGCCTAACACGGGACTCGAACCCGCAACCTCGCGTTCTAGAAGCTAGCACGCTAACCACTATACCGTTTGATCGGCTGTAAAATAGTTTATTTCAATCTCATTCATTATTTTAAATGATATACTTTTATGATATTGCTCTAAAAATAAATTAAACAAACTGTAATAATTTCGGATAATATTAATGAAATATAATGGGTTTCCACAAATGATCTGCCACACTTGTTAACTTATTTGTGGGGGGAGGGGGGAGGAGGGAAGGAGGGATAGCGTCAGTGTACTTACAAATATTGTGTTTACGTTTACTTCCTATTTTTATGGGAATTAGTTTCTTTCGCACATTACAAAATGTCCTATTTACGCAGTATTTTGTATTAGAAATCACATTGACAGATTTTTGATTGGTTGTTTTCAGAATATCTGGCGCTGTCAGCAACACGAGGGCTCTAATGCGCCGAAACAGTCATTTGACAAGCCAACACTCATTTACAAACAACCATGCCTTACACGGGACTCGAACCCGCAACTTTGCGGTCTAGAAGCTAGTATGCTAACCACTATACCATTTGGTCGGCGACAGATTTTTGAAGCGGAGCGTTATAATAAGTAAATTTGCCCCCGTGTTGGCGCCTATGCACGAATACAACACAAATTGCAGTAAAACTATAATAGTTTATTATCTTTACTCCTGTACTTCCATGCTGAGTACAAAAGGGGCATCTACAATATCGACATCCAAGCTCAAAGTTATAAATAGTGGCTTAAAGTTTAACAACTTTATGTAGTTGATGCAAACTTATTGACTTTTTCAAAATTTCCCAAGCAGATCTTACCATTAAACTTTTCTATTATGTAGAAGGAATTACAGTGAGCCACCTGGTAGCAACTCAGTTAAGCCAAAAAATGCAGACACCACATCTATGATGCGTGGCACTATAGCGATACAAGTCACAATAATGTAAGGAACTCACCATAAAGTGTGCTGAATATTCAGGAACCTATACCGCAATGCATAATCTATTCTAAATGAAGCACATGCTAGACAATCTAATTTTTGATTCAGTATAAGTGTTCCAATAACGCAGAAAACACAGAAAATTTCAACCTCCAACACACCAATCCTTCCTGTGAAACACCCCTTGGCAGCCACTGTTGCCAACAGTAAGTCATAAAAATATGTCGGTCAAGAACATTGTGTGAAGGGTCAATTACACGGGGCGAGTTTACTAGCTGGCTAATTTACTATTTGATAGTAAAGTAACTCCGTGTCATCCAATCAACTTAGCAGCTAGCCCTGCTAGTGATTGGATAACACGGAGCTACTTCACTGTCAACTAGTAAACTGGCCGGTTAGTAGCTAGTAAACTCGTCCCGTGTAATTGACCCTTGATGCGTTCTGATACCAAACTTGAAAATGCCACTGGAATATTAATCTTTGGTCGAATTTCTTCTCATCTATTCAAATTAGATTTAGTGTTTCAGGAAATCGAAGTTCAAATACTTGCAGACGCTTCCGAACTCTTCATCAGTATTTCTTTCCAGAACGATCCTGCTTGAATCATGTCCAAATCTTTAAATGGACAATTCCCGCATCTTTTTTTTCTAATTCAATTCTGAATGTTTCGAAAAGGCCATAAACACAAACATTTCTGTTTAATGCTCTTTTTTTCCCTTTCGATTTGCAATCAAAGTTCCTCTGTTAGACGCTGGCGAGAAAACAATTCATTCGGCTCGAATTGAATATCACGTCAAGAGATCCCAAACATCTTGGCTTGAAATGCAGCAGCGGAAACCAGTTTTGCAAGTTTCTCGCAAATCGCGCCAACCTGTACGGTATATGACAATAGTCTACCAAATCAACGTCAACTACTTGGCAAAAACCTCACGATAACCATAGAAACGGAAAGATTTCTTGACGTCCCAGATTTCTTTTTGAGTTTTTGACTCTGTTTTGGGGCATTTTCTTTTCTTAATATTTAAACAACTAAGTTTTTCAAAGAACTTTTGTTTAAATATTTGGAACCAGAAAGAAATTCTTCATAAATATAAACTATTTTCACTCGTTTTTAAAAATTGCGGGTATCGTCCCTTGTAAATAGTTAGAAGAGGAGTTGAGCGTCAAAAAGGACCTCCCGCAATTTGATTTGTGCAGTTTCTATTCCGTTATTTCAAATCCAATCTTGCCAGAACGGACCACATGTGATCCATCTAATGACCAACTTATCCCATAATTTGATTTTTGCTGTTTCAACCCCGTTTTTACTTTCAATTACCCATATGTATATATACATAGGGTAATGAAAGTACGTGTTGGAACATCCTGATTTCAAAAAAGGGATCTAGAAAAAGTGTCTGCCTGTGTGTATGTGTGTCTGTGGTCAACATAACTCCCGAACAAATTGACCTACGATGTTCAAATTTGATATGAGAATTAGTGGGGGCCATGGGACCTACCATTAAGGTTTTCGTCAAAATCGCGCATGCGCATAAGGCTTTTGAAAAAATCATGTTTTTCAATGATTGTTAAAAAACGACTCTAACGATTTTTCTCGTGGTAATGCCTCTTAAGGTGTTCTAAACATCCCCACTTCCGAAACTTCTGTAAAAATGCTTTAATGGCGCAGAAAGTGGAGAAATGAATGCCTTCAACACAGAGTTCTCTTTCCTTGAGCATACCTCATCAACGATCGTTTTTTCTTCTCCTCCCAATTTCGCTTATAATGAAGGATAATATAAGGATTATCGACAAGTATGTCACCAAAATCCCCATTTTGGGGAATTTTTTTTTATTTAGATCCATTCAAGAATTATCGCAAAAAATATCGCCAAACTGGCCATTTATTCTAAATGAAGGATGAAAATATACAAAAGTTAACTGACACAAATCCACGTCAGTGTTAAAATGTAATTGAAAGTTGTGCGATGTTCCACAGCCCTAGTTTCAAAACCATTCATTCCAGAACGCACCAAATGTGGTTAATCTATAATGTCTAACGAAGCTGACAGATAAACCATTTAGTCCGTCCTGGGTTTTGGTTTTGAAAAAACGTGGTAGGAAGCGCAAAAATCAAATAATAGGATGGTCTGTTCTGGCGATTAAGGCCTCAATTGTATATACGTTAGATAAAAGTATAACTTAGAATACAACTTTAAAGTTCGATCTTTTTTGATAGCATATCTTCTTTGGTTGAGCATAGTTAAACACTACGATATGAATATTTTATCATATAAAATGGGAATAGAAAATAGATACCCAAAGAAATTAGACTAATAAATGCTTACTAGTGAGCTCCACCCCCTGTTCGCTAACGCTCGCCAACCTCCTGGATTGCTATGCAATCCCTTTGGTCCACTTCTCGAACCAGGCTCGCTTTGCTCGTCTCAAAGTGAGGCACTTAAAATATGCTCTAGAAGAAAGCTATTTCAGATGCATAATCAAGAAAATCCTTGCAAAGTTATATTGTACTATGAAACTGAAAACGATTTATTATTTATGAAGAGTTACAATACTTGTCACGTCATTATCCCACTGCTTATGTCGAGATGCGTTAAGCAGGGACAGTATTCTTTATTTTAATGATTTTCAACTCATAATAGCTGAATTTGCACTGAATAGAAATGAATATACGTTCAGATTTACTGTACGGTGACTTTTGAAAGTTTACGATTTGGCGCTGAATGCAACCCAGCGACGGGGCTCCGATAACTTGCGGTAGAGTATCGAGCTCATAACCGGAGGGTTGTGGGTTCGGGCCTCCGTCCGCTAAATATCGGTGTGTACCTAATGGGGGCTGGTGCACATTAAATATGTCGTGGCCTCAATGTCCTCTCGTTGGTGTGGTGGGGTCGGAGAGAGGGGTTTACACTAGAAGATTTCGATCTCGTATTCTTCTAGATGCTCAAAATTACGAGACGTATTTGGCATTGTTAAGCACTTTATAAGTGGAAGAAATAGACAGTCGGTAATTCCAAAAAACAAAACAAAAACTGTCTGGATTACTGAATTTGGAAATTAATCCATAAAGTAAATTTAGAAGATTTGTGATTGGATGTTTAAAGTCGTTGCCATTCTGCTCACAGAAATACAGCTGAATTCGTGCGGCACGCAAGATAATTATTTGTATAGATAGGTAGAGACTTCACAAAGTTTTACTATACCCGCCAATACCCGCAACCCAAAAATATTTAAATGTGAAATTCATCTTTAATTTCCGCCAATCAAAGTGTGATGTTCCATGATATAAGTCCCTAACCTGTTGACTCTTCCAAGACGAAAGTTTAATTAATCCACTTTTAAGATCCTTCCCCAAACAATTCCTTAGAATTTCGAAGAACCAAATCTTCATCCCAGTCTTCTTCATTCCCGTTTGATTCTTTTCCATTCACTTCGTCGATTCCAGAAATGAGTCCAGGTTTTCCCGATTTCTGATTTCCTATTTCTCCGATATTCCGATATGCAGATCTGTCATGGATCCAGCGTCGGAATAGCGTGGAAGATTCGTTTGCGACACACACAACCAATCAGAACTTCCGACACTTAAAATAAGGCTTACGTGTGACATGGACGGTATTTTGATCTCATGGGACTTGCCATTGGTTCGGTGTGAACAGTGTTATAAGAGGATTTAGTTGACTTAATACTTGGTCGGCTAGAAATAGGGCTATTGGAAAGTTTTCGCCTGATTTAGTTATTGGAGCGAGAGTGGATTTTAGTATGCAGTACCGTATATTTATTTCGTGGGCCGTTGATTATATAAATTTGAAAGTTTTAGAATTTTATCTTGAATATCATTTGACCATGAGTCGGATTTGTTCCTTATCAGGGGTTAGTTTGGAGGCATTTTTGTTTTTGAAGCATGGAAACTTCTGAAGTATTGGTATTTATAACCGCTAGCTTTATTTTGCGGTTTAAATTTTAAAGTTAGATTAGATTAGAGTTTCAAATGTTCTTGGAATTATAAATTTTGATTATTTTGTGCCATGTTTTAATAGGCATTTCTTATTGTGTTCGTTCTACTATTCCAAAAAGAAAACATCTTGTATGTTATTTCAATTTTTTTTTTTACCAACCCCCTACGGTGAAAATTGATAAATGATACACCAATACAATACATTAAATGATACAATAAAATAAATGATTCAATACAATAATACAATACAATAAATAATACAATACAATAAATAATACAATACAATAAATAATACAATACAATAAATAATACAATACAATAAATGATACAATACAATAATACAATACAATAAGTGATACAATACAATAATACAATAAATGATACAATACCATAGAACAATACAATAAATAATACAATACAATAGTACAATACAATAAATGATACAATACAACAAATGATACAATTCAACAACTGATACAATACAACAAATGATACAATACAATAGTACAATACAATACAATAAATGATACAATACAATAGTACAATACAATAAATGATACAATACAATAAATGATACAATACAATAAATGATACACTGCAATAATACAATACAATAAATTATACAATGTAATAGTGCAATACAATAAATAATACAATACAACAAATGATACAATGCAATAATACAATACAATAAATAATACAAAACCAAAATTGATAAATGATACACCAATTTCAAGACTAAGACCTGCACTTCTAACCATTATTTTATAAATTGTTCATTTACTATCTGACAAATAGTTAAATTACATATTGTGTTATTTATTTGAAAATCGAAGTTTTTATTTTTTTATTTTGCTACTCTATGTAAAGGGACTGAATCTAGAAGGTATTTTTGTATTCTATGAGAGAGAATACTAATTTAGACGTAAGGGATAATCTATGTAGATTCTGTTGGACAAAGATACCTCTTCTTCAATCGTACTTTAAACTACAAATAATACAACCCCTAAAAACAGAGTTTTTTTTTTTTAAGTTTTTTTATGCATTGTCAATTTTTATGTTCAGTAACACAGCGCCGATATCAAAAACATTTCTATCATTAAAATGTGCGGCAAACTAAGTTTTTAAATTTCTATGTTAAAAATGAACGTGAATCTCACATCCAGATATCATTGATTTATTCTGATTAATGTAATTTAATTTTTTATTTATTACAAAAAAGTTTGACAACAGGAAAGAGTTTCTACAATAATCGGTTCAATGCTATTTTAACGCGATTAGATGACGGGAAGTTGGGTTATTAGTATTCCGTAAAAGTGACCTTTTAGTAACAGTAACAACCCTAAAATTTGATAGAATGCATTGCCATCGATATCGATCCTATCTCCTAAGTTTCAGCCCGATTGGATGACGGCAAATGGGTTAATTAGGCATCCGCAGATTCCTCTCCCATCAACAAACATACACCCAAATTCAAAGTTAACATAAAGGATTTTAAAAAAATATAGATATATTTTTATTTTGAATAAGTAATTCTCCGCTTTAAACAATTCCATTCATTATTTGTTTAGAAATCTTACTTGAATGATAACTTGAATGATAAATAAGTTCTATTGGATTACGATTGGATTGGATTACAAGTCTCGTCCTTGCGGTAAGAGTGAAAATTGGTGCCTATGGTATTGATCATTTTCTTCATGGCCCACATTAGTTTGGGTACAGTTTGGCCCTAGTGTAGCCCTTGAGCTAGAAAATAAAATGCAACCAATATGTGTATTTATCTTTCTTATTCAGTTCTTAAAAGAGTTATCCTTTTATTTTAGCCATAAAAGATGAATGAATTATTTTTGGAGTATAACGCTTGTTCAAAAGGATTAACATTTCTAGCTTTATTAAAAATCAATTGAAAAAAAAAAAAAAAAAAATTTAGTTCATAATATTTCCTCCACACTAAGCATAATAAAATTTTAATATGCAAGATCACAGTTTCTGTTCAGAATGCATTGGGCTCCTAAAATACGACGCAGAATTATTTGAATATTCCAAAAACAGAATAAAATATTTCATCACCTCTCAACTTCTGCAGCTCACAAACAAAACAAAAACGGAATCTCCACCTAAAGTATTTCTGATCTATAACATATTCATCCGCATTTTCTTAGTGGAATTCCTATAATTCTTATTCTAGCTTTCAGAACAAAAGATTTCTTTTATTCTCTTTTTTTTTAGAATATTCCAAACACTTGATTTTCTTTCCCGCCCCCCCCCCCCCCCACCCCAACCTTAAACCTTCCAAACGCAAAAGACTTTCCCTTATTTGATTTGAGTTTCTTATTATATTTGAGTTCGAGATTATTTTATTTCCTTTGGCAATCGAAGTGAAGTGAAGACAGTTCTCCGCATTTCATTTTTTCTTTTCGTTGAAATTTAAAATCTCTGTATTGTTGTAACTTCCCACCTCTAGACATACTTCTACTTTTTTTTAATCAATTTTTCAAACTTAATCAAGGATATTTTTCGCTTTCTTCATAGATTTACCCTCTGTCTTCCAATTTTCTATGCTACGCGATGTAAAGAGCACTTTTCACTTTCTTTATGATAGGCTGTATTAGATTAAGACTAGGAGCAGACTTTTTTTTTTTTTTTTTTATCTCAAGTTATTTCTTTAACTACCTCTTTTAAAATATAAAAGTCTTGCTTGGAATATTAACTTTTTCTATCACTTATTTTGAGGAAGTTTTTTTGTTATTATTATGCTCATCATTTAACGCAATATAATGGAATAATCATCTAGTTTAAAAAAATAAAAAAAAACCTCACTTTTTATGCGTGTGAAATACATTGTATACTTTAAATTAATATTACTACCCAGGCTCTACGTTCTCATTTTATTCAGGTGATGGGGTTTTATTTTTAAATCCTTTATATTATCTTCGATTTTGTGTGTTGATGGAATCTGTGGAGGCCTAATTATCGTCATCCAATCGGGGTGAAACTTTGTAGATAGATTCGATGTCGATGAGAATGCATTCTATTTTGGGGCTGTAACTGTCACTAAATTATCGCTTTTACGGATTACTATAATCCATTGACAGTCATGCACGTATATATACGTTTTAGGATTCCCAGTTTTTCTAGCAATACACAATACTTTTAAGTTTATAAATAAAATTTGAATTAAGATATATTTTAGATATTTTATTAGGATGATAGTCTATAATCTATCTAAAAATATAATAATAATAATAATATAAAAAAATTATGTATTTGAATTAAAAATATAATTTTAAAATTATTGAACGGAAAACAACTGGGGAATTTCGCCCATTCCCATGACCGTCAGTGGGTTAAACCAACTTGTCGTCAGCCAATCACGCTAAAATAGCATTCAGCTGAGCCTTTGAAGAAACTCTTTCTTGTTGCCAAAATTTTTTAATAAATAAATAATAAAATTGTTTTAATCAGAATATATAAAAGATATTTAGATGGGAGAGCATAAATTCACGTTCATTTTTTATTAATAAATTTTGAAAAATCGTTTGCCAAAAATTTTGCTGCTAGAAATGCTTTTGATATCGGCGATGTTAATAAATATAAAAATTGACAATGCATACAAAGGATTTTTTAAAAACTCTGTTTTTATGGGTTATATTATTTGTAGTTTAAAGTACGACAAAAGAAGGGGTATTTTTGTCCAACCGAGTCGTCATAAATTATCCTTTACCTTTTCATTAGAGATCCCTCTCACAGATATCAAAATGTCTTTTATATACAATCCCTTCTCATAAAGTATCAATTAAAAAAAAATATAGAGCTTCGCTTTCATACAAATAACACATTGTGCAATTTAACTATTTGTCAGATAGTAAGTGAACTATTTATAAATTATTGGTTAGAAGTGGACATTTTGCTGATAGAAATGTTTTTGATATTTAAAATTACATGCAAACACCAAGCACACGCTGTTTACAGATTAGACTCTGTGTTAATGAATATAAAAATCGGCAATGCATATAGAGGATTTATATTAAAAAATTTGTTTTTATGAGTTATATTATTAAATATTTAAAATTTTCTAATTTCTCTTTACAACAAGTGAGCTGGTTCATGGAATGTATCCCAAAAAATCTAATTAAACAACGAATTAAAAAAAAAAAAAAAAAAAAAAAAAAGGGAGAAGACGGTCGAAATATACTGTACTCTGCATTATACTTGGTCAACAGCAGAGTTTTTGCTGCAAAATTTAAAATCATTTTGAAAATAGTACGACTCTATGAACCAGCTTGATTTTATTTAACTGATTTTTTTTAATTATAATTAGTAAAGTATTTTGTTTAAATTTAAAAAAAAAAAAATGAACGCGTATTTGATGTAAATAAAAAGTCAATTTTAAATATCTGAATAAAAAATATAAGTAATTTTATATCAGAATTTAAATTAATACAAGAATTTTAAATATTTTTGAACACATCAACTAGTTTGTACTATAAAACTTACTGATTCTTCGTTATCTGTTTTAGAATAACTTACTTTATAAAGTAATTTTATAATTTCCTTGATGATAAATAAAAAACACAACACAAACTTTCTATTAAACTTTTGTTTCATCTTTCAATAGATTTTCTTTAATCTATTGAATTTGACTTTAAGAAGTCTGGAATCTGAAACGTATCTTAGTCTAGCTAAACTAAAAATGCATTTTTATTAGAGCTTCATCAATTTCCAAAATAGTCTTCTTAAAGTTTTTCAAAGTCAAAAAATAATTTATCTTTAAACTTTAAATATATTGAGAATATTAAGTTTTCGTGGAAACTATTTTCTAAAATTTACAAAAACTCTTACTTAAAATAAATATTATTTGAAGGGAAATATTTTGTCTTATAAAAATATAAAATGCAACAATGTAGCTTCTTTTAATGTTGATCTTTACCTTTTATTTTTTGTAAATCTTTGTATACTTAACTTTAATAAGATTTTTTGAAAATTCTTATTAATAAACATTTTAATATTTTGTATTATAAACAACACTTTTTTTTTTTGTTCAGAATTTAAAATACTATTATGAATAGAAGTATTTTCTTTCTATTTACTGGAATTATTAAAAAATTTTACATGTATATAATTTCTACCAGTTGTTTTAAATCATTAGAACTTACTTGGAACAAGTGGATGTAGGACTTAGTACAACTTTCAATTACACTATAGTACTAGTCACTGCTTCAGAACTTTAAACGGATTGATACATTTTAACACTTGCATTTTCATATTTTCATTTGAATTTCAACTTGGGGAGTGAAACATCGCACAATTTTCAATTATAATATACTAGGGGGCTCCGCCCCCTGCTCACTGACGCTCGCCAACCCCCTGGATTGCTATGCAATCCCCTTGGCTCGCTTTGCTCGCCTTAAAGAGAAGCAATTAAAATATGCCCTAGCAAAAAGCTATTTCAGCTGCATAATGCCATGAAACTGAACCTTTTATTATTTATGAAGAGTCAGAATACTTGCCACGTCATTATTCTGTTGCTGTCGAGACGCGTTAAGCAGGGACAGTGTGGCAACGTAGTAGAAAGTTCTTGGAAAACAACCAAAATAAACAGTTTTGTACATATATTTAAAAAAGATCGGTTATTTCATTGAACAATTAAAATTTACGGGCTGGTTTTGTATGAAGCGCCAAAATAATTAAAGTTGCTTATCGAAATTTCTTAACGAAGCAATCATATGTTCACTTAATCTTTTTTGCGATACTTAGAAAATAAAATAAAACAGTGAAAGGCAAATTATCCAGCATTTAATCAACCGGAATTTTTTGAAAATCAAATTTGGCGAGAAAATTAGTCATATTTCGCCAAAAGTTTTTTTTTTAAATTTTCATATGAGATTTTGAAGTTGAATGGGTGTTTTTATTCGTTATTTTGATAGTTTTTAATTCGTAATATCTGAATTTGCACTGATTAAAGATGAGTATAGGTTCAGATTTACTGCACAACGCCTCTTAGCGATTTTTTTAAAATTGGCGATTTAGCGCTGAATGCAACCCGGCGACCTCCGGAACATGTTCCAGCAGATAACTTTTCCGAAAAGTCTGATTTATCCGGAATTCTAATCCAAAAGAAATGTACACATCTTGGATCTATTTATTCTTGCATCATCATAACTATTAAATCAATACGTTTTAAATAGGCAATAATTTATATTAGTAGATTGTAATAAGAAAAACAAAATATAGCGAATCCAAGTTGTTGCTGTTGCCAGATGTATTAGTCAAATTTCAAAAGATATATTGTGATTGGCTGGAAATTCGTGCATAAAGTGCATTTAGAAGATTGGTGATTGAAGTCGTTGCCATTCTGCTCACAGAAATACAGCCAAATTTGGACGTTACGCAAGAGAATTATATATATAGATTACAGATGTGGATTTGTGTCATTTATAGTTTTTATATTTCCATCATTCATTTAGAAAAAATTACCAGTTTGGCGACATTTTTGCAATAATTCTTATATGGATCTTTAAAAAAAAAACTCCTCCAAAATGGTGATTTTGGTGATATGCTTTTCGATACTTCTTATATTATCCTTTCTTATAAGTGAAACCGAGGAGAGGAGAAAAAACGATTGTTGATGAGCTATGTTCAAGCAAAGAGAACTCTGTGTATAAGGCATTCGTTTTTCGACTTTTTACACCGTTAATGAATTTTTACGAAAATTTCGAAGGTGGTGATGTTTAGAACACCTTACGAGGCATTACCACAGAGAGTTTGATCAAAATCGTTAAAGCCTTTTTTTTTAGCAATCATTGAAAAACAAGATTTTTTCAATGGCAGCTACCCTATGCGCATGCACGATTTTAACGAAAACTTTAATGGTAGGTTCCATGACTACTACCTACCTTCACACACCATATTTGGACATCTTAGGTCAATTTGTTCGGAAGTTGTTCTGACCACAGACATACATTTTTTCTAGATCATTTTTTTTAAAATCAGGACTTTCCAAAACATGGAAAAAAGGGGGAAAAAATTGAATTTTTTTTTGACCGAATCCTATACTTTCATCTATAGTCTTTATTGGAGAATTTCCATTTCGATTAAAAAAAATATTGAACTGTTTACTTTGATGACAAGATGCGTTATCATCTTGAAAAATGAAATCGGAAGAGTCGCCAAACGCTTCCTCGATACTAGGAATCAAATAATTCACTAAAATGGCAATATATACTTCAGAATTAATTCTTCGCAACACTATACACAATTTACCCACTCCTTGAGATTTCATGCAACTCCACACCATAAATGAACGCTGATATTTAGTTTTAGTTTTGAGGCAATCTGAACTTTTCATCAGCTATCCTCCACATAAAGATTCCAGTGCCATCCCCAGTTCCTAGGCAAATACGAGATTCATCACTAAAAATAACCTTCTTCCAATCATCAAAAGATCAGCTTTTATGTTTCTTGCACCATTGAAGACGAGTTTTCGTATGTTTTTCAGTCATATATGATTTCGTTTTGGCTTTGCAGAAGTGATATCCTTTGTTATTTAAACGATTTCACACTCTAAGTGCACATACCTTTACTCGATATTTTGACCACTCGGCATTAAGTTGTTTGGACGTACAACTTCGCATAGATTTGGCAGGAGTAACCAATTTCCTGTCTTGCCTACTTGATGTTGCACAATTGGGCGACCGCTTCGAGGAAGATTTTTTACATCATTACTCGAGCGATATTTTTTCCAAATTTCGCCAACAGTACTTTGAGCACATGCAAAGGTCTGAGCAACCTTTCTTTGAGAAATTCCTCTTTTTAAGCGTTTAACAAAACCCTTTCAGTCCCAATTATTTATTTTTCATTTTAAAAATCTGAAATTTATAAAATATACTCATTTGGTATCCAGAATAACAGGGTTGAAAGCAATTTTTTTTTGTTTAATTTTTTAATTAAAATTAAAAACGATTCCAAATGGCATCATTGGGCATTAGGTATAGGACAAGTCTAAAGCTATTTCGCTTCGGCATTTCTAAATAAATCAAATAAAATTTGAAATCTTCTATTTAGTCGTAAATATATCTTAACGTAGTGAATACTGCTAGAAAAAAATAGCAGTAACGTTGTAATAACAGTTCGAATCTAAAATAAACAATATAACCGGGAAAAGGGGTTAAGTTGTACTTAACTCCCACTGATGCCAAATGGAATCATCACTTTTCAATCGTTGCAAATGTTAAAATTTTAAAATATTTATTCGTTAAAAATGGTTAATATACAATTTTTAAACATTAAAGAAAATAATACGAACATATTTAAAAGAGTTATTTAATTTAAATTACTTAAAAAATGAAATTAATTTCGGCATCTTTTTCGGAATTGAGAAAACATAAAAAAGCCTCATTTCATTCAGCAACAGAACCCGTGTAGCCATATATTGGTGGAAAAAAAAATATATATATTTATTTGGGCAGAGAATAGTTTGATGATTGTAAAAACGTTGGTTTGAATTCACTGGGAGTATTAGGTGAGAAGAATAAAAATCATAAATGTTGTGATTCCAATTGGCATCACTGGGAGTGAAAGGGTTAAAAGTTTTAGATCTTTTGATAATTCTTTCTTTCGAGCCATACTTACGCAGATGCAAAACTAGTTTTTAACTTTTAAACCACGATTCTACCTCTTATACTGTCTTCTTAAATCTTGAACACTTGCACTGAGTAAAAAAAAAAAAAAAAAATTGCATATATCACTAAAAGTGCGTTGCTTTTGTTTACCAACGAATACTTTTTTTCTCCACAAAGTGATGATTGGAAACTTTTGTCCTTCTCGATTCATTGTATTTTCTCGTGTAAACTGTTAAAGGTAATTGTAATTTATGTTATTATTTAATATTCTTTGACTAAATTAGTCATATTTCACACAAAAAAACACGAAGGTTCGGAAAAAAATATTGAAATTGTGGAAAAACGACCACTGATGTTAACGCATCGTGGGCACTGCTTTCGGTAATCGGATACATTTTGCCAGTGATTGTAGCAGCTGCCATTTTTTACCAGTAAGTAAATTGCATATGGTTTCCTGCACTGTTTAATAAAAACTACTCTTAGCACCTTTCTTCATATCTCTAGCTCATTAATACATGAATCAAAGAAGCTAAACTAGAAAAACTAATACTTTTGATTACTTAGGTTTTAAAACTCGATGCAGGTTTTTTAATGACCTCCACGTCTTAGAAGGTCCCCAGACTTAAAAAAGTGATTTTTGGAAAAGGTGCTGTCTGTGTACTCAACACAAATCCAGAACTTTTACTGATATGCATACCCAAAATATTCTGTAGCTATGCTGTTCTCAGAAAAAAAATACATTTCCCAAAAATCACTTTTTTAAAATCCTTTATATAAACTTTAATTTTGAGTATCGATGGCGGTGGAATCTGCGGAGACCTAATTAACCCCTTGCCGTAATTTAATCGGTCTGAAACTTGGCAGATAGATTCGATGTCGATAACAATACATTCTATGAAATTTTATGGCTGTAACTGTCACTAAAAGGTCGTTTTTACGGAATACTAATAAACCAACATGCTGTTATCCAGTGGAGTTAAAATAGCATTGAACCGACCAGTAAAGAAACTCTTTCCTGTTGCCAAAAATGTTTCTAATAAATAATAAAATTGTTTTAATCAGAATAAATAAATGGATGTGAGTGCATATATTCGCGTTCATTTTAATGAATGAATTTTGAAACGTAGTTTGCCGCACATTTTGATGATAGAAATGTTTTCGATATCGGCGCTGTGTTAGTGAATATAAATATTAGAAATGCATACAGGATTTTTAAATTTATTGTTTTTATAGGTTATTTTATTTTGGAATCAAGACCTTCCAAAATATAGAAGTAAAAAAAAAATTGAAATCGATTTTTATCTTCTAAAGTAAATCTTTCTTCGCCCTGTATTACATATCGAGTAATTGAACTCAAAAATAATCCCTAAACATTAATTAACTAACCTCACATACGCATTCAATCATTTTCATTACAACTTATATTCCAATAAACAAGTCATCTACCTTTAGCATGTTTATGCAAAGACCTTTCGTAATATTACAACATTTATTACCGATCATATTCTTAATATCACTACTTCACCATTAATACATTTAAATCCCTAGAACTCAAATTTCAATCAACTCAATTCAAAAATTAGTCCCCAACTAGTTATTAACCCTCTCTAGCGACCGAAAGAGCAAAACGTTTTACTTTTTAAACCTAAATTTGCGTAAATAACACCCATTTGCATCTGTTTCCAGACTCAAATAATGCATTTCCTTTATACAGTGGGTGGGTAATGACGTCAGCAAATATAGAGCTGCTTTTGCACGCAATTCAATAATTGCAAATACAATGCTTTTTTGTGGTTTCCCTCGAGCGTAGTTATTACAAAACTCTCCTCAGTTAATTTCGTAGGAATTATTGTCACGTATTCTTCTACGTTTAACTCTTAAACGGAGTCATTTATCACGAAGAGGCTTCCTTACACCATCTTTGCCCACTTTTTATTCATTTTTGAGTACTGGTCTTTAAATACACCTTCTGTACAGCTTGATTATCTGCAATCATATGCAGCTAATTAAATACTTCACCTCCTCCCCCCCCCCTCATTTATACTACATAATAGGTTGCCTATGGTTACAAACACATTCTAACTACTTTTAGGGGAAGTTTCTAATATAGATCATTAAGGTGATTGTTAAGCCTTCTTCATCTAACTAATGAAGTTTAGTATATAGAATACGAAAAAAAATTAATTTCTCTAAATACAGTGATAAAGTAAATTACATTGATGTAAAACAGCGAACGGAATACATATACATCTGGCCGGATAGTAGCTAAGATTTTATTATTTGTTGATGTGTGTACGCAATGTAGACGTCTGCCGTGTTCAATATAAGTTTTTAAGACTATAATAAATAAAATATATCAATGGCAGATCTGGTCAAATACTTTCAAAATTTTATTTTTTTTAGCATTTTCAAAATTGTCTGCCACAAAGTAAAATGCGCGATAATGGTCTGCCATTCTTATTTTCCGATAGTAATAATAATATATTTTCAAATTTTAAAACGGCAGACGTGGTCAAATGGATTTAAAATTAGTCAAAAATCGATACCTGTCTTACCTGAGCGCGTCCACCACTTTGAGCTTAGTGAGTCCCCTACTTATGTATGGTAGGTATAGGGGCCTTAACGTACAAAAACTCAGGTCTGGTCAAATACATACAGGCCATGGGCTCTTAGACTATAAGTGTTTTGGAGATATAAATTTAGTCCTTTACTATTAAAACTTAGTAGATGAAGCCAATTAAATATTTCTCCCATCTATACTACGTAATAGGGTATATACGTAATGAGATCTAAATAATTATTGAGATTAATAAGATGAGCGTGCTTCTTTTCATTTATTTCTGTTCACGTGATATGGAGGTTAGATTGTTGTACAAATTTATTATATACATGTGCATCTTTTCATTTATTTCTGTTCACGTGATATGGAGGTTAGATTGTTGTACAAATTTATTATATACATGTGCATCTTTTCATTTATTTCTGTTCACGTGATATGGAGGTTAGATTGTTGTACAAATTTATTATATACATGTGCATCTTTTCATTTATTTCTGTTCACGTGATATGGAGGTTAGATTGTTGTACAAATTTATTATATACATGTGCATCTTTTCATTTATTTCTGTTCACGTGATATGGAGGTTAGATTGTTGTACAAATTTATTATATACATGTGCATCTTTTCATTTATTTCTGTTCACGTGATATGGAGGTTAGATTGTTGTACAAATTTATTATATACATGTGCATCTTTTCATTTATTTCTGTTCACGTGATATGGAGGTTAGATTGTTGTACAAATTTATTATATACATGTGCATCTTTTCATTTATTTCTGTTCACGTGATATGGAGGTTAGATTGTTGTACAAATTTATTATATACATGTGCATCTTTTCATTTATTTCTGTTCACGTGATATGGAGGTTAGATTGTTGTACAAATTTATTATATACATGTGCATCTTTTCATTTATTTCTGTTCACGTGATATGGAGGTTAGATTGTTGTACAAATTTATTATATACATGTGCATCTTTTCATTTATTTCTGTTCACGTGATATGGAGGTTAGATTGTTGTACAAATTTATTATATACATGTGCATCTTTTCATTTATTTCTGTTCACATGATATGGCAATCATCGATATAGATAAACAACTGGATAGACTGCTTAACGCTGGGAAAATGAAGCCGTTGCCAGATGCAATTGGTGGGATAAAAAATACGGATTGCCGAGGATTGGAAATAAAATGTTGGGTTGTACACAGCAGAAATGTCAACAGTAGATCATAATTAGTAATAATGTGCAAAAGATATATATACTCTAACACTTTACAAGGTTTTTCGTATTCCCATCCAATTATAAAAGTGAACTGTGATTGGTTAATCTTCCCACCAGCTTCGCTATCCCCGGCGCGTTTTTCTCTTTGCATTGACAATGGAGCAGTCTATCCAGTTGTTTATCTATATCGATGATGGCAATGAGATAGTTGTATAAATTTATTATATACATGTGCATCTTTTCATTTATTTCTGTTCACGTGATATGGAGGTTAGATTGTTGTACAAATTTATTATATGCGCATGAATCTTTTCATTTATTTCTGTTTACGTGATATGGCGATGAGATAGTTGTATAAATTTATTATATGCGCGTTCATCTTTTAATTTATTTCTGTTCACGTGATATGGAGGTTAGATTGTTAGAATTTTCTTCTCAGCGGAATGTTTCAATTTCAAAATGATTTTTATTTTTACAAATATAATGAAAGTAGCAACAGTGGATGAGGGAATTGTCTTGAGGAAAAAATGTTTTTTAGAACAACGTGCAAAAAATTAAACTTTTTTTAATCATTTTGAATAAAAAATTATGGCAAAACACGAGGCACTAGTGTGAAAAGGGACTTTCTCGCAGGGCTCGTAATCAAAAGTTATATAGACTTGGCATTAAAAGGACAAATTTTCAGAAGAAATTCATTGACTGGAGTTGCCAACATTAATAAGTATAAATATTACAAATATATTTTACAAGTGATTATAAAAAATATTGTATGCAACACGTGGAAAAATACTTTTTCGAACTCGGTAAATTATTTGAATCGTGCTATCGTACCGTCAAATAAACGTTTTATCTCATTTAAAAAAGTACCGAAAATTAGGTAAGGAAAATTTCAATTTCAACTTAAGTATTTTTCACAGGTTATAATGAAAAGTTATAATGAAAAGGAAAGCCGTAGAGAATGGATTGATCTTAAGTAAAAAAAAAAATTTGTAAAATTCTTATTTATATCAGAAATGTTTTTCATTTGCACAATATTTAAAGAAAATTGAAAATTGACACTTTACAATTTTCTAATGCATAATACAATAAGTCAGTGTATTGTACAGCATTTCATTCCCCTCACAAAGTAATTACTAATGACAAAATATAACATAAATCGTGCATATTATTTCTGGGCAGTGTTTTTTGAGACAATCCCTATTTTTCTTTTATACAAAACAAACATCTATAAATTATATACCAACTTAAGGGGACTTGGTATCCTTAAAACATTTTTTTTAATTACTCCTATAAAATTATAATTTTTGAGCACTTTAGAGTACCACTAGGCAGTAACTAAATTTTACTAAAAACAAGGGGTGTGGAACATCACGCAACTTTCAATTACACTATAATACTGATATAAATTTGTGTCATATACAGTTTTTATATTTTCATCATTCATTAAAAAAAAAAAAAAAGAAAAAAAAAAAAAAGGCCACTTTGGAGATATTTTTATCATAATTCTTGTAAATGTCTTAAAAAATCCCTCTTTGTTAAGAATCGGTTTATTTGTGTCGCCTATATGCTATGTATTCACTATGTACTAGAGGACAAAACTATTTATCTGCTCACTAGAATACCAGTATTTCTATTCCTGCTTGATACACATTACATATAAGATTATTATCTTTGTATTTGTCGGATTACCATGACCCAAAATGGCGGACCAGCAACCCTGCTTCTAATTTCACGATGCCACTCATTTTCTCAAAGAGTAGGTGTTACCTAAACAATTACAATAATGCATCTCCCCTTCGACAATTACACCGCCTAGGAAAACTCTGCCCCGTTTTTATTTATGGACATAAAACTCTTTCCCGGGCAAGTCTTTTTCGGACACTTTGGTAGTAACGAAAATTC
The DNA here is from genome assembly GCA_963978545.1 of Linyphia triangularis. Lineage (NCBI taxonomy): Eukaryota > Metazoa > Arthropoda > Arachnida > Araneae > Linyphiidae > Linyphia > Linyphia triangularis. Next base: position 11,166,233 of record OZ021729.1, on the reverse strand, counting down.
TGTAATGAAAGCTTTAGCCCCGAGTTTACGTAGGCTTATAAGTTTTGGGTGTGGTCTCGTCACTTGCACGTGACCGACAGGGTGATTTGCTTCTTAATTCCGACATTGCCATCGGAATAAGTCCTAATTATCTGTGCCTCAGAGGATATTAGGTTCGTCAGGTTGTGTTGTATGTTGCTGGAGTTTCTGTGAATTGTTGTAAATGCTTACGTGCGGGGTTGGGGTACGGTGTGTGAATATTTGCGGATTTGGGGCTCTGTTGTAAGGAGAATAAAGGATGAATTGTTTTTTATAGGTTGTGCAATTTTATTCTGAATAGTCATACATGGGAAGAAAAATGTGCTTCATGTGACTATGACAAATTAATCTAAATTCAATGTGATCTAGGGGTGTAAACATCGCACAACTTTCCATTAAACTATAATACTGACGTATACTTGTGTTATTTAACGTTTTTATATTTTCATCATTCATTTAGCAAAAATGACCAATTTGGCAATATTTTTTTGCAATATGGGTTTAAAAAAAAAAAAAAAAAAGTACGCCAAAATGGTGATTTTGCGATATACTTTTCGATAATTCTTATACTAACCTTAGCTAACTGAGGAGAGAAGAAAAAATGATCGTCGATGCTCAAAGAAAGAGAACTCTGTGTTAAAGGCATTCGTTTTTCAACTTTTTACTCTTCGATCTAATTTTTATAGGAATTTCGGAGGTGGGAATGTTTAGAACAACTTAAAGGCATTTCCACATTGATTTTGTACAAAATCTTTAGAGCCGTTTTTTATCATTTACTGAAAAACATGATTTTTTCAATGGCAGCTACCTTATGCGCATGCACGATTTTGACAAAACCCTTAATGGTAGGTCCCTGAACCATCACCAACCCGCATACCAAATTTGAACATCGTAGGTCAATTTGTTCGGGAGTTATGCTGACCACAGACACATATTTTTGCTAGGCCACTTTTTTGAAATCAGAATGTTCCAAAACGTGGGGAAAGGCAAAAAAAAATTTTTTTTTTTGAATCAATACTATACTTTCATTATCCTATGTATACGGCGTATGGGTAATTGAAAGTAAAAAAAACAACACAAAAACATGAAATTTGGTTAACAAATTTATGTCAAAATCCAACCGACTAGGTTATCGTCGCTAAAGCCACACGACAACATTAGTAGTTATTGAAATTACACCAGAAAAATAATTAACACATGGAAAATCAACTGGAAAAGATATTAGTAATTAATTTGTCATGCTGAAAATTTGATTGTGAGGATATGCTGCATTGCATTATCCTTCGTTGAGAAATTTTTTAATTAGCTTTTTTTTTCTTTCAATTTACGAAGTTACCGTGATCTATAAATAAGCCTTTTCCAGTCATTTTTCTATTTGTTATTTATTTCTGTACAGTAATTTTCATATAAATAAAAGTTGTAAAAAAAAATATTAACGTTACAAGGGAATATATACTAAACTAGCTGAACAATAATAAACTTTGCTGCAACATTTTGCCACGTGCATTTCAGCAACCATAAGACATTCATACATTCCACAATTCAGAAGTTTGATCCCATATCAATCGTGACCTCCGATATTGAGAAGGCCATCCAACTGATATGATGACGTCACCAGTGGTGGATACACTTTTCCATTCAGTTAGTGAGGGAAGACATTATTTTTGTGTGACGAAATATTTTATCTTCCTTATTTTACGTTTTGTAAAGATATTTCAAGTAATTGGATTATTTTATTTCTTTGACAATGTAAAATATAAGATTATCCCTACATTTTAAAACACTAATTTTGTACAACTTCAGGTTTTAAACTTCGTCCATTCCCGTATAAGTATGATCAAGTATAATTTCTGTTCGTTTATAAGTTGCTGTTTTTTTTTTGTTTTTTTTTTCAAAAGTAATTTTAAAATATTTCTACATGTTTGAAATGTGAAAGGAAACAAAAAAATATCAATTCAAAACATTGATATATACAATTGATAAAACATAACAAATATACACAATAAACAAAACACAGATAATATAACAGCTTAAATACCACAACTACATTCAAGGCTCATATTTTCAGAGAAAACCTACATTTGGAAGAAAAATATATAGTATCCATTTTTTTTTTTTTTTTTTTTAAGTTTACAATGTTTTCCAAGACAAGCATGTACTGTCACCTTGCAAAAACTAATCTTATTCCAGTCTTATTAAATGCTTCTTTTGGTTGTACAAAATAATTTGGATGAAAATGCAGCTCGCATACCTTAAATAGAAGACACAAATTTCTAAACAACTCTATTAAATTTTTAACAAAACTTTATATTGAAATAAGAAAAAGTTTCCACGTTAAATTTTTATTTTATGTTGGTCATTTTTAAAGGCTAGTGAAGATTGCGTAAAACTTCCAAGTACGGTACGAATTCTGCGCCAAGAATTGTTTTCATAAAACAGCGTCAAATGATGTCAACCATAGGTTGTTTACTTGTCATGAAAAAAAAAAAAAAAAAAAAAAAAAAAAATGACGGTGGCGTCATTTGTTGGCGAAAATCACTTTCACATAGAATTCGTGCCGTACTGGGAATTTGAACCAAAGATTGTTTTCTTAGCTTGCATTTGAAAAATAAAACAAAAAAGTTGAAACTAATTAAAAGTTATCACTATTGTAAGTATTTAGCATTTCTTTTCTTCACTTTAATAAAAACTTCTAAAAAATTGTACACTTATATTTAAAAACACATTAAAGATTTTATTAATAAGTTAACACTCACCTTGCTGTATTTCGTTGGGGCAAAAAATCTTCGATGTATCACACGCCACCATTTTTTTTAACACTGTCATCGGAAGGGAATTTGAACATAGAAATCTTAGCAATAGTTCTGGAGTTCCTGTTGTACTTTAGAACAGAACAAGGATTCGGCATTTTGTAAAATTTGCACTAATATTAAACGTACAAATCGTCCATAATAACCATCGAACGACTAATAAAAGCAGAATTTGAAGATCAGTGTATCCACTTCTAAATAAATTTTAGCTCGAGATAGCTTAAACTTATATCCACGGCTGATGATGTAGAAAGACAAACATGGCGCAGTTGTATGGCTTTCTACATATCGATGGTCACGTATCAACTCCTAAAAATTGGTGATAACCTATTTTTTTTAATTCTTGCGCTGTCCAAGTTACGGACGTTTGAATTTCAGCTCCTGAAAATTGGTGTAGGTAAAGTAATATAGTATACTAGGGGGCTCAGCCCCCTGCTCGCTGACGCTCGCCAATCCCCTGGATTGCTATGCAATCCCCTTGGCTCGCTTTGCTCGCCTCAAAGTGAAGCGTCAGCTGCATAATGCCATGAAACTGAAAACGTTTTGTTATTTATGAAGAGAATACTTACCACGTCATTATCCTACTGCTGCCGAGACGCTTTAAGCAGGGACAGTGTGGCAACGTAATAAAAAGTTATTGGAAAACCACAAAAATAAACAGTATTGTACATATATTTAAAAAAGATCGGTTATTTCATTGAACAATTAAAATTTACGGGCTGGTTTCGTATGAAGCGCCAAAATAATTAAAGTTGCTTATCGAAATTTCCTATCGAAGCAATCATATGTTCGCATAATCTTTTTTGCGATTCTTAGAAGATAAAATAAAACAAAGGAAGGCCAATTATCCTGCATTCAATCAACCGGAATTTTTCGAAAATCAAATTTGGCGAGAAAATTAACCCTATTTTGTAAAAATTTTTTTTTAATTTCATATGAGATTTTGAAGTTGATTGGGTGGTTTTAGTCGTTATTTTGATAGTTTTTAATTCGTAATAGTTGAATTTGTACTGATTAGAAATGAATATAGGTTCAGATTTACTGCACAATACCTCTTAGCGACTTTTTGAAAGTTGTTGATTTAGCGCTGAATGCAACCCGGCGACCTCCGGAACATGTTTCAGCAGATAACTTTCTCGAAAAGTCTGGATTATCCGAAATTCTAATCCAAAAGAAATGTACATATCTTGGACCTATTTATTCTTGCATCATCGTAACTATTAAATTAATCTATATATTTAATAGGCAATACGTTTTTTGGGGTTAGTCCGTCCGCCTAAACTGCTCAATCAATTTCAAACCAACAACAAACCCGTTGCTAATTTTAAAGCTTTTTTAAACTCTTCGTTTCAAAGTTGATTTTTTCTGTTTTTCTGAAGCATTTTTGTATTAGAGTAATTATTATTTTGAAGTATTTCTATCCAGAAAATGCCTCGCGTTGGACGTCGCGTCGTCGGGTTTGTTGTTTACATACGTAAGGATGTTGCCATTCATATATTCAAAATCATTGAGGCTTTGTAGTAGCTTAATGAGGAAAAATATTGAAATTTAACTAATTAATGAAGTGTTAATAAATTATTTTGGCACGTTTTGGCAAATCTACAGCTTATTTCCTTTAAAATGACACCTTGATCATTGAAATTGGTTGAGCAGTTTAGGCGGACGGACTAACCCCAAAAAACGTATTGCCTATTAAATATATAGACTAGGGGGCTTCGCCCCCTGCTCGCTAACGCTCGCCAACCCCCAAACGCCTCGCTGCGCTCGGATTGAGCGGCTTTGCCGCTCGAATTTGTGGTTAAAACATCTTGCTGCGCTCGAATAGGTTTGCCAGCCATAAAAAATGTAACCAAATTTTTATAAATTTAATGTAAAGCCTAATAGAGAAAACACCCAAATTGCAAGTTTCATAATAGAAAGTTAAATATACTATCCGCCAACATTCTGACTTAAAACTTCATTAGCTATGCCCTAACATTGAAGTCCTAATATCTTTTATTTATTCTGATAAGTCGCCCCGTTAGAGAACGACATCTAACGCGAGACATTTTCTGGATAGAAATACTTCAAAATAATAATTACTCTAATACAAAAATGCTTCAGAAAAACAGAAAAAATCAACTTTGAAACGAAGAATTTAAAAAGAGCTTTAAAATTAGCAACGTTTTGTTGTTTACATACGTAAGGATAGCTTTAAAATTAGCAACGGGTTTGCTGTTTACATACGTAAGGAAGAACGACATCCAAAGCGAGGCATTTTCTGGATAGAAATACTTCAAAATAATAATTACTCTAATACAAAAATGCTTCAGAAAAACAGAAAAAATCAACTTTGAAACGAAGAGTTTAAAAAGAGCTTTAAAATTAGCAATGGGTTTGTTGTTTACATATAAGGATAGCTTTAAAATTAGCAACGGTTGGTTGGTTGGTTGAACCCCCGAGCAGCCTGTTTGTTGTTTACATACGTAAGGATGTTGCCAATCATATATTCAAAATCATTGAGGCTTTGTAGTAGCTTAATGATGAAAAATATTGAAATTTAACTAATTAATAAAGTGTTAATAAATTATTTTGGCACGTTTTGGCAAATCTACAGCTTATTTCCTTTAAAATGACACCTTGATCATTGAAATTGGTTGAGCAGTTTAGGCGGACGGACTAACCCCAAAAAATGTATTGCCTATTAAATATATAGATTGTTGTAAGCAAAGCATAGATAAATTAATTACCTTATTTACGCTTGCCTTTGTTGACATCGGTAGCAATCTGGGCTATGATTACATTGGAAGTAGGGCATAGGTACATTTCTGTTTTGAACTCATTTTGAACTCCTCAAAATAGTAAATAAGTATCAGATTAGCTAGTTTTATATGGTACTTGGAACCACATTCCAGAGTTGTGGATGCATTGGAAGTGGCACAATTAAATTTCCTCAATTTGGACTCCTCAAATTAGTAAATACAGATCGGAGTAACTAGTTTTATATCGTATTTGGTACCACATTCCAGAGTTGTGGGTACATTGGAAATGGGACATATAAATATCCTTGATTTGGATTCCTCAAATTAGTAAATAGTGATCGGAGTAACTAGTTTTTTATCGTACTTGGTACCACATTCCTGAGTTGTGGATGCATTGGAAGTGGCACAATTAAATTTCCTCAATTTGGACTCCTCAAATTAGTAAATACAGATCGGAGTAACTAGTTTTATATCGTATTTGGTACCACATTCCAGAGTTGTGGGTACATTGGAAATGGGACATATAAATATCCTTGATTTGGATTCCTCAAATTAGTAAATAGTGATCGGAGTAACTAGTTTTTTATCGTACTTGGTACCACATTCCTGAGTTGTGGATGCATTGGAAGTGGCACAATTAAATTTCCTCAATTTGGACTCCTCAAATTAGTAAATACAGATCGGAGTAACTAGTTTTATATCGTATTTGGTACCACATTCCAGAGTTGTGGGTACATTGGAAATGGGACATATAAATATCCTTGATTTGGATTCCTCAAATTAGTAAATAGTGATCGGAGTAACTAGTTTTTTATCGAACTTGGTACCACATTCCTGAGTTGTGGGGTACATTGGAAATGGGTTGGTTGGTTGTATTCAGATTATCTGGCGCCGTCAGCAACACGAGGGCTATAATGCGCCGAAACATTCATCATTAGACAAGCCAACATACATTTACAAACATCCATGCCAACACGGGACTCGAACCCGCAACCTCGCGGTCTAGAAGCTAGCACGCTAACCACTATACCGTTTCATTGGAAATGGGACATTTAAATATAATTAATTTGGACTCCTCAAATTAGTAAATAGTGATCGGAATAGCTAGTTTTATATCGTACTTGGTATTACATTCCAGAGTTGTGGATACATTGGAAGTGGGACAATTAAACTTCCTCAAATTGGGCACCTCAAATTAGTAAATAGAGGTCAGAATAGCTAATTTTTCATGGCACGTGATACTATTCCAGGGTTGTGGGTACATTGGAAGTGGGACATATAAATATCCTTAAGTTGGTTGGTTGGTTGTTTTCAGATTATCTGGCGCCGTCAGCAACACGAGGGCTATAATGCGCCGAAACATTCGTCATTAGACAAGCCAACATACATTTACAAACACCCATGCCTAACGCGGGATTCGAACCTGTAATCTCGCGGTCTAGAAGCTAGCACTCTACCCACTATACCATTTGGTCGGCTATCCTTAATTTGGACTCTTCAAATTAGTGAATAGAGATATAAGTAACTAGTTTTACATTGTACTTGGTACCACATTCCATAGTTGTGGGTACATTGGAAGTGGGACATTTAAATATCCTTCATTAAGAACCTTTTTCCTCCCTTTGAAATTAGTTAAATGAAATTGGATCAGACTTTTTTCTATACTTGTCTTGTTTAATATTTAAAATCATTCACACGCATTTATTTTTGACAACTATATGACCCTTCAATTTACGGTTCACACCTTTATGATTGTGTACCTTGTATCAGTATAAACTATAGAAAAATGGTGATCAGTTTTGAATATTTTAAAACAAATTAATGAGATTCAAAGGAAGAAGAAACTGGAGATTAAATGTAAACACAGCTCCAAGATAAATATGAAAATGAAGTCGAAATGTACAATTTAATTACATCTTTTAAATGGGATTAGTTGCAAATTACGCTAAGGTGGTGACTTTAAAATTAAATAATCACCAATTACTTCCTTTAAGTTAATTGAATCTTCTCAATTGGTTACGAAATAGCGCTGATCAAATTCCACAACATGACATTTTGGGTCAAATAATTTACAATTATAGTTTGTATGAAAACCTTATCATTCCATAAAAATCCACTTGTATTTATTTTGCCTATACAATTTTTTTTACGGATATTTGTCTTGCTTGCAGTTAGAATATAAATAATTTTTCTATTCATAAACCTGTATTGAAATAGAATGGGCGATTTTTTTTTTTTTCTACTTTTCAATTATAGTTTCATATCGGATAATGTCTTTATTAAAAAACTCATTAGTTTGTCTTTGTGCAACTGAAAATGAAGAGTTCAAAATACAATTCAAATTGATGAAAAGATATTTTTAATAAGCAATGACTTTAAAACTAGATCGACTTTTTTATAATTTGAATAGCACATAACTTCTTAACAATAATGAAAAAGAAATCAATATGTTCTTGTATTTTATAATAATGCATATATTTGATTTCCTAGTAAAAATAAATTCCATGTTGCAGAGATTAATATGTATTACAAATACATTTATTTAGACTAATTCGTCAATTACTAGTAATACGTTATAACGCATACTTCATACAATGGACAATTCACGCTTTTTGCTCTTTTTTTTAATTCTAAATGTTTTGAAAAGGCCATAAACACACACATTTCTGCTCATTGCGCTTTCCTTTTTTTTAATTCACAACCTAAAATCGCTTGTTAGATTTTAGGGAAAAATGACACATTTGGCTCGAATCAAATGTGACGTCACTACGTCTAAACAACTTGGCTTGCAACCTAGCAGCGGAAACCAGTTTTACTAGTTTCTTTCAAATCGTGCCAACCAGTATGGGATATGGCAATTGTTTACCAATGTATAATTGTCCACGAATGTATATTTGGCAGAAACTTCATGATAACCATATATACGAAAGGATTTTTTGACGTCACAGCTTAGCGGATCGTTTTGATCGAACTGGGTTTCAGGGTATTTCCTTTTCTTAATATTTAAATAACTAATTTTTTAAAAGAACTTTTGTTTGAATATTTGAAATCAGAAAGACATTCTTCACGAATATAAACAAATTTCACTAGTTTTTAAAAAATGCAGGAATTGTCCATTGCAGGTTAAGAGATGAAATTTCCATAATTTTCAAATGATACATCTTTTCCAAATTTAGTAAATATTTTATTCAGAAAGTATTGATTCCTATTTCAGTGTCTTCTATCTATAATAATAAAACAAGCTGTGTGTCTGTCTGTCTGTCTGTTTATCTGTCTGTCTATCTGTCTGTCTGTCTGTCTCTCTGTGGATCTATTGAAACCTACTTAAAATTGGAGTAGAGCTCTGAAATTTTCAGCATTAGTAGTTTGGCCTTCTAATTTTATGCATCACAAACAGAATTTTAAAATTTTAATTAGTTCTTTTTTAATTAATTTTTGCAATTAATTAATAAATATGTTACAAAACGATATCTAATAAGGCTACAGCTCTGAAATTTTTAGCATAAGTAGTTTTGGCCTTTTAATCGGACTTTTAAAAAACATAATTTTAAATTTTTATTTTGTTCTTTTTTAATTAATTTTTTTAATTAATTAATAAACATTTTTTTAAACAGGGATTTTTTTTTCTCGACAAGGGACAGGCTTCCAATATTAAGGCTTTACGTAGCAATTAGACTTTAGTGAGTGAAACGAGCTTATGCTCACGCAGCAATGAACCTTTCAGCGAGCGAAGCCAGCCTATGCTTGCATAGCAATGAACCTTTTAACGAGTGAAATAAGCCTGTGTTTATATGTCCATGATTTTTTCAGTGAAAGAAGCGATTTCGATTTTGCGTAGCGATGAACCTTCCTGCGAGCGAAGCGCCAAAAACTGGGTTCTATACACGAATGACAGATTTCCACAAAGCGAGGCTTCACAGCTAGCTAAAATGTTGCACATGTTGAAATTTCGTAGCGATGCACGGTATTTAGCTAGTTAATTAATAAATGACATCGACAGTTGTGTGTGCACATCTTCTCAGTGTTTTGTAGAGTAATTTTTCGCATTTATTACTGCATCGGTATTTCTTTGCATTAACTTAGCGGAATACGAAAAACAGGATCTTTAATAAAACTAAGAACCAACTAACTAAACTTTCAATTACACTGTACTACTGATGTCAATTTGTGTCCTTTATCGATTTTATATGTTCATCATCCGTTTGGTTGGTTGTTTTCAGATTATCTCGCGCCGTCAGCAACACGAGGGCTATAATGCGCCGAAACATTCGTCATTAGACAAGCCAACATACATTTACAAACACCCATGCCTAACACGGGACTCGGAACCCGCAACCTTGCGATCTAGAAGCTAGCACGTCAACCACTATACCGTTTGGTCGGCCATCGTCAGTTTGGAAAAAATGGCCAGTTTGGCGATATTTTTTGTGATAATTTTTGTAGGGGTCTTTGAACAGAACAAAAAACACCCTTTGCCAAACTGCTGATTTAAGCGATACACTTTTCTATAATTTATATATTTTCCTTTATTATAAGTGAAGCTGGGGAGAGGGAAAAAAACCGTTCGTTGAAGGCATTTGTTGTTCAACTGTTTAGGCCATTAAAGCATTTTTACGGGAATTTTGGAGGTGGAAATGTTTAAAACATCTTAAGAGGCATTACCACAGCGATTTTGATCAAAATCGTTTGAGCCTTTTTTTTTTTTTTTTTTTTTTTTTTTAGCAATCATTGAAAAAAATTATTTTTTCAATGGCAGCTACCTAGCTACCTTATGCGCATGCGCGATTTTAACAAAAACTCTAATGGTAAGTTTCATGGTCACCACTAACCCGCACACCAAACTTGAAAATCCTAGGTCAATTTGATCGGAAGTTATGCTGACCACAGACATACAGACAGACATCTCTGATTTCCCATAAAGCCTGTAAGGCCCGTGCCTAGGGTCCCTCGAATTGCCGAAAAAATTATGTATTATCAATGCCAAAAAATATGGAAATATATTTTAATAATTCTAATTAGTTATTAAAATATTAATAGCTTAACGTTAATTTAATCAAGATGATAATAGACAGTAATCGAAATTGTCTTAATATTTAAATAACTCCTACAACTGGCGATGGGGATAGGGACATTTACTATGTTGTGCCTATAGTAATCCGTTTTCTAATTCGGACTCTGCTCCTTTTATTGTCTTATACAAACTAAGAAGACTCCTTTTGTTGTCTTTTATAAATTAAGAAGACTCTTTTTGTTGTCTTATACAAACTAAGGAGACTCCTTTTGTTGTCTTTTATAAATTAAGAAGACTCTTTTTGTTGTCTTATACAAACTAAGAAGACTCCTTTTGTTGTCTTTTATAAATTAAGAAGACTCTTTTTGTTGTCTTATACAAACTAAGAAGACTCTTTTTGTTGTCTTTTATAAATTAAGAAGACTCTTTTTGTTGTCTTATACAAACTAAGAAGACTCTTTTTGTTGTCTTTTATAAATTAAGAAGACTCTTTTTGTTGTCTTATACAAACTAAGAAGACTCCTTTTGTTGTCTTTTACAAATTTAGAAGACTCTTTTTGTTGTCTTATACAAACTAAGAAGACTCCTTTTGTTGTCTTATACAAATGAAGAACTCCTTTTGTTGTTGGGGATTTTTAGTTTACTGGTTACTCTTTTTGTGTTTAACAATTCTGAGATTAATTTTGTTGTCTTTTGGAATATTCAATACTCACATTGTTGTATTTTACATTACTGGATAATCTGCCTTTTAGAATTCTGGAGAAATATTTTGCATTTTTTTACTATAACGCATACCCATTTTATTGTCATTTAGAATACTTGATTGGATGCTCTTTTTGTTGTTTTGTACAATACTGGATTGGATATTCATTTTGTTGTTTTGTATAATACTGGATACTCATTTTGATGTCATTAACAATTCTGAGTACTCATTTTATTGCTTATTACAATTATGGAGATTTTTTTTAGTTATGAGCTGCTCATTTCGTTGTCTTTTACCATACAAAATACTCATGTGATTGCCTTTTAAAATACTAGATATCCATTTTGCTGAATTTTACAATTCTGGACACTACGTGCTTAATCCACTACTACTGGCCATAATTTAAACTTCAGTTGACATTCGAGTGGCATCTCTTAAAGAATCACTGGTGAATATATTTCACGAATATGGTAAAGCATTGAGCTCATATAGTCACCAATCAAAATTATACTTATTACATATTTACCAATTAAAACAAACTTCCATGTGTCATGTTGTCTAAAATAACCTGATCCGAAAGACTTATGAATACTTGAACATATAACACTTAACTTACAAGTAAAACCACTTTAAACAAAACCGCACGACATGAGAATTAAGTTTAACTTTAGATTGCTGGGCGTGTCCAGGTGAAACGGTAACTTGTAACAAGTGTTCTCGTACCATATTTTTCAGCTTTCTGAATATTAAGTGAGGCAATTAACAGCGATATTTGGGCGAAGATAGCTTTTTTTTTGTAGACTTAAGCCTCTTTTAAAAGTTTGTTTTCTTGGATGTTTAAAGTATTATAATCAACCGGAATTACGCACGCTTAGTTTTCAAGTCATATATTATTCATACCATTGTCTCATTTTAGAACGGGATTTAAAAAATCTTGGCAGATATTAATACAAAGTTTAAAAAAAAAAAAAAAAATGCTAACATTAAATAAATGAAGATAAAAAATGGAGATCAAATCGATAGACGAACTTATACCTACACATTCCACTGCATTGCAATTTTATGAAGATTTATCTTCTTTTGATTGAAGGGATATAATTATCCACTATTTCTTATCAAATTTCAAAATATTTGTTTGGGAATAATGGATCGTATACGCAGCGTTATTAGGAGTGGGGTTGTATCGAATGGCAACATGCCTGTGGCTTATCACAACGCGTTTTGAAACACGGATTGGATGTTCACAAGCCATTGGCCAATAGCTTGTTTAAATTTTTTTCCAGAGCAAAGAAATTGATTGTGACGTCTTCACTCAAAACTTCCTTAGTATATCATTGATACAGAAAACTGACATTACTGAAAAGGGAGGATCTACGTTTAGGCGTTTTGTCGGTCTTCATTCTAGTGTCGAATTTTTCAACGCGAATTCTAAAGTTGATTACCTTCTTCTGAAGAAAATAATAATTGTAAAGGCCCAACTATACGAAAGCGTGGGAATACTAAACGCATTTTTTTACTGAAGTGCTTACCGTTGCTAACATAAGAGAGATGGATACTTATTTATTATGCAATGCCCCTTCTGTATTTAGAACAAAAGTTAGTCAGAATCATATGTCTATGGGGAATGAGCAGATACAGGGGTTAAACGATGAACACGTTGACTGCCAACTACGAAATATCTCGTAGGTTGTTTATTTGCCCAAGACACCTACTGCGAGTTATCTCGTTCTTTCATTACTAGCCATATTTGTACAGCTACGAGTCACAACAGTGTAAGTATGAATAGATGGCCTCAGGAGAGAGAATAAAAAATCACATTTGGCTTAAATGAAAGGAAAATACAATTATACAAAGTTTAATAAAAAAGAAAAAGTTTAAGCTTGGCGTCCACTATAGTTGAGCAGTGCAGAGCAGAGCAGAGCGGAGTGGATCAGAGCCAAATTACAAGTCTGTCAACGTCCATTGTAGCACGAGCCTCGTGCTACAGTAGACGTTGGCAGCCTTGTAATTGGCTCTAGTCCACTCCGCTCTGCACTGCTCAACTATAGTGGACGCCAAGCTTTATACAAGGAAATACATTTTTATGTTTTGTGATAATTTTTAAAACTATCGACCACGTGAAGTGTTGGCTTCTCTTCGCAACTTGGATAAAAGTAACGTGTTTCTCGCAGTATCGTCGTACCACGGAATCGTGAAAGATTACGTGACAGTCAACGTTCTAAATGCTGAAAATTATATTTCTACTATAGTATTGGTCATATACTTTCTGCTATAAAGTATTGAGACCTCAATACGCTAAACTGTCAGCATTGTGGAATTTCGTAATCGTATTCTATCATTTCTTAGTATAGTAAGGCATTGCTGCAGTAAATAATAGATCTAACTGGTAATTTACTAGCATAAAAGATATATATATATATATATATATATATATATATATATATATATATATATATATATATATTTAATTGTAAGTATGGATACAAGAACAGCTACTTGTTTGGACATCGGCGTTTCGCAGTCAAATAGTTAATGTTCGAAGCATGGGCCATTTTGATACCGAAATCGATAAATGTATGAAATATTGCGTTCCGCAGTGTCAAGAAAACGCAAAACCAGGGCCGTAGATAAAAGGGGGGGTGGACCCCTGGGACAAAAATCCCCCCCTCCTTCCTCGAAATTGTGTAAAATCTTGTTTTACCACTTCCCTGGTTACGGGCTTGCGCAGAACATACACGAATAGATAAGATTGATGGAAATTCAGGCAGTAATAAAAAGAACGAGTACCAAGAGTACTTAAGGACCATTGTTTGAGGCCGACCAAACGGTATAGTGGTTAGCGTGCTAGCTTCTAGACCGCGAGGTTGCGGGTTCCGAGTCCCGTATTAGGCATGGGTGTTTGTAAATGTATATTGGCTTGTCTAATGACGAATGTTTCGGCGAATTATAGCCCTCGTGTTGCTGACGGCGCCAGATAATCTGAATACAACCAACCAACCATTGTTTGAGAAAGTTCAATTATATCGTACGTACGAGTACTTAAAGACCATTGTTTGAGAAAGTTCAACTATATCGTACGTATCCGATAAAACCAAACAGTAGGTACGATTAACACTCATAAAAATAGGAAATATACCCAATTAAGAAGCATGGAATTGCGTTCTCCCTGACACAGCGAGAATTTGAGCTTTTTTAATGTTTGATGATGAGAAAATAGTTTTTAGCTAGCTCACTTCAATGTTTATTACCAAGAGTTAAAGGAGTCTTTAGTGGCTAATTACATATTTATTCAGCGGATTTCAGATTACAATACAGTCTTAAAACAGCATTTGTTAATTGTAAACTTCTCTTTATGAGACTGAAACTTAAAAGTATTTAGTCACCTAAGTTAGAGTAAAAGAAAGAGAACAGTTTCTCTGAGAATTTTCGAACCAACTTTTCAACTTCCTTTCCTTCATAGCAAAAGAAAAACATTCTGGGGTTCCTTTCAAAACCGATTGACCTACAGACAAAAGAATAATTATACATATAACGTGTCAAATTATGGACCAAAGTCTGGTGTTTCTGCCATGTATGGTTCTAGGTAACAATAGTAAGTTCACAAAAACTTTCCTCCGGCTTTAATTAGGATTTTGGCAGATTGGTTGGTTGTATTCAGATTATCTGGCGCCGTCAGCAACACGAGGGCTATAATGCGCCGAAACATTCGTCATTAGACAAGCCAACATACATTTACAAACACCCATGCCAACACGGGACTCGAACCCGCAACCTCGCGGTCTAGAAGCTAGCATGCTAACCACTATACCGTTTGGTCGGCGGATTTTGGCAGAAACCTAAGAATTTATAGTAACTCAAAAGATAATCCATGAATAATCCATTTGCTTTAAAATATCGCCAGATTTTCACCACGGCTAAATCTTTTTACTTTTAAGTAACGCCAAATTAATGAGATTTTTCAATCAAAAGTTCTCTAGCTTTTTTTTTTTTTTTTTTAATGTTTTTCTTATCTTCTATTCAACTATAGAGTTATTAAGAAATAATACCCATGAAAGTATCTACAGAAGCGATTTTTTACTGACTTTTTATCACAATCAAACCTGTTTTAGTATAAGAGTTGAATAAATGAAACAAATCTTTCATCCAGACACACAAAAAGGA
Source organism: Linyphia triangularis (assembly GCA_963978545.1). Lineage (NCBI taxonomy): Eukaryota > Metazoa > Arthropoda > Arachnida > Araneae > Linyphiidae > Linyphia > Linyphia triangularis. Next base: position 11,150,789 of record OZ021729.1, on the reverse strand, counting down.
AAGAACCAGTTATTTCCTATTACACCAACGCAATCCAATCCTTTCCAACTCAATCCATCCCTTTCAAATAAAACAACCCAGTACATTTCCATCCGTATAATTTCCCCACCACAAAATAACCAAAGCCCTCAAAATTATACAACCCTTCCCCCAAGAAAACCCCTTACATCTATATCCATATATACTCAAAACTTCCAAGCAAAACCCATCACATTAAAAGTTTTCTGCCAGAGTACAGCCCATTAATAACGACTACCTTATGTCGACGGGGAGGAAAGGGAGGGGGAAAAGGGATCTTTCCAGAAGTTTTATCCCCACCAGTTTTACCTCCCATACATCACCTGACTCTTTCGTCTGTTCCTTGTTCGGGGACATTTCGAACTGTCAGGGAATTTCGATCCAGTCTGGTTTGCTGGCGACGACGGAGCCACCAAACAATATTTGGTAGGATAATATATCAAGTACTGGTCTTGGTGGAATGGATGTAGTTTTTCATTTTTGCGTCAGTGTTCTTTAAATGGTTCTATTTCGGTTTGGTCGATCGAATGCTCGACGGTGGTTTGTGGAAGTTTCGTTAGGCGCGGTTCCCGTTCTGAAAGGTTTAATATATAGTCACACTTTATTTGGTAGATGATATACAGCGTGTCTCAAAATGGGCTGAAGGTATTATAAAATGAACTGGAAAAGCAGAACGGCCAATAAAATATACATAGCGTTTATTGCATTTTTTATTGGTCAACTACGGAATTTGATCTATTAATTTTCAAAATTAGTTACAACGTATTTTAAGAGAGTCGCAGTTTTCTGTGCTTTGATCGGCTATCTTTTACCAGAGGAATACAATTATTTGGTACAGTAATTTTATTTCAGAAGACTCTATAAACGTTCAAAACTGAATTAGGACCATTTGGATAAATCGCGGTTTTAAGCAATTGAAAGGGGAAATGCCAATCCCATAGTTGGTTGGTTGTTGGTTGTATTCAGATTATCTGGCGCCGTCAGCAACGCGAGGCCAATCCCATAGAAATCTTATTACTAGCTTTCGACAGAGGAAGTGACAGGTGATGACATTTGGTTGGTTGGTTGTTTTCAGATTATCTGGCGCCGTCAGTAACACGAGGCCAATCCCATAGAAATCTTATTACTAGCTTTCGACAGAGGAAGTGACAGGTGATGACATTTGGTTGGTTGTTTTCAGATTATCTGGCGCCGTCAGCAACGCGAGGGCTATAATGCGCCGAAACATTCTTCATTAGACAAGCCAACATACATTTACAAACACCCATGCCTAACACGGGACTCGAACCCGCAACCTCACGATCTAGAAGCTAGCACGCTAACCACTATACCGTTTGGTCGGCAATGACATTTGAAGGGCAACGGCAAAGAACGATCAAAATCCAATATTTTCGAAATCGAGGTTTTTCCGACATCTGCAAGATTATAGCAAACAGTATAACCATGTACGGAGTCTTCTGGCAAGTAATTATCATGGTACGTGAGATATTGAGCAACCATCATTTACCTCAATCCTGATACAAGCCCTGAGACTTGAAACTCTAAATCAACTTTTCTGGAGAATTGAGAAAAACGGACTCTGATGGTTCTTTGCCGTAACCATTCATTTCATTTCAAAATGTTGCCTAGCTTCGAAGTATCGAAGACTTTTTTACCCACGAAAATTCTTTTATCGTATGAAAAGCATTTAAAACCGCTCAAAAGTCACTTGTAAATTTTTTTTCGGTGAAGCATCGATAATGGGATAAAAATAACATACAAATCAAATTTAAAAGTAGATACGTTATTTTAAATTACACAACGCACCCTTGCTGCAAAAGGGACATGACTCAGAATTCTTCATTTTGACTAAAATGGTTGAGAAGGTTCAATGTTGTTTGCAAATTGAAATTGACTTGTTTCATTCTGTCAAATTCAAGTCGTAATTTGTGATTCTGGTCACTGTTTAACAAAAAAATAATGAACTTTGAGTAAAATCGCTTTTATAGCGAGGGTGTGATATATGCCACTAGGTTCACAAGTGGTGTTTGTTCAAAATGCTAAGTTTAAAAGATAGAGAGCTAAAAGTTATCACTGTATTGAAGAATGATTAACAAAGCTACAGTAAACCATCTAACAGTTTCTTTTTAATCGGGACACTTTATCTGGTAGTAGATATCTTATGTGTTTCATACAAGATGAAGCGTGCTAGCTTCTAGATCGCGAGGTTGCGGGTTTGAGTCCCGTGTTAGGCATGGGTGTTTGTAAATGTATGTTGGCTTGTCTAATAACGAGTGTTTCGGCGCATTATAGCCCTCGTGTTGCTGACGGCGCCAGATAATCTGAAAATAACCAATCGTACTAGATGAAGAGTACCGGCGTTGCTCGCTACAGCCTAGTTAGTTACCTGGTTGATTGCAAGTTATGAGCACACCCTATTACTCCTTTTTCTTGATTTAAAAACTTTAATCACAAAACATCGCAACGAGATTTTTTTTTCTTCAGTAATCTGGATTATTATAAGATATAAAACCTATTTCAAATTGTTTCAGTAAATCTTAAGTTAAACCTCTCGCTTGATGGCTGTAGGGTTAGCGCTATGGCTTTGCATACCGAGGTGCCGAGTTCGAAACCTTGGTATTCGTTGTGGTTCGGAATCCACGTTAAGCTGTAGGTCCGGGCCAGATTAGCCGTTTTAAGAGTGAGAAAGGAGGAGGATAATGGTTTTTCGAAATGTCTTGTAGACATCTATTATTTTAGTACATCTATACATCTATTATTTTAGTAAAGCGTTTCAAATCTCATCAAGATCAGAATAAAATTACATATTTGTATGAAAAAAAAAAGCACACTGACATGCATTTTTCTTTTCATATATATTTTGGTTTTGTTAAGAACCAAATGGTTGGTTGATTGGTTGTTTTCAAATTATTTGGCACCGTCAGCAACACGAGAGCTATAATGCCCCGAAACATTCGTCATTAGACAAGCCAACATACATTTACAAACACCCATGCCTAACACGGGACTCGAACCCTCAACCTCGCGGTCTAGAAGCTAGCACGCTAACCACTATACCGTTTGGTCGACAAGAACCAAATGACCCAATTGTATGTGATTAAAGTTGGTAACATCCACACTTATTTCGAATTGTAATACTTTGAGTCGCATATACGACTGCTATTTATTTATGTGATACACTTTTAATTAGGTTTCACTAGTTGACTTAATATTCATGTAAACCATCACTATTTACCATCGTTAGCCACTAAGCGGCCCGCGGCCTGGATTTGGCCCACGACTGTTTTTTCTGGTGCCCTCCGGCCGAGCAGAATACAAAAAAAAAAAAAAAATCAAATTTCGTGGTATGAACTTTTTTTAACAATATTTTGTAATTTGTCCAAAATAGTAAGATTTAACTATGTGTATGGCAGAGTTCTCCTCTACTTGCTCCAAGAAACTTAATGAAGAAGCTTTTAGCAAGCTGGTTTTCATTACGAATAAACACAGGAATATCTCAAATGGATCTCATTTGGACAATTTATTAAGATTGACTGCAACAAATACTGCGATAGACCCCATCGACACTATCATAAAATAAACTGAACTGTTTCGACCGCCCTCATTTTACAATATTGATATAGATTAAAACCGAGTAATCTGGAGGTACAGTGTAAATCTTTTATTAAAATTTAGGTCAAGTCCTACTGTCACGTTGGAACAAAAAAATCACTTCTTTTTTAGACTTTAATTTACTGATAATACAAATTATTATTTTTTAATTATTTGAAAAAATAATCAAATATCAAATGTAATTTTATTAAGATAATTTTTCTTCAGCTTTCAGAAATGCTGTATATTTTTGAATTCATAATAATTAAATGTACATATATTGGTCCCGCAAAAAGCTCCAACATAAGTATTATGGCCCATCTCTACAAGTAAGTGACGAATGCTGTTATATACAGATCACTAATTATGCCTCATTTATTGGTTTATTATACATATAGTTAATTCGTTAATATATACATCTAATAATGCTTCCCTTTATGGACTTTATATATATTTATTGTAAACCATCACTCTATCGTACTAATTATGCTTCCTTTATTGGTTTAATATACTTCAGGTATATTGTCACAAATTACATACCACTAATTATTACTCACTTATTGACTAAATATACTTCTAGGTAAACCATTACTATATACGGCAAATAAGGCTTCACTTATGGACTTAATATACTTGTTATAAACCATCACTATATACTATTAATCATGCTTCACTTATTGACTTAATATACTTCTGGTAAACTTTCACAATATACTTGTAAATATATTTCATTTAATGACTCCTTATTAGAGGTCGGTGATATATCGATACGGCGATATTTTTTTTAAATATCGATATTAAAAATATCGATTAAAGTTACCGATATATCGATATTTAAAAAAATTTTTAGTTTTTTAATAATTGTTTTCTAGTTCCATGTGTTTTTTCGATTTTCTCTAAGACTTTTACAAAAACTTCAAAACTAAAGTTCGGACTTAGCTGAGAGGCAGTTAAAATGGCTCCAATATTCAATATTTTGTCATACACTTCACAATCATGGCCGCCAACAGGAGGGTACAATGGGGTGTACACTCCTGTTGGCATATATATATGGTATATATATATATATATATATATATATATATTTCATTCATCGCTCAGATAATTTTTCAATTATTTATATTGTAAAAATATTATGCTAAATATTCAGCGTTGCCATTAATAGCTATTGAAATTATATAAGTTTCTATAAAATTACTGCACTAATTTAGCGAAAATTTAACTTTTTCTTTTGTAATAGATCCATTTCAGTTGGAGAAGTAGTCACCTTACAAAAAGCAATCATGAAAAGTAGAAATTTGCCCCGAAAAACTTAACTCCGTTTCTGGCAAAATTGAAAATCAAATTAAAAAAAAATCACTTATAGGATAAATCGATTTTATTTTATCGATATTTTTTTCTATGCAACGATAGAGTATCGATATTTATTTCGATCGATATTTCCGACCTCTACTCCTTATACTTGCGTTACGTTAATCGACTAAATACAATTCTGGTTGCTCTGGCTATGCACCCTTATGTCTAATATCACTACCATTCATAAAATACTATCAAACAAACCTCCACTGATCTACCCCCCCCCCCCCCTTCTTAGAGATAAATTTACTTCCCGCCCAAACAACCTCTAAAACAGAATAATAAACAAAATCAAAACAAGTCCAACCGAATCCCCACTTTCATCAGTTTCGAACAGAAAACGAGATCCGACGTCCAAAATCAGAACTTATTCCACTTGTACCACCGCCTCCCGGTTCACTCAACACATGTCAAGCACACTTTGGGACCTGGGATCATTACTTATTGTTATCAGCGACATATACCAAGTCCTCACGCCATCCAGAGAACAGCCAATTTGGTAACACTTCTTGCCGGCAAACTGTGAGTGAGTTGTTTTTACACTGTAAAACAGGAGGTTATAAATATATGACGTCGGTGTCGACTGCTGCGTGAGACAGTGACGTATGTCATCTTCTATTGATCGAATTCGAAGTTTCTTAAAATGGTATAACTATCCATACACACATTTTCTTGTTATTTTTCTGATTATGTAGACCTATTTTGAATGTATTTCCATGATCTATATATTTAATAGGCAATACGTTTTTTGGGGTTAGTCCGTCCGCCTAAACTACTCAACCAATTTCAATGATCAAGGTGTCATTTTAAAGGAAATAAGCTGTAGATTTGCCAAAACGTGCCAAAATAATTTTTTAACACTTTATTAATTAGTTAAATTTCAATATTTTTCATCATTAAGCTACTACAAAGCCTCAATAATTTTGAATATAAGAATGGCAACATCCTTAAGTAAACAAACCCGCTGCTCGGGGGTTCAACCAACCAACCAACCGTTGCTAATTTTAAAGCTCTTTTTAAACTCTTCGTTTCAAAGTAGATTTTTTCTGTTTTTCTGAAGCATTTTTGTATTAGAGTAAATATTATTTTGAAGTATTTCTATCCAGAAAATGCCTCGCGTTGGACGTCGTTCTCTAACGGGGCGACTTATCAGAATAAATAAAAGATATTGGGACTTCAATGTAAGGGCATAACTAATGAAGTTTTAAATCAGAATGTTGGCGGATAGTATATTTAACTTTCTATTATGAAACTTGCAATTTGGGTGTTTTCTCTATTAGGCCTTACATTAAAGTTATAAAAATTTGGTTACATTTTTTATGTCTGGCAAACCTATTCAAGCGCAGCAAGATGTTTTAACCACAAATTCGAGCGGCAAAGCCGCTCAATCCGAGCGCAGCGAGGTGTTTGGGGGTTGGCGAGCGTTAGCGAGCAGGGGGCGAAGCCCCCTAGTTATATTTCAATGGATAGATTTCCTTAATTTAATTGTTAGGTCTCGGATATGGTACGAGCGGCAAGCGGTGAAAGGATTGCGGCAGACCGAGGACGTAATAGAACGGTGCGAGTTGTTCTGGCTACGAAGAGAGTGAAGGCGGTATAGTCCGAGAGGTGACTGCTATTTTTGGACCCCATCGAACATCATTCTGAATATTTTTTATAGAAATTGGAGAAAAGTGAGTAGATTACGAATCCACTTGTCTGCAAGGACAAAAATGGCCGAAACTGTTCAAAAATCGACTAGGAATGAGTTGAACTAAGATCCGATTGCCAAATATGTCATAACTTGCCAAAAAGAGAACAAACTTTTTCGTCTGGCAACCCACTTCATTTTGATTTTCAATCAAACGATTTTTGATCTGTGGCTTGTAAAATGTGTATCTTTTAAAAGTAAGCCAAATTGGCGACATCAGTTACGTCATCAGTGATGTAATGTTGATTGACAATTTGGCTCATTTGTGAAAGATGCAAGTAAGCCATAGCCACACATCCGAATCATCTGCAAACTTCTTAATTGAAAATTAAAGAGTGGGGGTTACCAAATAAAAAAAGGATGCTCATTATTTGGCAAGTTATGGCGCATTTGGCAATTGGATTATTTAGTTCAACTTATTAAAAGTCGATTTTTGACCAGTTTCGGCCCTTTTTACCACGGCAGACCAGGGGGATTCGTAATCTACTCACTTTTCTCCAATTTCTATAAAACAATTTAGAATGATGTTCGATGGGGTCCAAAAATTGCAGTCATCTCTGGATGGATATTTAGGGGCATGGATCAGGATTTTATCAGGCATGGATATTTATTGTGGTTCGGAATCCACGTTAAGCTGTAGGTCCCAGCCTGATTAGCCGTCACTGTGCATAAAAATAGGTCGTTGAGCTTACAAACCAACCAAACAAGTGGTCTGTTGAATAGACGTTAATCGAAGTTTAAATACACATGTTTACAAAATTAGTTACCATATTGAAATGTGGCAAAGAAATTGTTGTAAAATCTTAATACAGTGGAATGAATTTATTGTTTTCCTAATGTGCCGACCACACGGTATAGTGGTTAGCGTGCTAGCTTCTAGACCACGAGGTTGCGGGTCCTAGTCCCATGTAAGGCATGGGTGTTTCTAAATGTATGTTGGCTTGTCTAATGACGAATGTTTAGGCGCATTATAGCCCTCGTGATGCTGACTGCGCCAGATAATCTGAAAACAACCAACCGTTTTCCTAATGTAAAAAGTCCCTATTATCCCGTTAATGAACTGAGTCCTAAACGGTCAATTTTGCTGAATTCAGTGGTTTTGCAAAACACAGACGGGTCTTTATTGCCACATGTCCACCAGTTATGTTTATTGCCGAATCCGTTTTAATAAAAATGCGCCTCATCAGTAAACCATATGCACCCGTGATCGTCACCTGATGGCTGTGGGGTTAGCGCTATGGCTTCGCATGCCAAAAGTGATAGGTTCGAATCCCGGATTAGGCATGTATGTTTGTTGTGGTTCGGAACTTACGTTAAGCTGTAGATCCCGGCCTGAGTAGATGTTATTGTGCATAAAAATAGGTCGTTCAGCTTACAAACCAACCAACCAACTCGTAATTAAATTTACTCCCATCAATTTTGCAAACCGGTGTATTTAAAATTCCACACCTGTCTATCCAACAGAGAACTAGTCTCTTATTTCTCTCTCTCACTGTATCGTAGTTATCTCATTTCAAAGTTAGAGAGTCCTTTCCGAAAGACCCCGTAATTAAGTATTTGTCTGGTTGGTTGGTTGTTTTCAGATTATCTGTCGCCATCAGCAACACGAGGGCTATAATGCCCCGAAACATTCGTCATTAGACAAGCCAACATACATTTACAAACACCCATGTCTTACACGGGACTCGAACCCGCAACCTCGCGGTCTAGAAGCTAGCACGCTAACCACTATACCGTTTGGTCGGCAAGTATTTGTCTGGCCCTACGTTAGTTGGTTGGTGAGTGCTCTCAACTACCTATTTGTATGCACAATGGCAGTTAAATAGACCGGAAAATACAGCTTAACGTGGATTCCGAACCACAACGAAAATCCATGCCAAACCCAAGACTCGAACCCGGCACCTTTGGCATGCGAGGTCAAAGCGCTAACCAAGCGGCCATCAGACGGGCTGTCTAGCCTCACGATATTGGGAACATGCTGAAGAACCTTTCGGCTCACAAAAAGTTAAATGCATGGGAATTATATCACTTTTCTTCTAAAGGCAGACGATGCATCAGGGGCATTTGTGTCCCGTATCATGACACCCTTCCATGAAAACGTTCGACTGGGGAGAGGGAGGGAAGGGGTCGCCGAAATATCAGAATCGATATTGGCATCTTGGACCCCACCCTTTTAGCTGATACAAGATTTTTATTCCCGGTTTCGATTCTTGAGACCTTACTCATAAAGATTTAGGCAAATGTTGTGTTTCCTTATTGAGATTGTCGATATAATGTGGGAGGGGGGGGGGGGGACTGAAGGTCGATATCTATCGGAAATCCGATTTCTTGACGACATGAGCAGGTACTTGGGTGCTGTTTGGCTGCAGAGATTGATTTGGTTGAAGTAGGGCGTTTTTTTTTGTTGATGTTGGTATTCTTTCATGGAGTTTGATTTGTTTTCATTCGATATTACTTCTCAAATTTTTGTGTGTGATGGAAATCTATTTCTGTAACTGATAGATGTTATGCGATAACTTCTGGTGCAAATTACTCGTGTTAGCAACGTTAATATCGCGTATAAATGCTATAGTCTAAGACAACTTATCTTGACCTCATTGAATAAGTTGTAGGATAGATCCTTCCGAGTAAAAAATATAGTTCCGAACTTATTTAGTAATATTGAATACATATCTGCTCACATAGTTTTGAATTAAACTTAAATATATGTTGATAAAAAAATATGCGCTTTTAAATTTTTAATTTACTTAATAGTCCGAGAGGCGACTGCAATTTTTGGACCCCATCGAACATCATTCTGAATTTTTTATAGAAATTTGAGAAAAGTGAGTGGATTATGAATCCACTGGTCTGCCGTGGCAAAGATGGCCGAAACTGATCAAAAATCGACTTGGAATGAGTTGAACTAAAATCCGATTGCCAAATATGTCATAACTTGCCAAAAAGAGAACAATCTTGTTCGTCTGACAACCCACTGCATTTTGATTTTCAATGAGAAAAAGGGCAAACCATTTCTGATCTCTGGCTCGGAAAACTTGCATCGTTTAAAAGTAAGCCAAATTGGCGATACCAGTTACGTCATCAGTGACGTAATTTTTATTGCCAATTTGGATCATTTGTGAAAGATGCAAGTAAGCCATAGCCACACATCCGAATCGTTTGCAACCTTCTTAATTGAGAATTAAAGAGTGAGGGTTACCAAAAAAAAAAAAAAGGATGCTCATTATTTGGCAAGTTATGGCGCATTTGGCCATTGGATTTAGTTCAACTTATTAAACGTCAATTTTTGACCAGTTTCGGCATTTTTGCCATGGCAGACCATTGGATTCGTAATCTACTCATTTTCTCCAACTTCTATAAAAAATTCAGAATGATGTTCGATCGATACCAAAAATTGCAGTCTCCTCTCAGTCTATAATACTTAGCTTTTCCAACCACTTTTACTTTAAAAATTTTAACGAATCACATGGATTTGACTGAGCTATTTCATGACGTCACTCACTTGGCGAATCACTATTGGTTAACACGGCTAACCTTGTATCCTCTCAGTTCAAGGCGTCACATGTAAGATTATTGATGCACAGCCAATCAGCACGCAGTTAACCGGATTGCATATCACTGTAGCATATTTAATAGGGTCAGAATAAGTTGTCTTGGATTGGTTGTATTCAGATTATCTGGCGCCGTCAGCAACACGAGGGCTATAATGCGCCGAAACATTCGTCATTAGACAAGCCAACATACATTTACAAACACCCATGCCTGACACGGGACTCGAACCCGCAACCTCTCGGTCTAGAAGCTAGCACGCTAACCACTACACCGTTTGGTCGGCAAGTTGTCTTAGACAATAATTTGTTATTTTATCACACCCTTGCTGCAATAGTGACACAACTCAAAATTCTTCATTTTTGAGTAAAAGTAACTTTAAGATGGTTAATCCGGAAAAGATTGCTCGCAAATTGAATTCAAGACGAAACTGACATATTTCTTTCTTCCATTTTCAAATCCATCAAGTCTGTTGATCTGTTCACATTTAATCTCCAAAATGAAAGCGCCGACCAAACGGTATAGTGGTTAGCGTGCAAGCTTCTAGATCACGAGGGTGAGGGTTCGAGTCCCGTGTCAGGCATGGGTGTTTGTAAATGTAAGTTGGCTTGTCTAATGACGAATGTTTCGGCGCAATTTAGCCCACGTGTTGCTGACGGTGCCAGGTAATCTGAAAACAACCAACCAAAATGAAGGATTTTTAGTTGTGTCATTTTTCAATCGTGCTGATCCTAGTCAAGCATCCAATAGGGCTAAAACTTAGTAGATGGAATTCAATGTCATAGGCTACGAATATACCAAGTGTTTGGGACTATCACTAAAAGACTGCTTTTACACACGCTTCTATTTACGCTACAGGCGTCTAATTTGCCCCCTTTTTATCATCTAATCGATTTGAAAATGGATATTTATACACTCTGTGAATGAAAATGCATTCTTTCAAAATTTGGGGAGGAAAAAATGTTAGAGCATGGCATGGTTGGTTGGTTTCAGATTATCTGGCACCGTCAGCAACACGAGGGCTATAATGCGCAGAAACATTAGTCATGAGACAAGCCAACATACATTTACTAACACCCATGCCTGACACGGGACTCGAACCCGCAACCTCTCGGTCTAGAAGCTAGCACGCTAACCACTATACCGTTTGATCGGCAAGAGCATGGCACGGTATTGCTTTTTTCTTTGTAGTGGTCAAACACTAAGAAAATTCGATTTAAGCTCAAAATGACTTAAATAAGTTGCAGTTTCACATAAAAGTTTGCAATTTGTATAAAGTATATACTGTAAATTTTTTGTTATTATTAGTTAGTTTTTCCCCCGTGTTTATAGATTGATATACTGATATCTTATCATCGATATATTCTTATCAGCCATTAATTTTCGTAGTGGAAAAATCACATGGCACTCAAGCCTGACCAAACGGTATAGTGGTTAGCGTGCTAGCTTCTAGGCCGCGAGGTTGTGGGTTCGAGTCCCGTGTTAGGCATGGGTGTTTGTAAATGTATGTTGGCTTGTCTAATGACGAATGTTTCGGCGCATTATAGCCCTCGTGTTGCTGACGGCACCAGATAATCTGAAAACAACCAACCAACCACATGGCACTCAAAAAAAAAAAATGAAATGTCTTATGATGTCTCACAAGAAGACGTCGAAGAAGAATTTTTATTATAAGAAGTTTATCTCAATCCATAAATAAATTTATAAAAATGACTCATCTGTAACTGAAGTATTTTTCGATACTCTTTTAAATATTAAAACCATTTTATAATGTATGAAACTGAATAGTTTGCACTTTTGAAAAAATATAACTGCCTCATAATTAAGAGGACTTGGTAGCCATTTTTTTCACAGAAAATTATAAAAAAATCGAATTTCTATTTTTTGCTTTGTAAAGTTAAAACTTATTCCTTTTTCTGGAAAGTTTTTAAGCTGATACGGTAACTGCAATTGCTCAAAAATTATAATTTTATTAAGAACTTATCACAGCTGCAATAGCCTTTTCGAAGTTTCAAACGTATTTTTTTCATTTCGCGTTTTTTGGAATTCCCATCTTACACAAAATCCTATAACTCTGCCAAATATGAATAAAATGATTTTTTTTTTTTTTTTGTGTTTTTTTAAAGATCTATTTGACAAAAAAATTAAGGATTTTTAAATAAAATATAAACTTTTTTCTAAATTTAGATATTAAAAAATATCAATTTTTTACCATTTTTTACCTATAGGTATAGTTTTTATTGTTTCTCTTCAAAACTATTTTGCTTATTTAAAATCCGATGTCTAAAAGTTTTGAGTATATTGCTAAGAGCATTTTTTTTTAAAAAATTAAAGAAAAATATTTAAAATGAAAAAAGGTTTTTGAGTCTTCTGTATAATTTTAAAAATCTCAGATGAATCTGCTTAAAAATTTGCAATTCAATTTGCATTAAAGTTTGTAAGTAATTGAAATAATAAAAGTTTTGAAATAGACGCATGACATTTTTAAAAAATGTATTTTAATTTATATAGCCATAGAAGGTAGTATATGGCTGACTTTTATCTTTTATATTTTATTACGGGCTCTTTAAAATGATATATAACAGATATGTTGGCTGGGGAAGCAAGCATGGAGTATAAAGAATACAAACTCAAAACTTTCAAAGTCATTATCTAAATATTTACTTTTCGCTGCTTTTCCCAAATATCTACTTAACAATTTTCAAATTATAAAAAGTGTTTTTATCTAAAAAATAAATGCCAAGCACTGGATATTTCTTTAAAACTATTTGTATTTAATCAATTTTAAATTAAAAGTAAATCTATCTAGGTATATATTCATGTTAAAACAAAGCATTTCAGAATGTCTTGAACGAAAAGTTCTCAACCACTAAAAAAGATTCGTTTTTAAGTTCTAAAATAGAACCAAGACTATTGATTTTTAAACTTAAATATTGAACTTCAATGGCGTTGATTCAGTACCTGCAATTAAAGTGAAAGCAAACGCATGTAGGAAACTTTTTAGCTGTAATTTGTAACTAGTTTGTACCAGTCGTTAAAATACAATGTTTATCCTCTTAGATTTATAACATTCATTCATTAATTACTGTGTCGATGTCCACTAGTGACGTCACACTAATAGAGTGCATAGGTTTGCAGATAGAACTTTGACTATGGTTGGTTGTTTTCAGATTATCTGGCGCCGTCAGTAACACTAGGGCTATAATGCTCCGAAACATTCGTCATTAGACAAGCCAACATACATTTACAAACACTCATGCCTAACACGGGACTCGAACCCGCAACCTCGCGGTTTAGAAGCTAGCACGCTAACCACTATACCGTTTGGTAGGCCGAACTTTGACTATGACTTTTTCCCCACGAAACTAGGGGTGTGGAACATCGCACAACTTTCAATTACACTATAATACTGACGTGGATTTGTGTCATTTACCGTTTGTACATTTTCATCCTTCATTTAGAATAAATGGCCAGTTTGGCGATAATTTGTGCGATAATTCAGGTATGGGTCTTTAAAAAAAAATCGCCAAAATCTTCGATAATCCTTATATTATCCTTTATTATAAGAGAAACTGAGAGAAGAAGAAAAAACGATCGTTGATAAAGTGTGCTCAAGGAAAGAGAACTCTGTGTTGAAGGCATTGATTTTTTAAGTTTTAACGCCATTAAAACATTTTACGGAAATTTCGGAAATGTTGATGTTTAAAACACCTTAAGAGGCATTACCACAGCGATATTTATCAAAATCGTTAAAGCCGTTTTTTAGCAATCATTGAAAATCATGATTTTTTCAATGGCAGCTACCTTATGGGCATGCGCGATTTTAACGAAAACCTTAATGGTAGGTCGCATGCCGCCACTAACCCTCATACCAAATTTGAACATCGTAGGTCAATTTGTTCGGGAGTTATGCTGACCACACACACACACACACACACACACACACACACACACACACACACACACACACACACACACACACACACACACACACACACACACACACACACACATTTTTTCTAGATCGCTTTTTTTAAGTTAGGATGTTCCAAAACTTGGAGAAATGCAAAAAAAAACGATTTTTTTTTTCACAGAATGCTATACTTTCATTAGCCTATGCATATATACATACGGGTAATTAAAAGTAAACAGGCATTTTCTCACTCTACTAGTGTGACGTTACTAGTTGTTACCGTCACAGTGACAATTACATAAATTCGCTTTTAATTTTTATTATTAAAAATGTTGGCTGTATTTAAGATTACGTTGCATTGTTGCAATTTTAAATTAAATCGCAACCAGACACCTATATTTTACCATCATTTTATAAATAGTAAATCAATTATTTTTTATTATACCTTATGACACCACCAAATGTATAAGTATTCTTTTGTTTAAATAGAGTGACATATAATCTCACAGTATTCTTCACATTTCTGCATTAGATTTTCCTTTAAGAACAATGTTATTTGAAATGAGTTATTTATCGTTTGCTTATTTCCAATATGAATAAAACTTTTAAAAATAAATGCCAACTTTCAAATTCCATTAACCAATCATAATTCCGAACTTGAACTTTCCTCGACAAACATTATGAAGAACAGTTGCCTGTGACGTTGAATTGCATATATTCCATTACCTCTACCTTTCTTTCAATCAATCAATCATAAGAAACTTCTCATCATTATTGAAACTAATCGGATATAATTTTTTTCATTTAGGAAATTTCTATTCTTATCTTAGAGAAATGTCATTTAGTGAAACTGAATATTCATATAAAACCACCAAAAATATAGCAGTTTCTATCGATTTTGAATCGAACTCAATTTAGTAACATCATTTATTACAATGGCAGATTACGATTATTATTAATGGTCCACGATTAATCGTAATTACACGCAAGAAAAGAGAAGAAATATTTCTCAATATTTATGCATACTGTAATAGGGGAAAGTTTCAGCTATTAAATTAATTCTGTTCGATTGGAATATATTGAGCGACTCGTTCGTGTACTCGTGGTAAGTATTATGAACATGCATTTCTGTTTTTCTGTTGTAGTTTTGGAAACAAAAGAAAGTTATAACCTTTGTTTTCTGTCAAAAGTTATTAAACAATAATCATTAATATGCAATGTCATGTGTTTTCAATCGCGATGGTTAAGTTTGACGGAATCACTTAAGCAATTTTTTAACCAAATCAAATCGATTACAATAAAACATGAAACCCTAATATTACTCGTATAAATATTTTGTCGACCAAACGGTATAGTGGTTAGCATACTAGCTTCTAGACCACGAGGTTGCGGGTTCGAGTCCCGTGCAAGGCATGGGTGTTTGTAAATGTATGTTGGCTTGTCAAATGACGAATGTTTCGGTGCATTATATCCCTCGTGTTGCTGACGGTGCCAGATAATCTGAAAACAACCAACCAACCAACGTATAAATATTTGGGTGTTTGTAAATGTATGTTGGCTTGTCAAATGACGAATGTTTCGGTGCATTATATCCCTCGTGTTGCTGACGGTGCCAGATAATCTGAAAACAACCAACCAACCAACGTATAAATATTTAAAAAAACTTTTTATAACCCTGAAGAGAACGTTGATCAATTTTAAAATCTTTTATATTAAGTCAATGGGAGGCAAACCTGTGGACGCCTAATTAACCCTCTTGACGTCATCCAATCAGGCTGAAACTTGGTAGATAGGTTCGATGTCAATAACAATGCATTCTATCAAATTTTGGGGTTGTTACTGTCACTAAAAAGTCGCTTTTATGGAATACTAATGAAATCGCTTTAAAATATCATTAAACCGATCATTGTTGAAACTCTTTCCTGTTGCCATTTTTTTTTTCATAAATAAAAAATAAAATTTCTTTAATCAGAATAAATAAATGATATTTCGACGTCAAAGCATAAATTAACGTTCATTTTTAATAAATAAATTTTGAAACGTAGTTTGCCGCACATGTTGTTGATAGAAATGTTTTTGATATCGGCTCTGTGTTAATGAATATAAAAATTGACAATGCATGTAAAGGATTTTTTTAAAACTCTGTTTGTATGGGTTATATTATTACTTTCAATCACCGAAAATTTTAACATAGAGTATTGAGGTACAAAATTTCGATTTTTTTTTTATTTTTTTATTTTTTTATTTCTACATGTTTTGGAGCGTGTTGAGTTCAAGTGATCTAGAAAAAATATCTTTGTGTCTGTCTGTGGTCAGCATAGGTCCGGAACGAAACGAACCTTTTGCATACGGCTTGTTGGTGTCCATGGGAACTGTCATTAAAGTTTTGGTCAAAATTGCGCGTGCGCATTGAAAAATTTATACTTTTCATCAATTGCAAAAAGACGACTCTTACGATTTTGATCAAAATCGCTATGGAAATTTCAATGTGTTTTATACATCCCCACCTTGGGCAAGGTCCGTAGAAATGCGATAAATGCTCAATGAGTTTAAAAACGAATGTATATTTAAAACAACTTTCCTCTCCCTCAACGACTGTTTCTCCCCTGATTTACTTAAAAGAAAGTATAATGTAATACTTATCGAAAAACATATCGCCAATTTTGCCATTATGGTGACGGTAATTTTATTTATTTTTTGAGGGGAAGAGAAGGGCTTACTAATTATCTCTAAAAATGTTGCTAAACTGTCATTTAGAAAAAAAAAAAAAAATCAAAATATGAAAACGAAAACGGTAAATTGCATCATTCTGAGACACAGTGGAAAACAGTGACCAAAATTAGTAGTGTAATTGAAAATTGTGCGGTGTTCCACATCCGTGTTTTTGCAATGTCTTTAATTTAGCATAAAATTCAAATATGTAATTGTATAATATAACCCATAAAAACAAAGCTTTTAATATAAAGCCTTTATTTGCATTGCCAATTTTTATATTCATTATCGCAGCGCCAATTCTGTTAGCTGCGTGTGCTTGATGTTTGCATCTAATTTTAAATATCTAAAACATTTTTATCAATAAAATGTACGGAAAACTACGTCTAAAATTTTATTTATTAAAAATGAACGTAAATTTACATCCAAATATATCTTATTTATTCTGATTAAAATAATTTTAATTTTTATTTATTTAAACAGTTTTGGTAACAGGAAAGAGTTTCTTCAATGGTCGGTTAATGCTATTTTAGCGCGATTGGATGACAGCAAGTTGGTTAATTGTATCGAGTAAAAGCGACCATTTAGTGACAGTTACAACTCCAAAATTAGATAGAATACATTGTCATCTACATCGAATCTATCTGCAAAGTTTCAGTCCGATTGGATAACGGCAAGGGGTTTGATTGGGCCTCTGCAAATTTCCTCGTCATCGACAAGCATACACACAAAATCGAAGTTAATACAGAGGATTTAATAATAAAGTTTTTAAGTTGGCCTTAACGTTTCCTCAAGCACTGTATGTTGTTGGTTGTTTTTCAGATTATCTGGTGCCGTCAGCAACAGGAGGGCTATAATGCACCGAAACATTCGTCATTAGACAAACCAACATACATTTACAAACACCCATGCCTAACAAGGGACTCGAACCCGCAACCTCGCGTTCTAGAAACTAGCACGCTAACCACTATACCGTTTGGTCGGCTCAAGCACTGTATGATCTACGCATGTCAATTTTAATAATTACTTGATGATTTAAGTACAACCAAACAAGCAAATTTGGAATATGAATACCTTGCTCTAATACATACTAATTTAGTACTCGCCTTAGTAAGTTGGTTGGTTGTATTCAGATTATCTGGCGCCGTCAGCAACACGAGGGCTAAATTGCGCCGAAACATTCGTCATTAGACAAGCCAACGTACATTTACAAACACCCATACCTAACACGGGACTCAAATCCTCAACCTCGCGGTCTAGAGGCTAATGCTCTAACCACTATACCGTTTGGTCGGCCTATCCTTAGTAAGATTATACAAGCAAAAAAGGCATTCAATGCAAATGAAAATGTATGAAGGAGTGCTTATATCATTTTGAATTTTGTTTTCTTTCTCCTCTACAATTTCAGGTTTTGGATTACTTTGGGTGTTTCCTTTCTCACTACTTTTGTATTGGCTTCTACGGTGCATTTACATTTGTAAATCATTCCTTACCGACTTTCCTAACTTATATTGTTTCCGGAATCATTGGCAGATGATCGCATATAAAACAAGTTGGATTATAATAATAACTGTTACTATAAAGACCGTTTTATAACAGGTTTATTGATGTTCAGGGACAAATCAGATATAATTTGGCTATATGTAATGACTGGAATATTCCTATGTTAAGGTTCCCGATATACAACAAAAACTCTGCCAATTTGATTTTTTAGGTACTCTTCCGTTAGATGGGTAACAGTTGGTGCAATTATCGCTAAGCCTAAATGTTTACACGTTTAAATGACACGTAAATGTATCGTGAATCCGAAATTTTTACAATTTGTTATAGACATTATAAAGGATTTGAAGGTTGTTAACTTGGATGTGTTATCGCTGCGGTTTGTCGGTTTTTATCTGGTACCTTAACGGAATAATACTTTAATTGTTAAAGTTTAAGCTTCACTAATGAAAAATTTACTACGGGTTCATATATATCCGGTATACTTTCGGTTGTAGTTTTAGTATATGAATTCATCTCAACGATATCTTTTATTTCACATAGCTCACGTCTCCATAGTCTTTTTTGTAGTTTTGTCTGAGAATGTTTGCTTCAAACAAACTGTTTTTGGTTGGCTGTTTTCTGATTATCTCGCGCCGTCAGCAACACGAGGGCTATAATGCACCGAAACATTCGTCATTAGACAAGCCAACATACATTTACAAACACCCATAAATTTGTAAAAAGTGAAGCGATCATGCTTTTTGGACTTTGCATTTTATTGTTCATAGGAATAAATTTGATGACATCTGCGTATGGTTTACCTAGTCCAGTCGGGAGAGGCGTTGTTCTCGTAACCGGGAGGT
Organism: Linyphia triangularis; assembly: GCA_963978545.1. Lineage (NCBI taxonomy): Eukaryota > Metazoa > Arthropoda > Arachnida > Araneae > Linyphiidae > Linyphia > Linyphia triangularis. Next base: position 11,131,615 of record OZ021729.1, on the reverse strand, counting down.
TGTGAGTTCGATCCTAGCTAGTGCTCACAATCCTGATGGAGGCGAGTTCAGTGCCTAGGACCGACTAAAGACCGCCGTGTTCGCTAATGGCGACCGGGACACGTTAAATCAGTAGTGGTTTCAAAGTCCTCCATGTTCCCATACAAATTAATACCTCTGGAGGTGGCATAGCAAAGTCTTCTGCTTGGTAGTCTCAAAAATAAGAAGTTCCACATACGGTTGGTAGTGCTGCGGTCTACATGGTAGCTACCGAAAAAATGTAGAAATGAACTCTTCGGTGGTTATAGGTAAACTAGCGCACTCTCTCTTACGTGTGAGTGAGTGCTAACTGCTACTGACCTTCAGGAAAATTGGGTTGGTACAAAAGCTGTTAGGTACAAAAAAGTTGGAAAAAGCAGAGGTGCCTTATTCTCCATTTGCCTTGATAAAAGAGAAGATAAGTATCGTTTACCGATGAGGCCCATATTGATTTGGGATGAATGTATCAACACACAAAACTGGTGAAAATTGAGCACTGAAAACCCATTTATGTGTCCTGCAAAAGTAACCGTTTAAGAGATGCCCTATCCAGTAATTTGATCATAAGACACTTTTTAATTTAAGACCAGATAAACTCCTTCTTTTATATTCATATTTTACAACATTCCGTTGTCACATTTATGGTATACATATACGTTGGACAATTTTTTTTTTAATTCTTATGCCAGCGTGTCAAATTTTTGTGTGAATTACAAGTGCAAATAATGTAATGTATTTGCAGTAACAAAAAGTAAAAAAATAAATATTTATTTAATTAATTGAATTTTAATTCACTAATTAAAGCTTCATTTCAACAATGATAAAATAATACCTAATTAATTTTGAAACAAATTTTTTACTGGAAATTAAAGACAAAGTATTGATACACCCAAGCAAAATATAATGTATAACTTAAATATTTTTAAATTTAACATTTAACATAAAAAGTACCAGAAAAAATAAAAAAATTCCAAAAATAAAAATATTCTAAAATACATAAAAAAATCTATTTTTTACCAAAATTTTTGTAAACAGCTAGGGCCCGTGCTCTGAATTGTTATCTAAATTATGAAGTTTAAATTTTAAAAATCACTTAATTAACTCTTAAGATATCACCGTTGGAGTACTTTCACTCAACAATGAAAAGCAGTTCTCCAGAAATTGAGTTCAAAGTTTTCGACAATTTCTTTTTTCCAATATGTTCTAGACTTCGACCTCTACGAAATTGCATGTAATTTAAAAAAGTATTTTAACTATAAGAAAGTTATTGGTATCATTTTAAAGATAATGAATTGGAGAACGTTTTAGAATGAAAAAACAAAAATGTCTGTATGGGTCAATTTTTGCGATTCCCAACGTATAATGTATACCTTAAACAGTGTAACTAATTTTACAGACCATCGTATTTAAAATTCCATACTTGTCCACTCAAAATACCACTGCCGACCAAACGGTATAGTGATTAGCGTGCTAGCCTCTGGTCCGCGAGGTTGCGGGTTCGAGTCCCGTGTTAGGCATGGGTGTTTGTAAATGTATGTTGGCTTGTCTAATGACGAATGTTTCTGCGCATTATAGCCCTCGGGTTGCTGACGGCGCCAGATAATCTGAAAACAACCAACCACATTTAAACAGTGCAACTAATTTTACAGACCATCGTATTTAAAATTCCATACTTGTCTACATCAAAATACCACTAGTCTCTTTTTTTCAGTCTCTCTTCGTGGCTATATCATTTCAAAGTTAGTAAGTCCCGTCTGAAAAACCCTGTGAGATACGTGTCTTAATCAAAACACAAATATAAAAAAAAACCATGAGACGTTTAAATTTGCGAGTCGTCTGTGATCGATGCCCCCCACTAATCGCATTTTCTGCTTGAGATCATGGTGTCATGACGCATGTTTATGTCCGGTTGTGAGGTGCAAGGGCAGGGGGTGCTTCCCGCTCCATGGGGAGGCACCCTTTAAAACAGCTGTCGGTGAAAAGGGGTTCATAGTCACCAATTAGGGACGGTTCACGCTTGGGGATGTTTGGTGTCCTTCTACAAAGATAAGTGGCTTAAGTCAAAAAGCAAATGCAAGTAAATAAGAAAGATTTTAAAAGATATAATTTTTTTTTCTAAAATTTTCTTTGCTTTTTACTTTTAAGGGGACATGGGACACTGAAATCACCAAAAATGATGTTTTTTGTTTTCATTCTATAAAAATTGCTTATGCCACTAGCTTTAATTTCGCGTTTGAATTTTTGAAATCCGATGATTTTAAGTGGTAAAATCTTTATTTTAACTAACTATTTTAACGCATCGCACACTTGTTGGCAAAGGCTAAAAATGCGTTTTTCTCAGCTTTGCTTTTTCCCATTTTACTTATGTTCGAAAAGCTCCTTGCGATTCATTTTTTGATAAATCCACCTAATTTTTTTGTATTAATAATTTTTAATGTACTATAAAGAAATTTACACATGCTTTTTTATGTCATATAATTTTTTATATTTTTTTTCATGTTGGGAATTTGAAGTATGTGCATTTTTTAATGAGAAATCACTGGCGCCAAGTTTGAAATTTTATTTCTGTTCAACTATTGTACCTAAAGATAAAAGCATGTTTGAAAATGTTTATAATATATTGATAAACAACTTCAAATTTTTCTTTCATGTTCGTCAAAATATTGTGTCGCGAGGAGCATTTTGAAAAAAATTAAAATTTCGTGTTATTTTAATGCATTTTTCTCAATAATTTACTATCTATTTTATATTATCTGCTCAAATTGTGTTGTTTTGTTTAAAGTCACATCTTCTATGTTTATGCCAAATTTTATTTAATTCTTGGCAAAACTAAAGAATTTTGACAAAAGTGTCCTATGTCCCCTTAATTTTCGCATGTGCTAACATAGGGCAATGAAACCAGTGCTTACGGTCAAAAAATTGTTTTCGACTTTTTGGACAAAAATGGATTTCCTGACTTCAAAAAAGTGGTATAGAAAAAATGTTTGTCGGTGTGCGTATACGTGGACTGCATGGATCCCGAACGAATTGACCTACGATGGTCTAATTTGGTGTACAGGTTAATTGTGATCATGGGACGTGTCATTAAGGTTTTCGTCAATATTGCGCAAGCGCAAAACATGAAAAAATAATGTTTTTTAGCAATTGCTTAAACGGCTCGAACGATTCTGATTAAAATTGCTATGATAGTGCATCTTAAGTTGTTTTAAACATACCCACCTTTGAAATTTCCATTAAAATGCTACAAATGTATAAAAAGTTTAAAAACTAGTGTCTTAATACAGAGTTATCTTCCCTTGAGCTCATCAACGACCTTTGTTCTCTTCTCTTCTCCTCTGTTTCACTTACAATAAAGTATAATGTAAGAATAATCAAAAAATGTATCGCCGAATTCGCCAGTTTGGCTTTTTTTTTTTTTTTTTTTAAATCACTAAACTGGCTATTTTTTTTAATTTTTTTTTTTAAGTGAATGAAAGTATGAAAATGGTAATCACACTATTCCACGTTAAATTTAAATGTATTGACCAGTATTATAGTGTAATTGAAAGTTGTGCGACCCCTTGCTTTTTTTTTACGTTTGCATACACACTAATGTTTTACTTGTTAATAATAATATCATATTTAAACTTTCAAATTCAATTCTAAATTAAAAAAAATATGAGAAAAGCAATATACTCTTCTATATATATAATTCTCTTGCGTAACGTCCAAATTTGGCTGTATTTCTGTGAGCAGAATGGCAACGACTTCAATCACCAATCTTCTAAATGCACTTTATGCACGAATTTCCAGCCAATCACAATATATCTTTTGAAATTTGACTAATACATCTGGCAACAGCAACAACTTGGATTCGCTATATTTTGTTTTTCTTATTACAATCTACAGATAGAAATTATTGCCTATTTAAAACGTATTGATTTAATAGTTACGATGATGCAAGAATAAATAGATCCAAGATGTGTACATTTCTTTTAGATTAGAATTCCGGATAAATCAGACTTTTTGGAAAAGTTATCTGCTGGAACATGTTCCTGAGGTCGCCGGGTTGCATTCAGCGCTAAATCGCCAATTTTAAAAAAAATCTCTAAGAGGCGTTGTGCATTAAATCTGAACCTATACTCATCTTTAATCAGTGCAAATTCAGCTATTACGAATTAAAAACTATCAAAATAACGAATAAAACCACCCACTCAACTTCAAAATCTCATATGAAAATTAAAAAAAAAAAAACTATTGGCGAAATATGGCTAATTTTCTAGCCAAATTTGATTTAAAAAAAATTCCGGTTGATTAAATGTTGGATAATTGACCTTTCACTGTTTTATTTTATTTTCTAAGTATCGCAAAAGAGATTAAATGAACATATGATTGCTTCGTTAAGAAATTTCAATAAGCAACTTTAATTATTTTGGCGCTTCATACAAAACCAGCCCGTAAATTTTAATTGTTCAATGAAATAACCGATCTTTTTTAAATATATCTACAAAACTGTTTATTTTTGTTGTTTTCTAAGAACTTTCTACTACGTTGCCACACTGTCCCTGCTTAACGCGTCTCGACAGCAACAGAATAATGACGTGGCAAGTATTCTGACTCTTCAAAAATAATAAAAGTTTCAGTTTCATGGCATTATGCATCTGAAATAGCTTTTTGCTAGGGCATATTTTAAATGCTTCTCTTTAAGGCGAGCAAAGCGAGCCAAGGGGATTGCATAGCAATCCAGGGGGTTGGCGAGCGTCAGCGAGCAGGGGGCGGAGCCCCCTAGTATAAATAAATATGTTTTACAATCCGAATTTGCACCCACTGAAAGAGAGGCGGTCGGGCATTGTCAGTCTAAAGGGGAAAAGGGCACTGATAGGTTTAATGCTGCCTTTTAGTGTTCGCATTCCGATGTTAAAATATAAGAACTTCTAGAATCAATTCAATGGCTGTCTGTTCAAAATGTTAAAAGTTTAATTAAAACGGGTAATTACTTGGTTAATTTAATCGGAATTTTATACAAAGGTATTTAATGCATACCTAATTTAAAATGATATTTTCATTAAAAACCACATCTTTTTGGTTTAATTATACTATTTTTTTTTTTTGGGGTCCAAAAAAACTTTTTCTTATTAAATTAAAGTTGTGCTTTGTTTTCCCACTTAACCAATGGTTAAAAAAAAATGTTAAAAGTTTAATTAAAACGGGTAATTACTTGGTTAATTTAATCGGAATTTTATACAAAGGTATTTAATGCATACCTAATTTAAAATGATATTTTCATTAAAAACCACATCTTTTTGGTTTAATTATCCATTTTTTTTTTTGGTCCAAAAAAACTTTTTCTTATTAAATTAAAGTTGTGCTTTGTTTTCCCACTTAACCAATGGTAAAAAAAAATGTTAAAAGTTTAATTAAAACGGGTAATTACTTGGTTAATTTAATCGGAATTTTATACAAAGGTATTTAATGCATACCTAATTTAAAATGATATTTTCATTAAAAACCACATCTTTTTGGTTTAATTATACTATTTTTTTTTTTTTTTTTTGGTTCAAAAAAACTTTTTCTTATTAAATTAAAGTTGTGCTTTGTTTTCCCACTTAACCAATGGTTAAAAAAAATGTTAAAAGTTTAATTAAAACGGGTAATTACTTGGTTAATTTAATCGGAATTTTATACAAAGGTATTTAATGCATACCTAATTTAAAATGATATTTTCATTAAAAACCACATCTTTTTGGTTTAATTATACTATTTTTTTTTTTTTTTTTGGTCCAAAAAAACTTTTTCTTATTAAATTAAAGTTGTGCTTTGTTTTCCCACTTAACCAATGGTAAAAAAAAATGTTAAAAGTTTAATTAAAACGGGTAATTACTTGGTTAATTTAATCGGAATTTTATACAAAGGTATTTAATGCATACCTAATTTAAAATGATATTTTCATTAAAAACCACATCTTTTTGGTTTAATTATACTATTTTTTTTTTGGTCCAAAAAAACTTTTTCTTATTAAATTAAAGTTGTGCTTTGTTTTCCCACTTAACCAATGGTAAAAAACTAATATATCTGCATAAAGAAGTTTTTTTTTTTTTTTCATTTGAAGATAATTAATAAATAAAACATTGAATGTTAAATTAGGGTCTAATTTCACCAGTCGTATTTAAATTTGTAATTAATTTAGAATTTTAGCTGTGAGTACAAATAAAACTCAATGGTTCACTACAGGGATCTTACTAGAACGGTAAATATAATTTCTTTCCTCCTTTTCACAGAATATTGTTTTGAAAGTATATTTGAAATCCCCTTTTCTTTTTTAAATATCAAGATGCAAAATTATATTAAAATAGAATTATTGAATGTATAAATTACATCCTGGTATGCTTCCTACATTATATTACGTTCTTTAAATTACATTATTTTTCTTAATAGGTAAACTGAAGAAATCTCTGTTAAAAAAAAAAAGAGTCTTACACTGACAAAAACTAATTCCTCAGAAATCGAGTTTAAATTTTGCAGTAGGGATCATTTAACACTGTGAATATTAAAAAAAAATGCACATAGGTTAAAAAGTATTTTGACTATCATAAAAACATCGCACTGTTTTAAAGCTAACAAACTCGAGAATATTTTACAGTAAAAAAAAGCAAAATTGCTTATTATCACCAAATCTCCCAGTGTGTTTAAATACCTTAAATTCGGATCCATTAGACCCCCAACCCCTCATCCCTCTTATGACCTCAAAAACAAAGTACAGTACGCAAAAAAAAAAATCCGAACGATGGCTATATTTTGTATCCTAATTGATGAAATAACAAAAGTCAAGTACCGTTGTAAATTGTGGAAGGTCTTTATTAATTGTATATCTTTTTTTTTTTTATTATGAGGGGTCATCTACATGTTAAAACTAAACCAAACTATAAAAAGTTCAATGGCAACCCCATTATATTAAAACATACTAGGGGGCTTCGTCCCCTGCTCGCTAACGCTCGCCAACCCCTAAACACCTCGCTGCGCTCGGATTGAGCGGCTTAGCCGCTCGAATTTGTGGTTAAAACATCTTGCTGCGCTCGAATAGGTTTGCCAGCCATAAAAAATGTAACCAAATTTTTATAAATTTAATGTAAGGCCTAATAGAGAAAACACCCAAATTGCAAGTTTCATGATAGAAAGTTAAATATACTATCCGCCAACATTCTGACTTAAAACTCTTTAGTTATGCCCTTACATTGAAGTCCCAATATCTTTTATTTATTCTGATAAGTCGCCCCGTTAGAGAACGACGTCCAACGCGATGCATTTTCTGGATAGAAATACTTCAAAATAATAATTACTCTAATACAAAAATGCTTCAGAAAAACAGAAAAAATCAACTTTGAAACGAAGAATTTAAAAAGAGCTTTAAAATTAGCAACGGGTTTGTTGTTTATATACGTAAGGATAGCTTTAAAATTAGCAACGGGTTTGTTGTTTACATACGTAAGGATAGCTTTAAAATTAGCAACGGTTGGTTGGTTGGTTGAACCCCCGAGCAGCGGGTTTGTTTACTTAAGGATGTTGCCATTCTTATATTCAAAATCATTGAGGCTTTGTAGTAGCTTAATGATGAAAAATATTGAAATTTAACTAATTAATAAAGTGTTAATAAATTATTTTGGCACGTTTTGGCAAATCTACAGCTTATTTCCTTTAAAATGACACCTTGATCATTGAAATTGGTTGAGTAGTTTAGGCGGACGGACTAACCCCAAAAAACGTATTGCCTATTAAATATATAGATTTAGATTTATAATCCAAATAAAAACGTCTTAATACCGAATTTCATAATTTTCCAATGAGTGGGTAGTAATTTAAAAGATCTCGAAAAAAGACAAATTAATTTTAAAAAGACAAATTTGTTTTTGTAGCCATAAATTCTTATGTAGTTAATATATTTTATCAATTTTTATTTCAAAGGATAGTTTGTTTAATGCCAAATATAAATAACATACAACTTAAGAATTTAACAGTTTTTAATAATTAATTATTAATTAATAAAACAAGTTTTAAACATTTTTAAATAGAAACAAATTTTTTTTTTTGCCTCCATTAGAATTATCATGGTCGAAAATCCCTCCAGAATTTTTTTCATTCCATTTTGACTTTTGATTTTCGATATTTTTAGCAGAAATGTAAAAAATTATATTTTAAGGGACTGCGTAATAGATTACGCCTTGAAGCATACAAAACGTTCGATTCTTCCCCGCGATAAAGAAATTTGCCCTCAAGATCGTCCAAAACATTTTCGTTCATAAGTGAAGTGTTTTTTGACATAATGAACTAAAATTTGGTATATAGGGTAAACAAGGTATTCTAAATCGAATGAAAACATAAAAATTATGCTTTCGTATTAAAATTTTTAAAGATAGAGTTAAATTTACTTAGTATACAGCCAGTTAGGATTTTTTTTTTTTTTTTTTGCATCACAGATATAGAAAATTGTAAACAAAACATTTTGGTGCAAACCGAAAGATTCTACTATAATTAGAACCGAAAATATAGCCATCGTTCGGATTTTTTTTTTTTTTTTTTTTTTGCTTACGTACTGTACCAGTTTAGCGAAATGACGGAAGAAAAGGTAATTACTTAAAGCGTATCAAGCAAGGACTTAAGATTAACTCAATGTAAGGATAATTCCCTATACTCGCTATGCTACAATCTTCTTTTCTACTGCATTTAGAAACTACTTTCTATAAAACCTTGAAATTTGGTGAGTTGGTAGGAAAATGATCACTTAATGAAATGACATAAATTAAAAACTCGAAAATAGAATCTAATACATTTTATTTTACATTTGAAGACCTTACGTCAATGCATATACAGTGGCTCCACCTTGTTTTGTCTTTTCCTATTTTAATTTTTATTTATAATAGATAGACATCAAATGAAAATTTATATCATTTCATTATAGGATATTTTTCGTACCTACTCACCAAATTTCAAGGTTTTGCAGAAAGTAGTTTCGAAATGAATTGGGCTAGAAGATTGTAACATAGCGAGTATAGGGAATGATCCTTACTAGGACTTCTTAAGTACGCACGGCCAGAAATTAAGTACTTAAAGCAAATTAAGTACTTAAATCCAGACCCTGGATTTATAATTTTTTAGGAAGGCAATTTTTCACAAGGGCATTTTGGACATTGTATATTTAATAATATTTTTACCCATTGAAATATTAATTGTACTTCAAAAATCAAGACTTTCTTTACTTTAAAAAGTACCAAGAAATGCACTTTGTCGAAATATAGGTGTGGAAAAAACAGCAGCGTAGTTTTAATAATAATAATAATAATAATAACAATCCATATAAACAAAGTTTAAAAAAAAAAATCTTTTAATTAATTATCAATATTAATATTCATTAACACAGCACCGATATGAAAAACATTTCTATCAGCAAAATGTGCGGCAAACTACGTTTCAAAATTTATTTTCTAAAAATAAACGTAAATTTATACTCTCACATACAAATATCATTCATTTATTCTAATTAAAGTAATTTCATTATTTATTTATTAAAAAGTAATTTGGCAACAGGATAGAATTTCACAATGTTCGGTTCAATGCCATTTTAATGCAATTGGATGATGGCAAGTTGGTTTATTAGTATTTCGTAAAAGACAGATTTTTGTTTAGTGACAGCAACAGCCCAAAAATTTGATAGAAGTCATTCCCATCGATATCGAACCTATCTGCCAAGTTTCAACCCGATTGGGTGACGGAAAGAGGGTTAATTAGGCGTCCACATATTTGCCCATCAACACACTCCCAAAATCAAAGTTAATGTAAAGGATTTAAAAATGCCACGTCTGGAAACTAGAGGTTGGAAATATCGATCAAAATAAATATCGATACTATATCGTTGCAGAGAAAAAATATTGATAAAATACCGATATATCGATACATGACTTTTAATTTTTCTATTTGATTTTCAATTTTGCCAGAAACGAAATTTTTCGGGGCAAATTTCTACTTTTCATGAATTCATGCCAAAATTGTTTTAATAAATACATTATAAAAATTGTTTTAATAAATACATTATAAAAATTGTTTTAATAAATACATTATAAAAATTGTTTTAATGAATACATTATATTATCAATCAGAGTAATTAAAATACATTTGGATGTCAATGCATAAATTAACATTTATTTTTAAAGAAGAGATATTGAAAATTAGTTTACCTCAAATTTTTTTATAGAGATGTTTTTAATATTTAAAATTAGATGCAAACTCCAGGCACACGTTGGCAACAGAAAGGCGCTATGTTAATGACTACTAATAAATAATCTTATCTTTCCATTACATAAAGTTTTCTTTTTGATTAGGGTGCCATTTTAACTGTCTCTCAACCAAGTCCAAACTTTAATTTTGAAGTTTTTGAAAAGGGAATTAAGATAATCGAAAAAAACCATGGAACTACAAAACGATCATCAAAAAACTAAAAAATTTTGAAATATCGATATATCGGTGACTTGTATCGATAGTTTTACTATCGATATTATTTTTTAAATATCGATAATATCGTCGTATCGATATATCGCCGACCTCTACTGGAAACGCTGACTTAAACCACTATTCTCCCTTTGAGTGCCGTCACGTGGAAGCGATGGGCGCAGTGAGTGATGTGGTGAAAATAATGCCCCTTTGTGTGGTCTTAACAGAAGGACAGGGGTACACGTGTCCGGATTTCTTTTTCCCGGATTTGGATACAATTATGCGCATGTAAATTTCGGCCAAATTAAATAATTATGCGCTCTAGGTCGTATGCGTGGGTCGGCGCACGAAATGTGTCAACCCAGCGTTCATTCATTTTTGTCAACCTGTATTTAAAAGAAATCATCAGCATTTTTTCTTGTCGCTATAAATTCCCAATTATAATATCTACCGAAATATTACTTGGGTTAAATGACTGAGAATTGGCTGTTTTAGTAGCATTAACAAAGCAAAATAAATTGGAAAAATTTAATCTTTTCAAATTCTTTATATTATCTTCGATTTTGTGTGAATGTGTGTAGATGAGTGGATGGGTGGTTGGGTATGTCAATGGCGGTCAAATCTGCGGAAGTCTTATTAACTCACTTTCTGCCATCCAATCGGACTGAAACATGCCAGATAGATTCGATGTCGATGATAATACATTCTATCGTATGTTGGGACTGTAACTGTCACTAAAAGGTCGCTTTACGGATTGCTAATTAACCAACTTGCCGTCATCCAATCACGCTAAATTAGTATTTAACCGACCATTGAAAAAACTCTTTCCTGCTGCCATTTTTTTTTTTTAATAAATAAATAATAAAATTGTTTTAATCAAAACAAATAAATGATATTTGGATTTGAGTGCCTAAATTCGCGTTCAATTTAATAAGTAAATTTTGAATCGTAGTTTGCCGCACATTTTGCTGATAGAAATGTTTTTGATATTTAAAATTAGATGTCATCACCAAACACACGCTGGCAATAGAAGTGATGTTTTGTTAATGAATATAAAAATTGGCGATGTATATAAAGGATTTATATTAGTATTTTTTTAGTTGTATTATTAATATGAATTTTCGTCCCCCGGTATCTAAAAGACATCCGAATTTTTCTTGTTGCTAAAAATTCCCAATTACAATATCTACTGAAACACTGATTCCAATAAATGACTTAGCACAGGGTAATTCAACAGAATCACAAATTAATTCTAGTGGAATGAAAATGCGGTCTTTTCGTTATTCATTTAAAAACAAAATTCTATGCAATTTTCTTAATTACTATAATTGTCATTCGAAAACGACATCTTCGATATTTTGTTTTAAGAGATTTAATTGCCATCCAATAAGTATTAACTTAGAAATAACCTATCATCTTATTTATTCATAGTAAAATGTTATATATTATAAAAACTAATATCTTACGAAGTAACTTTTTGAAGTAATTGCCATTAAAAATATATCTTATGCGATTCCGAAGGGAAAACATATAATTGAAATTGGAGCTTTTGGTAAAAATATTTAAATATTTCAGACAACAATTTAAAGATGATTGTAAAATTATACATAAATGCATTTGATTAGCTTGTACAAAAAAATTGAGACAGATTGCAAAAAATTTGAATCGCAAGGAGCATTTTTAAAATTACGGAAAAAACGATAAATTTTTCAATAAAAATTTAATTTCTTGAAAAAAAATCCATATAAATTTTTTTAGATTTTGTGTTGTGTTTCATCTAATTGCTATTGAACTGCACAAAACATTTCATGAATTTTGGACAAAAATTGAAGAATTTTTATTTTTTACTTAACAGTCCCCTTAAGAGAAACACCTAGTAAGGATCATTCCCTATACTGGTAATGTTATGATCTTCTAGCCCAGTGCATTTAGAAACTACTTTCTACAAAACCTTGAAATTTGATAAGTTAGGTACGAAAATGATCACTTAATGAAATGACATAAATTAAAAACTCAAAAATAGTGCCTGAAGTATTTTATTTTATATTTGAAATCATTACGTCAATGCATGCGCAGTGACTCCTCCTGGTTTTGTCTTTAGTTATTTTAATTTTCGTTAGTAGATAGACATTAAATGAAAACAATTTATGTCATTTCATTAAGTGTTCTAGTCCGAGAGGCGATTGCAAATTTTGGACCTCATCGAACATCATTCTGAATTTTTTATAGAGATTGGGGAAAAGTGAGTAGATTAGGAATCCAATGGTCTGCCGTGGCATAAATGGCCGAAACTGATCAAAAATCGACTTGGAATGAGTTGAACTAAAATCCGATTGCCAAATATGTCATAACTTGCCAAAATTAGAACAAACTTATTCGTCTGGCAACCCACTTCATTTTGATTTTCAATGAGAAAAAGCGCAAACAATTTTTGATCTCTGGCTTGGAAAATGTGTATCTCTTAATAGTAAGCCAAATTGGCTTCATCAGTTACGTCATCCGTGACGTAATGTTTATTGCCAACTTGGCTCCCTTTTAATAGATGCAAGTAGACCGTCGCCATATATCTAAATCGTCTGCAACCTTCTTAATTGAAAATTAAAGAGTGAGGGTTACCAAATAAAAAAAAAAATGCTCATTATTTGTCAAGTTATGGCTCATTTGGCAATTGGATTTAGTTCAACTCATTAAAAGTCGATTTTTGACCAGTTTCGGCCATTTTTGCCACGGCAGACCAGTGGATTCGTAATCTACTCACTTTTCTCTAATTTCTATAAAAAAAAATCAGAATGATGTTCAATGGGGTCCAATAATTGCCTCTCAGTCTAATCATTTTCGCACCTACTCACCAAATTTCGAGATTTTATAGAAAGTAGTTTCTAATTGCACTGGTCTAGAAGATTGTAACATAGCGAGTATAGAGAAAGATCCTTACTAGGATTTCCTCTTAAAAGTTATCGACATTACATTTAGCATTAATCTTAGATAACTAAATATTCGTCGATTATCTATTACTTTAGCGGATTGCCGATGTTCCTATAGAAACTCCTTCTCACTCACTGAATGTTAATTTTTAAGCGTTTCTATTTATTAATTAAAATATTGTTATGTTTCTTTTAAGATACTATAATTTGTTTGAAATAAATGCAGAACATATAAAAATATACTTGTAACTTTCAATCTATATTAATAAAACTGAGTTGTCTGTACGTCTGAACCTTATACAAATTCACAGTTTTGAACCTAGAGGCACGAAATTTTGTATATAAAAGCTTATAGACTGAGAGGAGACTGCAATTTTTGGACCCCATCGAACATCATTCTGAATTTTTTATAGAAATTAGAGAAAAGTGAGTAGATTACGAATCCAATGGTCTGCCGTGGCAAAAATAACCGAAATGGGTCAAAAATCGACTTTTAATGAGTTGAACTAAATCCAATTACCAAATGCGCCAAAACTTGCCAACTAATGAGTATTTTTATTTTTTTTTTTAATTTGGTAACCCTCACTCTTTAATTTTCAATTAAGAAGGTTGCAGACGATTCAGATATCTGGCGACGGTCTACTTGCATCTATTAAAAGGGAGCCAAGTTGGCAAAAAATATTACGTTATTCATGACGTAACTGATGTCGCCAATTTGGCTTACTTTTAAAAGATATAAGTTTTCCGAGCCAAAGATCAGAAATCATTTACTTTTTTTCTCATTGAAATTCAAAATGAAGTGGGTTGCCAGACGAATAAGTTTGTTCTAATTTTGGCAAGTTATGACATATTTGGCAATCGGATTTTAGTTCAACTCATTCCAAGTCGATTTTTGATCAGTTTCGCCCATTTTTGCCACGGCAGACCAGTGGATTCCTAATCTACTAACATTTCTCCAATTTCTATAAAAAATTCAGAATGATGTTCGATGGTTTCCAAAAATTGCAGTCGCCTCTCGGACTATTAGTATGTGGAGATTGTAAAGAACAACTTTTAAATTCGATTAAAAGTTGTTTTCAATAAAATTGATTGACATGAAAATAAAATTCTTGGAAGGGTGACGATATTTTTATATTACATCAGAATATAACCAAAAGTTATTTTAATGTGTCCTCCTTATTTTTCTGAATATTTTAATGTGCTACAATCGTCTGTCCAATAAGCTGTTCGAATTTTAATGTAATACTTCAATATATTTACTGTCAGTCGATAACGAAGACAACTTCTGCACATATGCAGTTTTAAAGCATTATTTATTATGCATCGTTTTGTTTTTCTACGTTTTAAATTCATCCTGTTTTTGTTTACATTTTGAGTTGTCATTGAAGATTTATTGTGCTCAGCGGGTATTATCATTTTAATTTTATTTAATGAATATTAATAACATTTAAACAAAATAATTTTGTTAAATTCCTTTGTATTTTATTAGCAAATGTCTTCTGTATTACAGTTATCATGTATATCTAACATCTAAAAGTTCGCTTAACAACATAATTTACCACTATACGTTCATGTCGTTATGAGATGTTTTCATTCGTATTTTGGTCAGCTTTATAAATCTGTTTTACTTTTTTTTCCATTATGTGTACATTACAAGATCAAACGTTAGAAGGCCGTTGAATCTGAAACACCTATGTATATCATTAGGTGTGTTGTGTGGCACCGCGTTGACCAATATTGGTACTACATCCATGCCACTTGGCTATAATTTTTCAGTTGAAGTACAATTTGGTAGATAATGCTATCGTTTCAATGCTTGCTAAATTTTCTCTTAGTACAGATTTTGTTTTATTTTAAAACAAAAATTAAGAACTTGGTACAATATATTTTCTTAATTATTTTTAAAATAGAGGTTAGATCTGAACTATAGACACCAGGCATATTTTGTTGAGAATATTTACCAGTGTTTTGTACATGTTAAAAAAAATATATAAAATTTTAAATGGTAAAATTTGTCTGGCTGAATTAATTTAAATTATATATCTTACTTCATTTGATGAGATTAAGTCAAAATGTACATAAAATCTAGCATAGCAACGGATTATTTAGACTCAATTTGATTTCACCATTTGGAGCCTCTCAATTGTAGATTTGGCGAAGATTATTTAATTCACTGATAACTTTCAAATCCTTTCAACATTTGCTAAAATACCGCCAATCTAAAATACCGGCCGAGCATTTGCCATCAAGAGAGCTATACTAAACTTCAACTTAACTAGACATCACTTAGACGGTAGATCGTCACAGTGCTCATAGGTATTTAATCCATTTTGGCGGATTGAAGACATAATTCTCGCCAAACCTTAGAGCCTTTTGTTCTCTATAGGGTTGTGGTTTAGCGAACATTATGCTATCACGCCGCCAAAATGGATTAAATACCTATGAGCACTGTGACGATCTACCTTCTAAGTGATGTCTAGTTAAGTTGAAGTTTAGTATAGGGCATCACGGCTGCACTAACAGTATTGAGTGAATAGTGAGATAGAGCGCTATTACAAAATTAACAAAAACATGCATCTGTTATAGTATATCGAAAGCTGGTCTCAAACAGCAATGATTCCGAAGAAATACCTAGTCTATGTAACACAGAACCGATAGATGTCTTTCAAAGGGTCCCCAGCAGCGTGGGGCCACACAGCTAGTTACCCCTTGAAGGTAATGATGTTGAAGGTCCACGTTTTGGAACATCCTGATTTAAAGAAAAAAATGATCTAGAAAAAATATCGGTCTGTGTGTACGTGGTCAGCAAAACTCCCGAACAAAATGACCTATGATGTTAAAATTTGGTGTGCAGGTTGGTGATGGCACAAGGACCTACTATTAAAGTTTTCGTCAAAATCACGCATGCACATAGGATAGTTGCCATTGAAAAAATCATGTTTTTCAGTAATTGCTAAGAAAAGGCTCTAACGATTTGTTCAAAATTGCTGTGGTAATGCTTCTTAATGTGTTCTAAACATCCCCGCCTCCGAAAATCTCGTAAAAATGCTTTAATGGCGTAAAAAGTTGAAAAACGAATGTCTATAACACAAAGCTCCCTTTCCTTATGCATACCTCATCAACGATCGTTTTTTCCTTTTTGCTTCGTTTCACTTACAAGAAAGGCAAATGTAAGATTTGTCGATAAAAATATCGCCTATCTGACCATTTCTACTATATGAATGAGGAAAATATAAATACGGTAGATGACACAAATCCACGTCAGTATTGTAGTATAATTGAAAGTTGTGCAATGTTCCACACAATTAGTTTTTAATTCGTAGTCTATGGGTGGAATGTTAACATGAATTTAAGATTGATTATTGATTAACATTATGGATTTAACGTTGCAGAATACCATTTTCGAATTTATTTACTATTTAAGTTTTTTGTTAGTATTTTTCTTTTTTATTTATGGACATACGTTAGAAAACAGTTTGAAAATCTTACTATGACCTTACCAATTGTTGAAAAAAGAATTGCACAAATTAAAAGCAAAACCGAACAAGGAATTCATTATAAGTAATATAACCTTTAGAAACAAAGTTTTTATTATAAATACTTTATATGCATTGCCAATTTTTATATTAGTTATTCTGTAAACAGAGTGTTCTTAGTGTTTGCATTTAATTTTAAAAAAACATTTCTATTAGCAAAATGTGCTGCAAACTACGTTTCAAAATTTATTTATTAAAAATGAACGTGAATTTGTACGCTAAGTTGGTTTATTAGTATTCCGTAAAGACGAAAACTCGATACAAAGCATTGCCTTCGACATCGAATCTATCTGCCAAGTTTCAGAGTGATTGAATGATAGCAAGGGAGATAGTAGGCCTCCACAGATTCCGCCTCAATTGACAAACAAAATCGTAGTTAATACAAAGAACTAAAAAAACAAACAGTTTCCGATGCTAATTATTTTGATATTATGTTTAGAATATTATGTACGTATCATTACGTACTGATACGTAAAAGATATGTAATGATTAATAATATGTTTTATAATTTTATCGAACATTAAATAATACTTAAAACCCAGCAAAACCACACTTTAAACTTCAATGGAAAAATTTATTTTATGTATCTTTGTTAGACTGACTGGATTATAAGAAAGCATCAAACTGAATGAACCCATTGCACTCGAGCGATCCCTGAACATGACGGACGATTAATTGGACGGCACATGATTGGATGCTGCAACTCAATAGGACCACTAGATTTGATGAGGAAATTCAATGCAAGGCCAATGACTGTGTTTATTTTCTATGAAGCGGATCCGTAACCGCGGACCAAATAAAAAATGTCGCGAAACGTCTCAAGTTGCTGGTACCTCCACGCAAAAAGCCCTCGATTGCAAAGGGTTAACTTAGGCTTTATATCGGAAGTTGGTACCTTCTTAAAAATTGATTTCAACCCTTTGCACTTGAGCCTTTTTTCGAGCGTAGGGACCAGCAACTTGAGATATTTCGAGGCATTTTTGGTTCGGTTTGAGGTTAAGCATTCACTTCATAGAAACTAAACACAGTCATTGGCCTTGCATTGAATTGCCGCATCAAACCTAGTAGTCTTCTCGTGTTGCGGCATCCAATCATGTGGTGCCTGAGGTTGTTGTTTTCAGATTATCTGGCGCCGTCAGCAACACGAGGGCTATAATGCGCCGAAACATTCGTCATTAGACAAGCCAACATACATTTACAAACACCCATGCCTAACACGGGACTCGAACCCGCAAGCACGCGGTCTACATGTGGTGCCTGAGAGGCGCCGCTCGAGCGCAAAGGGTAAACACGTTAAAAGCCTAAAAGCCACAAGAAAACTTATGCCTATTATAATAGGCAGTCAACGTTAATTATCAAAGTGTATAACCTTTCATCAAAAGCTTTTTCTCGAGTTTGTAAATTAGATTTCAAATTCATTACTTTCATTTTAACACGTAGACAAATATATTTCCAACTCCTTGCCTGAATCAGAAAACAACAACGTGACAACATTTAATTTCATTCCAAAGAAACTCACAAACAACACACTTCCTCCCACAAATCTAATCAAACCTTATCCGACACTTCTTCAGCAAACAAACCCCATAAAAGCCCCCCCCCCCCCCAAACAACCAGTCTTTGTTTACATATTGCAGCCCATACCCACAAAAGCACTTTTACTAGCATATTCAAATTCAGTGTATTGAGAACTGTCACTTCATGTTCCATCTCCGGCATAAACCGCCAAAACACACGCCAAGACCCAAACGAATAAAGAATTCGCATAAAAACGTGACTTAATACAAAAACCTCTTTCTTTCTCGCCACAAAAAAGTCGCATTCCCATTCAACGCCGCGAGAAAAGTGAAAGCACACTAAAAGTTGAGCATCGGACCGCTACTTTCATCTCTTCTGTGAGATCAATATATATCCTTTTTTGGTATAACTTGAGCATGTTTCTTCTCCGCTCTTTCTTCTCCGCCAACTTTCATCTTTATGACACCCCCCCCCCTCTACCCCACTCCCCAGGACCCGTGACGGATATGGTTAAGTAAAAAAAAAAGAAGTTCGATCTCAACTTGGGACTGCTGGGGTTTCTTCCGCCATTTTGAAACTTGAGAGGCAAATGAAGAAATGGGTTCCGGTTCTTTAGAAATCGAGATTATATTTTTTTTCTTTCGGCGGAGTATTTAAAATGCAGGCGAGCCAATTCAAAAACTTACCTTTATGAAAAATAAACTATTATGATAGTGTCTAACGTGATGAAAATTTTCACACATTATTTCCAAAATAATATAATTAGTTGATTTTTTTTTTTTTTTTTTTTTTTTTACAAATCTGAAAGCTAGCGACAGCTAGACAAATTCCATGAGGTTAAAAACACGCAAAAAGTCCAAAACTCTCAAGGGCTCCTTGGCCAGATCTTCCCAAGAAAGCTGAAGGCAGTCCAAAATTTGGTCTGGGGAGGCCATTTCTGTAGCGCATTTTCCGCAAATTGGAAAAATCTTGAGTTTTCCTTGAAAAGTAAGGGTCTTTAGATGTCCGCTGGCGAATCAGGACAAAGCCGTCTGATCCTTTCGGTCACAGGTGAGGCCAAGAGAACCTCCAGGACTCTTTCTCCTGTACGAACCATTTGCCGGAGGGATTATCCATTCCAATTTAGCCCTGTTTTTCTTGATCGAATAGGCCTCCGGGAAAGTCCAGACCGGGAAGGGTGCTGGGGCGCCTTCCTTTGCTAGGCAATCGGCTACCTCATTGCCATGGACATCTACATGTGAGGAGATCCATTGCAGGTGAATTGTTCGGGATATGGATATCTGTTTCAGCATGTTAAGAATAGAAACACCAGTCCTGTCTCCCGCAGTACTCCAGTCACTTAGACGTTGGATTGAGCTCTTACTGTCCGATAGTATCCATACCTCACCTGAGCTCCTTTCCGCTATAATAACCCTCAGTCCTGCTTCAATGGCAATCAGTTCGCTTCTGAAGACAGAAGAAGAACTCAACGACCTACTTTCATGCACAATGACACCTAATGGATGTGTGGTTAACGCTCTGGATTCACATACCAAAGGTGTGGGGTTCGAATCCATGTGTAGCGGTGTGGGCTAACAGGGAGTCGAACCAGGGACCCTTGATCAGTAGACAGGCGCTCTAAACCCTAGGCAAAAATAACCACTAGTGTCTATGTGTTGTATCTGTCATTTGTAAACGAGACCACAACATAGCCCCTTCCTAGTGAGTCGCGAAGGGGCGAACGATTGAGTTGCTTGCGTGTGAGTTGAGTGCGTTGCGTGTGGCAGTGAGTCGCCAGAAATTGCTGGCTGAGTTGGTGTTAGTGTGGAAGTCGTGCAGTATTTTCAGAAGGCGCCGATAGATGGCAACATGATTATGCTGTCCAGTAGTCACCAATGTAGATATATGCGCTAATGGGGAGACGAACCAAAAATACCTAGATCATTAGACAGGAGCTCTAAACACTAGGCAAAAGTGACCACTAGTGTCTAGGTGTTGTGTCTGTCATTTGTACACGAGACCACCACACCTGGTTAAGCATGCATGCTCGTTGTTGTTCGGAATCCACGTTAAGCTGTTGGTCTTGGCCTTAGCCATCATTGTGCATAAAAAAAAAACAATCGTGGAGCGTACAAAGCAACCAATCATGAACAAAGATGGCCTGATTAGGCTGGGACCTACAGCTTAACCCCCAATTCCAAACCTCAACGAAGATACATGCCGAACACAGGATTCGAACCGGGCACCTTTGTCCTGCGAGGCCAGATTACTAACCCCACAGTCGACAAGCAGGCCCAAAATAGGAGGAAGATCACTAGCTGCATGAGATTTCACCCCATTCCCTTTCTCCACACCTAAAGGGGCATGATCTTAACTTGAGATATACTGAACTCATTTGAACATGTTTTTTTTCCTATAGGTATATTGATCAATCCAGATTATCAGAAAAATGATTTTATTCCAGTGTTTTGTGGTGATGGAACTGAAATTAAGGATATGCCGTGAAAAGGGACAATCTCATAATTTTTAATCTACTTCACCAATTTAGATAGAATTGTGTTAGGAAACGCCAGACCACAGCTTTCTGAATTCTGGAAAAGTATTGTTGCGTGGATGGGTTCGAAAGACTTGAAGTCAAAGCAGATTAAAGCTTGAAGAAATTTATTCCGATATAACTCTTCGCAGATTCTTTTACAACTCCAGAACTTCCCGTTCTAATAGACTCAATACAGCTCTTTACACAACAATGGAGCACAAACAGCAGTTAAAAACTAGATACACAACTGCTAAAATCTTCGCACAAGACAATGCAATACAGTTCACTACTCTGAATGCTCGCTGAGAGACAACTAACTCAACACAATTCTCTCCATTACTCGCTCTCTTAGGCTTTATATATACTAAACTTCAACTTAACTAGACATCACTTAGACGGTAGATTGTCACAGTGCTCATAGGTATTTAATCCATTTTGGCGGAGTGAAGACATAATTCTCGCCAAACCTTATAGCATTTTGTTCTCTATAGAGTTGTGGTTTGGCGAACATTATGCTTTCACGCCGCCAAAATGGTTTAAATACCTATGAGCACTGTGACGATCTACCGTCTAAGTGATGTCTAGTTAAGTTGAAGTTTAGTATAGGAAGGCGAATCTTCTAGAGATATAAATTTGGAGAATTTTCCAGATCGCAGTCAAAAAGCCCTATACAGATGCATGGGGACCGAAAATGTCGCCAAATGGTCGCCAAGATTGGTAACAATTGGTAATTTCTCGCCAAATTTGGCGACCAAAATGTGTCGCCAAAACCATCGCCAACTTGGCGAGATTGCCATTAACTATAATGTTAAATGGCCTTCTCCTTGTAAAACTCGTTTTCCAGCATTATTTCTGTAAAACTCGTTTTCAAGCATTAAGAGACGCATTGCAGGAAAGCGAAGTAAAGGTAAACTCTTGCACTGCCTTATGCGAAATGTACATACATTTTCCTTTTTAGGTAATTAATACTCCGAAATATTTACAAGTATTCAGAAATTCGTAACAGTATAATATAGCTCTGTATAACGTGTAATATGTGCAATTCAGAAGTAAAGAATAGTGATTTTTAAAAAAAAAAAGTTTAGGGTATGAGTATGATATTAGATGTAAGTTTTGATATACTTCAAAGCAACACTATCTCATACAATACTTTGAAACGGTCGTACTTGTTTTTAAACAATAGCAAAAGAATCAACCTTTCTTCACTTTGATCACCTCATTTAAAATTATAAGAAATTAAATATTATGCCCTATACTTTTGGGGTACTTATATTTTATACATAAAATCTTGTAGATTTATTTAAAAAATATAATTCTTTCAATTATTTATTTCCTGTATCCTAATCTTAATCACAAACAATTATTATTTTTTTTTTTTTTAATTTTCAAATTGTGTGAGGAACGGTTTCCGCCATATTTTTTTTTTTTTTTTTTTTTTTTTTTTCTTCTGCAAAATCAGAGTATACCATTATGTCACTGAGGACTACTTGTACAGATTTTATTTTGTCGATTGAAATGCAGTGTATGTTCAAAAGAAATACTGCCTAGAGTACGCATATTGTTTTCGAGACTGGAAAGAAATTGTATATGAAGATGTTAAATAAACTACATCTCGGTTGTATGTAGATTTTCATAGATTTTTTCCAAAAATATTACTTATGGTGCTAGAAACAATCATTATAAAAGCAAGATATTGATAACCAGTAAAAGGGAACCCAATAGTATGTACTATATTTGATACAAGTGCTTTAAAATATAACACCAATTTCACACGAAGTTATATTCAACTTGAGCCCTAGATAATTAGTTAAATAAGTGTTATTCTGTAAGTAATCATTCGATTAAAAAACTAAGGGTATGAAACATCGTACAGCTTTCAACCTTTCAATTATACTATTTAATATTGGTCATTGAAGTAAAATTTAACGTGGTGTTACTTACCATTTTCTTATTTTCTCTCATTTAAATAAAAAATGCCCAGTTTGGCGATATTTTTGGTATTAATCTTAACATGAGCAAAAAAAAAAAAAAAAAAAGGCAAAATTGGTAAGCATATTTGATAGACACATCACATTGTACTTGCCTGTGCGTAAAACGCACGAAAATCAATCGTTGTTGGACTATGCTCAAGGACAGAGAGCTCTGTGTTAAAGGCACTCGTGTTTCAACTTTTTACGCTTTTATAGCATTTTTGTGAGAATTTCGGAGGTGGGAATGTTTCGAACGCCTTCAGAGACATTACCACAGCGATTTTGAACAAAATCGTTGGAGCCGGGTTTTTGTAGCAATTACGGAAACACATGTTTTTTCAATGGCAGCTATCTGTTGCGCATGCGTGATTTTGACTTTGACAAAAACCTTAATGGTAGGTACCTGTACCATTACCAACCCGCACACTAAATTTGAACATCGTAGGTCAATTTGTTCTGGAATTATGCTGACCACCTACACACATACACAAAGACAAAAAAAAAATCTAGATCACTTTGTTTGAAATCAGGATGTTCCAAAATGTGAAGAAGTGAAATAAATAAATAAATAAATAAATAAATAAATAAATAAATTATTTTATTTTTTTGACCAAATACTATACTTTCATTACCCTACGTATACATATGGGTAATTGAAAGTAACAAGTATATTATTATGTTTCCTTTATTTATTTCAAACAAATATCTGAATCTTAACGAATCATTATAATGTTTTAATTAATCAAAAGAAATTAATTAAACAAAAATTAAGGTCTGCAACAACATCCGTAATCCGTTAAACTTGGAGTTTATTAGTATTAGATAATAAACGACTGTTTAGTTCTCTCTGGTTAAATTTGATGCTGGTTTTAAGCTATACAACTATATTTATAAACAATGGCATTGAAATTAAATTAAAGGACACACTTTTGTCTCATTGAACAGATTTTGAGTTCAATTAGTTTCCTTCCCCTTTCATGAACATATTTTGAGTTCAATTAGTTTCCCCTTTCATAAACAGATTTTGAGTTCAATTAGTTTCCCCTTTCATGAACATATTTTGAGTTCAATTAGTTTCCCCTTTCATGAGCAGATTTTGAGTTCAATTAGTTTCCCCTTTCGTGAACAGATTTTGAGTTCAATTAGTTTCCCCTTTCATGAACATATTTTGAGTTCAATTAGTTTCCCCTTTCATGAGCAGATTTTGAGTTCAATTAGTTTCCCCTTTCATGAACAGATTTTGAGTTCAATTAGTTTCCCCTTTCGTGAACAGATTTTGAGTTCAATTAGTTTCCCCTTTCATGAACAGATTTTGAGTTCAATTAGTTTCCCCTTTCGTGAACAGATTTTGAGTTCAATTAGTTTCCCCTTTCATGAGCAGATTTTGAGTTCAATTAGTTTCCCCTTTCATGAGCAGATTTTGAGTTCAATTAGTTTCCCCTTTCGTGAACAGATTTTGAGTTCAATTAGTTTCCCCTTTCATGAACAGATTTTGAGTTCAATTAGTTTCCCCTTTCATGAGCAGATTTTGAGTTCAATTAGTTTCCCCTTTCATGAACAGATTTTGAGTTCAATTAGTTTCCCCTTTCATGAGCAGATTTTGAGTTCAATTAGTTTCCCCTTTCATGAGCAGATTTTGAGTTCAATTAGTTTCCCCTTTCATAAACAGATTTTGAGTTCAATTAGTTTCCCCTTTCATGAGCAGATTTTGAGTTCAATTAGTTTCCCCTTTCATGAACAGATTTTGAGTTCAATTAGTTTCCCCTTTCATAAACAGATTTTGAGTTCAATTAGTTTCCCCTTTCATGAACAGATTTTGAGTTCAATTAGTTTCCCCTTTCATGAACAGATTTTGAGTTCAATTAGTTTCCCCTTTCATGAACAGATTTTGAGTTCAATTAGTTTCCCCTTTCGTGAGCAGATTTTGAGTTCAATTAGTTTCCCCTTTCATGAACAGATTTTGAGTTCAATTAGTTTCCCCTTTCATGAGCAGATTTTGAGTTAAATTAGTTTTCCCTTTCATGAGCAGATTTTGAGTTAAATTAGTTTCCCCTTTCATGAGCAGATTTTGAGTTCAATTAGTTTCCCCTTTCATGAACAGATTTTGAGTTCAATTAGTTTCCCCTTTCATGAACAGATTTTGAGTTCAATTAGTTTCTCCTTTCATGAGCAGATTTTGAGTTCAATTAGTTTCCCCTTTCGTGAACAGATTTTGAGTTCAATTAGTTTCCCCTTTCATGAACAGATTTTGAGTTCAATTAGTTTCCCCTTTCGTGAACAGATTTTGAGTTCAATTAGTTTCCCCTTTCATGAACAGATTTTGAGTTCAATTAGTTTCCCCTTTCATGAGCAGATTTTGAGTTCAATTAGTTTCCCCTTTCGTGAACAGATTTTGAGTTCAATTAGTTTCCTTCCCCTTTCATGAACAGATTTTGAGTTCAATTAGTTTCCCCTTTCATGAACAGATTTTGAGTTCAATTAGTTTCCCTGTTCATGAGCAGATTTTGAGTTCAATTAGTTTCCCCTTTCGTGAACAGATTTTGAGTTCAATTAGTTTCCCCTTTCATGAGCAGATTTTGAGTTCAATTAGTTTCCCCTTTCGTGAACAGATTTTGAGTTCAATTAGTTTCCCCTTTCATGAACAGATTTTGAGTTCAATTAGTTTCCCCTTTCATGAGCAGATTTTGAGTTCAATTAGTTTCCCCTTTCGTGAACAGATTTTGAGTTCAATTAGTTTCCTTCCCCTTTCATGAACAAATTTTGAGTTCAATTAGTTTCCCCTTTCATAAACAGATTTTGAGTTCAATTAGTTTCCCCTTTCATGAACAGATTTTGAGTTCAATTAGTTTCCCCTTTCATGAGCAGATTTTGAGTTCAATTAGTTTCCCCTTTCGTGAACAGATTTTGAGTTCAATTAGTTTCCCCTTTCATGAACAGATTTTGAGTTCAATTAGTTTCCCCTTTCATGAGCAGATTTTGAGTTCAATTAGTTTCCCCTTTCATGAGCAGATTTTGAGTTCAATTAGTTTCCCCTTTCATGAACAGATTTTGAGTTCAATTAGTTTCCCATTTCATAGTAAGTAAGATCAAAATATGTTTTCATATATTATTATAGAACATTCCACTAAATACTAACACTGTTTCTTGCGCATTAATGTTTTATGTGCAATTCTATTAAACATTCTAAATAATTTGAATATGGAATAATTTTTTTTTTGTTAAACACCATTCGAAAACAATATTGTTTAAAGGTTTTATAATGGATGATCAATATATTATGCGATTAAAAACGCTTTTCAATGAAAAGAAGTCTGTCCCAACAACTGGTATATTTATAATTTACCAAAATGGCACTGATAAATACGAGTTTTTGTACAGTTTTTCTTTGGTTTTTTTGTAGTTTTTGTTTAGCTACTTTTGTCAGTTGAATTCCTTCTAAATTGACTCTAGAATTCAGGACTAGAGCTGGAAAATGACTTAAGTACAAAAAAAAAAAAAAAAAAAAAAAAATCGAAAAACTCTTTTTTACGGAAAAATTTCCTAAAAACCAAGCTAAACAAACTGGATAATTCCCAAAGTGCGAACTCCAGTAGCAATAGTTCAAATTCAATCTGGTTCTTAGTCATAGCCTTAAGTACCAATGCGAATGTTTTCATTTTCAACTCTCCTGAAAAATTTTCTTTTTTGGACTTAGAAAACGACCTATGTCTAGTCCTCAATTGTATAACTTAACTATTATTAGTTACTTGTATTTAAATACTGGAATAATTTATGTTAATAACTGTCCAATGTATATAAATTGATACATCTAAATCTAGCACACACATTCTACGTTTGCATTGCTAATTTTGTGCTAAGATTTCACGTTATTTACTTTTATGAAACTTCCAAAATACAGATCCATGCTATCAATACAAATTTTATGCTAATTCAACTCTTTCTTTTCATAAATATTTAAATTTTAAATTCCAAATGTTCCCTCAAAATATACATACAATTTTATGCAACAATCCACAGAAACTCGCTTTCATTTCCTTTTCATCATTTCGCTTTTAAAATTGCAACATATGTTTCTATCAACACTTTTTTCATCAATTAGATGCATACACAATACGAAATCTCTATCTGCTTAAAAGATGAAAACTTCCAGAAAATTACACACAAGCACTTCAATCTTGCGCACTTTTCCCTTCAATTCCTTAAGATTAAAAAAAACTATCCAACAAAACTTCAATTTGATAATGGAAGCTTAACGTATCAAGATTTGGACTGCCTTACAACTCAAAATCTTCAGCCGTTATGTATATTCAAACAAATATATTCTCTCTTGTGAAATAGCGTATTTATTTTTACTTTGCATTTATCGTCTGGTGGCTTGAATTCCAGATAAATTGAGTTTGGAGAAGATGGCAACAATGTGGTTTTTTTTTAGATATTACGAATCTAATATGTCTGTTTTCTTTGAGGTGTTTAAATTAAGCTGTCCCGGTGAGGAATTAAGTTGGATATATCGGAAGGAATTCTGGGAACGATACACCCAAACAATTAAAGTGCGCTCAGTCATATTATGTATTTGGTTTGCAAAATATATTTAAAGGGAATATTTGAAAGATAAGTATTAGAGGAATGGTATTCAACATTACATTAGTAGCTCTCAAATGTATTTGATTGGTAATATTTAAAGAATTTAGTCTGATATTTAAGTAGATAAAACTATTTATATTTCACAATGTTAGACTACTATAAATTTTATACATAAACACTGTATTTATTGAACAATATTTATGTCTGGAAACAGTAATGTTAATAAAAAAATATTTCAAGTGACGAGAATTTGTTCATTTTCAAAAATCTACCATTTTAATAATTTATTTTAAAATCTTAGCAACCTGATGACTGTGGGGTTAGCGTCTGGTGGTCTCGCATGCCAAAGGTGCCGGGTTCAAATCTTGGGTTAGGCATGGATGCCCGTTGTGGTTCGGGATCCACGTTAAGCTATAGGTCCCAACCTTATTAGCCTTTATTGTGCACAAAAATAGGTCGTTGAGCGTACAAAACCAACCAAACCAAAAATATTTGAGTGTTTCATTAAACTTTTAGATTTTAATCATTACACCTGCAATACAAAAGCCTTATAAATAATATAGTAAAGTAAAATTAAACACATTTTATTGTATTTTTGTTAGGATTTCTCTGGAAAATAATGAAAGGTTTTTGAAGAATACTTGAATGTTTTTTTCTGCGTGATGTTCTAAGTACCAAAATCTGACCTTTTAAAGAGATATTATTAAAATGTATAGACTGACCTAACAAATTAACATTTATAAAGATTTGGATTCAAGATTTGGTTATGTAATCAAGCGTGTTATTGTTGCTTTTCAATGTAGCTTTATTTGATTAATCATTTTATTTAGTTTCAGAGAAAATTAGGCAAATAATAAATAATTTTTTACTACTAATACTTCGAAAGAGAACCCCATGCTAACGATTTTATATAAATTATACAAGAAGAAATATTTTTATATGTGTGTTTATATTCGATTTAATTTTAAGCATCTTAATTTTTTGTATATGTTCGCAAACTTGTTCAACAGTGCAGGAAAATTTTGATATTGCCAATAGAAACTATGCTAATTAGATTTACTGTACGTATATAACTTATTTCCACGTAAACATAAATTGACGGCTTACTAAATATTGATTCAAATAAATATTTTCAAATATTTCAAAGTTTCAATAAATTTTAGTACTTTTTTTTAAATTTTTAATTGAAAAATAATTGTTTGAAGAAAATCATATTTTGTAATAGACTTCCAAAGTTGACAAAATAAATTTGACCAATTACCTATTTTTATCTTAAAACTTTAAAATATAGATTTTATTAAAGCTAACATTGTCCATTTCACGCATGATTCACCTGCATGATTCATTTTCCCGAAATAATCCGAATATATAACGCGATTCATAAACATTTTCAGGGCACACAATTTTGTTTCAAAACCGATTCAAACTAATTCAAAAGAGTTAATTCACCTATCATATCAAATAAAAGAGTTATCAACTCTGTACAATATACAAGTGCGATGAACATTTACATATTAAATGAAAATGTCATAAGCATCATTTTGTGAAAGCATAATAATAAAAAGGAGTTTAATTTGTGATCAGAAATGAAATGCAGATTTCTAAGAACAAGATTCTGGTAATTAATAGAGGTCGGCGCTATATCGATTCGACGATATTTTTATTGATATATTTAAAAATATCGATACAAGTTACCGATATATCGATATTTTCAAACGTTTTTTGTTTTTTGATGATCATTTTGTAGTTCCATGTGTTTTTTCGATTTTCTTTATTCCCTTTTCAAAAACTTCAAAACTAAAGCTTGGACTTGGCTGAGAAACAGTTAAAATGGCCCCTTAACCAAAAAGAAAACATAATGTAATGGAAAGATATGATCATTTTTTAGTAGTCATTAACATAGCGCCGTTTCTGTTGCCAACGTGTGCCTGAAATTTGCATCTACTTTTAAATATTATTCAATTTTTCTATTTTAAAAATAAATGTGAATTTATGCCTTGACATCCAAATGTATTTTTTTTATTCTGATTGATAGTATAATTTATTTATTAAAACAATTTTTATAATTTATTTATTAAAATAATTTTGGCATGAATTCATGAAAAGTAGAAATTTGCCCCGAAAAACATCATTTCTGGCAAAATTGAAAATCAAATAAAAATAAATAAAAATCATGTATCGATATATCGATATTTGTTGATATTATTTTCTATGCAACGATATAATATCGATATTTATTTTGATCGATATTTCCGACCTCTAGTTATTAACCAATCCACCAATTTTTGACCAAACATGGCGACACTAGTAGCCTTGCATAACCAAGTCCCTTTCTGGCAGTCACATTTCACCACTTTCTAGCCGATACGTAAACTAGCAAACAAATCATCCTATTTAAGGAATAACAACAGCAAAACATAAATAAAAAAAACAACATCGATTTCATGGACCGGATCTTGAGTAGGGGTAGATGAAGAGTGGGGTGGAGGGATATGGAATGAAATCCCGAGTTATATGGACCTTGGATTCACATATATTATGTTCTTTTAGCTTCTAAAGTCGGGACGTATCATAATGCAAGAAGAAATGCCGAATTTGAAGAAAAGATGATAAGGTGATAAAAATGAATCCCTGTATCTCTGGAATGCAGGAATAGGTCTTAAGTTTGAAGTCCGGGAGTTGTTTTTATGTTTAAACATCGCAGACGGAGTTGGGTTTGCATAGGGAATGAAAAGGCAGGTGGTAGCTCTTTGGGAGTCATATTCTATTTGGTGTTAGAAAGTGATACATGAAATATAAAGAGGCTTTTCTAAATAGTAAATATTTGTTTCGAGGTAATTTAGCGTGAATAAGCATATTTGTGTTTTGAAATGTATACACTGAAATGACAGGATACTGGTACGGATTAGCTTAGGAAAATAAATACACCATACTTCATACGTACGTCATAGTTACCACATATGTACAGGGTGGTTATAATTAAAGTTACCCTGTTTAGAGCCACGCAGAGTCCGTTCTTATGAGAAGATTTTGATGAAACTTGGCATATACACTATATGAACCATGGGGAAAAGTAATCTGCAATAAAACATTGTAGTTCAAATTTTTACCATCAGGTGAAAAAGTGGCGCATAAAGAACAAAAACCACTGATTAAAAACACAAATTTTTATTTAATTACAGCATATGTTCAATGTGCATTCCATTTACGTCAACCACATGCTCGAAGCGTGTTTTAGCATGTTCAATAGTAGTGCAAAGGGTTTCTCGATCATTTGCAGCAGCATGAATTGTTATGCTTGCTTTCATTTCAGGAAGAGTCCGTATGGCCCCTCCATACACACGATCTTTCAAAAATCCCCACAACCAGAAATCATACGGATTTAAGTCCGGAGAACGAGGAGGCCAGGCAGTTGAAAAACTTCTCGAAATTACCCGATCATCTCCAAAGTGGGCACGGAGTAGTGCTGTCAGGGGTCGTGCAATGTGAGGTGGTGCACCATCTTGCATAAATACAGTAGGTCTCTAAACATTATCGTTCTTGTAGGGCAGGAAGGACTTGCTGCCGAAGAAGCTCGCAGTAGCGGGTTCCCGTAATTGAACACCTTCGAGGGCCACGAAGCGTGCTCCCCTCAAAGAAAAAGGGACCAAGAGTAAATTCAGGTGTAAAACCTCACCATACAGTAATGTAATCAGGATGCAGAGACTGTTAATGCACAACATTCAGTTTTGCCGCACACCATATTCGACAGTTCTGAGTATTCACGGCTCCATCTAGTGTGAAATGCGCCTCATCCGACCATAAAATGTTCCAAGGCCATGCATTATCAACGATTATTCTGTCCAAAAAAATTCTACAAAATTGAATGCTCTTAACAGAGTCAGCAGGTTTCAATTGTTGCACAACATGGATCTTATATGGATATCATTTTATAATGGATAGAAGAATCTTTCTAACTGTATACCAAGGGATAGACAAATCATGTTGACACCACTCGAGCACTTGTAGAAGAGCTTGAACACGATATAACACTCTTCGAGCATGTGGTTGACATAAATGGAATGCACATTGAATATATGCTGTAATTAGATAAAAATTTGTGTTTTCAATTTGTGGTTTTTGTTCGTTATGCGCCACTTTTTCACCTGGTGATAAAAATTTGAACTACAATTTTTTATTGCAGATTTCTTTTCCCCATTGTCCATATAGTGTATATGCCAAGTTTCATCAAAATCTGCTCATTAGAACGGACTCTATGTGGCTCTAAACAGGGTAACTTTAATTATAACCACCCTGCACGTAATAAATGTATAGACTTCTTTGGTTTTGCCTTATAAGCTCCGACTGTCTGTTTCTGCCACTTATAAAGTGCTTAACACAGCCATATACGTTTCGTAATTTTGAGCATCTAGAAGAATACGAGAGCTGAATTTTCTAGCGTAAACCCCTCTCTCCAGCCCCACTACACCA
Source organism: Linyphia triangularis (assembly GCA_963978545.1). Taxonomy (NCBI): domain Eukaryota; kingdom Metazoa; phylum Arthropoda; class Arachnida; order Araneae; family Linyphiidae; genus Linyphia; species Linyphia triangularis. The sequence continues at coordinate 11,099,622 of OZ021729.1, read as the reverse complement.
ACGAGAGGACATTGAGGCCCCAATAGATTTAATGTGCACCAGTCCGATACCGATCTTTGGCAGTCGTCGAGGACTGAACCAACAAACCTCCGATCCTGAGCTCGATACTCTAACTATTAGGCAATCCCTAATAGTGCCCTATGGACTTTTTGAAATCTTCGAGAGTGTTTCTTTGTTTAATTTCTATTTCTTATATGTTAACAGAAGGCACTGAAAGTACTTCAATGGGTAAAAGAAAGTTTTGTTTTTATTTTTTTAATTTCTACTCGTTTCGGAACGTCCAAAGACTAAAATAGTGCTTTAGAAAAAAAAGTATTTGTGTGTTTGTTGTGGTCAGAATAACCACCGTCAACGGATTGACACAAAATGTTCAACTTTTGTATACGGGGCAACCGTGGCTTTGGGACCTGCCATTAAGGTTTTGTCAAACTAGCGCATGCGTATATTTTAGCTGCCATTGAAAGTTGTATATTTTTCAGCAATTATGAAGAAACGACTTTAACAATTTTGTTCGAAATCGATTCATTTTAAGGGGATTTGGTATATAAGGATATTTATATAAAATAAGGATATTTCCACAAAAATAATAAAAATATAAATTTTCTATTTTTTGCATGTTTATAATCTATGAAACCTTCTACTTATTCCGGCAAGCTTTTGAGTTGTTCTGATAACTGCAATTGAAGAAAAATTGTATTTTTATGGCGAATTTAGCATTGCTGCAATAGGTCTTTTGATGTTTCGAACGCATTTTTCTCCGTTTCGTGATTTTTGAAATTCCCACCTTACTCAAAATGCTAAAACTTCAGCAAATATGAAAGAAGTAACTTGTAATTTTTTAGTGTCATTCTTAATATGCATTTGACAAAAATAGTCACGGATCTATGAATAAACAAAAAACTTTTTTTTACAAATTTAAATGTTGAAAAATAAGCTTTTTTAACGCTTTTTTTACAAATAGGTACAGTAACTATCGTTTTTCTCGAAAACTATTTTACTTATTCTAAATCCGATATCTAAAAAGTTAGAGTTTATTACTAGCAACATTTTGTTAAAGAAATCAGGAAAAAATATTGAAAAATGAAAAAGAAGATATAATACGAAATTTGATTAATTTTTTTAAACAATTTTGAAATTTTGAAAATTTAGAGCAGTATGTGAACTTTATCAAAATATAAATTTAGTTTTTACATAGTAATACTTCCAAATATTTAAAAATTGTAACTTTAATGGCTTAAATAAAAAAAAAAGTTTGAAAGGTACCAAGTCCCCTTAAGGAGTTCAAATCGTCTCCACTCCGGAAATTTTGAAAGTTCGGTAAAGGAATGCATATAGTATAATACATCAATCACTGTCCCGTTCTCTGAATGTTTTGCATTCTCCATTGCGTTTAACCGAAAAAAAAAAAAATGTAATAACCATAGTCAGAAATAACGTCAAGTTCACCAATTGGCGATTTTTTTTTGTTCAAAGGAATTATTACCTACAAAAGTATTGCTAAACTCCCCAAGTTGGAGTGCATCTTCAAGCCAGAATTTATAAAGTTCAATTTAAAAGTTGTGCGACATTTGGCACCCCTAGTATATGATTATAAAGGACAGGTTTAAAAATGTAACCCATTTTTAACGTGGTAGTAGAGTTAAAGGTAGAGACGTAGTTAAATGGATAGACATAGTTAGTAATATAATACTTCGAGATAGATAATTGTTGGATAAACGAACTTACGACAGCCGTGTGGCCAGAAAATAGAGATTGTGAGCGTACATGCCAATTGTCAAGAAGCATTTCATGCGATTGGTGCGCAACACTGAGCATCCAAAATTAATGCTGAATTCTTCAATAAACACCAATATATGGTTTGTGAAACGCTTCGTCCATGATATGGGCCATATCAAGTAATAACTGTGCTAACGTTGAAAAACATAAATTGTACGCAGAATAATTGGGTAGTTGGACTGTTTTTGAGTTTGGGTATTATTAACATATTTATGACTAAATTTTTGTTGATGAAGTAAAAGATTAAAAAAAATATATATATATATTCTCGGCTTAGACTACCAAATGCTTTATAAAACGAAAATCATATAAGATAAAAATTAATGCAGTTATGTTTTCTTTTTCATTTTTAAGGAGAAGTCCTAGTAAAGATCATTCCCAATACTCGCTATGTTACAATCTTATAGCTCAGTGCATTTAGAAACTACTTTCTATAAAACTTTGAAATTTGGCGAGTAGCTAAGAATAAGATCACTTAATGAAATGACATAAATTGTTTTTATTTTATGTCTATCTATTATAAATGAAAATTAATGTAGCAAAATACAAAACCAGATGGAGCTACTTCATAGGCACTGACGTAAGGATTTCAAATATAAAATAAAATATATTAGACTCTATTTTCTAGTTTTTAATTTATGTCATTTCATTAAGTGATAATTTTCGTACCTACTCACCAAATTTCAAGGTTTTATAAAAAGTAATGTCTAAATGCACTGAGCTAAAAGATCGTAACATAGCGAGTACAGGGAAAGATCCTTACTAGGACTTTCTCTTAAGAAAGCAATTTATGCATTTCAGAAATATATTATTGAAATATAGTATTTCTATTAAGAAATACTGTTACACTTGGTCAATTTTTAACTTTGGAGGAACTTTCTTTTAAGTCATATTTCTCTTCTCGTTTCATATAAAAAGGAGCTATTTAAAAAAAAAAAAAAAAAAAAAAAAAAAAAAAAAAAATCGTTTTAGAATTGAGGACTAGAAATGGAAAACGACTTAAGTTCAAACAAGAAAATTTTTCACGAGAGCCGAAAAATGAAAAAACACTCGCATTGGTACTTAAAACTATGACTAAGTACCACATTGAATTTGATTGGTTGGTTGTATTCAGATTATCTGGCGCCGTCAGTAACACGAGGGCTATAATGCGCCGAAACTTTCGTCATTAGACAAGCCAACATACATTTACAAACACCCATGCCTAACACGGGACTCGAACCCGCAACCTCGAGGTCTAGAAGCCAGCACGCTAACCACTACACCGTTTGGTCGGCCATTGAATTTGAACTATCTTTTTTTGGAGTTCGCACTTTGGCATTCTCTACTTTGTTTAGCGGTTGGTCTTCAAAACATTTTTTTTTTTTTTGTACTCCGGTCGTTTTTTATTTCTAGTTTTCAATTCTCTATTAATTAAATTTCATGAAATTATCCACATTTATAAGCATTATTTAAATCTTAATAAACAATTATGCATTTAATGTTGAATTATCACTTAACTTTATCTCTTACTTTTAAGTAAAAAAAAACAAAGTCGTCGAATATTCGTTAAAATAACAATACATTATGAACCCTTTTTCAATGTTAGAGTTTGGAAACATAAATTATTTCTTTACTAGTTAATATTCTTATGATAAGTTACGAAATTATAAAATGATGTATCATTGAAGACGGGGGAGGGGGGGGTCTCCAAACTGTTTGGCAACCCCCCACTCTTTTTTCACCACTGGTAAATACTCAATATTTATGGTACCGGAATTATTAAGTTTAGTAATAATTTTATGATAAAATAGTTTTTGAACTCATCCAACAGGCATTTACTATTTTTAACAATTGTTTTTATAACTAGTCATAACAAGTAAAATTATGTAAATACACAGTTATGTGACTATGTCTTTACATTATTTTATAATAAAACAGACAATAATAATAATAATATTTCATTATATAAAGACACAGTAATGTAAAACAGTTCGCAAATGCAATAAATGATATGTATGGAGTGGCATATTAAAAGAACAAAAGTTATCGCAAAAAAGTTTCGGAAAAGAATATAAGAAAAAAAAAAACTTTTCTTTTAAGGTACACGAAATATTTCAAAAGTTATCGCATATTTCATTAAGCAGCTTTCAGACACTTCTGACATTTCTTTAATTAAATGTTCAGCCTCTGTAAATTAAATGGAAGAACTTAACAATAAGAACTTGATAAATGTAGTTTTTGATTTCTTTTAGTGTCTACTGCAATTATGCCTTGTACCCTAATCACATAATAATGTTGCGCCATAAACAACATGCATCATATACAAAGCTAAAAAGCCAGAGTCGTAAAATATCTTATCGTTTTTAGTTATGAACAATAATAGTGTTACATGAATAAATTGGGTTATTTACGATTATTTAGAAATTGGATTGTAGTTTTTATTATCTCGACGAAAACTAATGTATAAATTAATAAATAGTAATCAGACTAACTTTTTTTTTTTTAATCATTTATGATACAAATCAATAGTTAGTCATGAATTTGATTGAGATACATTGGGTTCTTTGAAAAGAAAACCTTAGTTCATTTGCATTAAATTATGCAAAAGATGATGTGTAGTTATAGAAGATTAGGCAAATGCTTTTTTAATGGAAATAGTATAAATCTGTACATTATTTCCATTAGAAAAAAAATTAATATTTATATGCATTGTCTATTTTTATGATCTCTTCAAACTTGTTTAAACGGTTTTCATTTAAAACCGAGTTATCATTTTTTGGTTATCATTGTTATCATATCATTGTTATCATAGGTTTATCATTGTTAGTTATCATTGTTATCATAGGTTTGGACTAATATGCAGAAAACTATCGATCTCATTACATTCTACACCCTATCCCTAAAAAATATGATATAATGCAATATTATTGAGAACGAGTCTATTTGCCAATTTTCATCTCGATTGGATCACGGCAAGTGAGCTAATTAGTCTTGATAGCATCAATAGAAAAGTATATAAAAGCGGCATTTTCGTAAATACTACCAAAACTTGATAAAATGGATTGTCATCGAGTCTATCTGTCAAGATTCAGCTCGATAGGATGACGTCAAGTAGGCTAATTAGTCTTGAAATAGTACCAATAGAAACTTATGGAATAACGACATTTTAGTGATAGCCCCCAAAAATCGATAAAAATGCATTGTCATCGACAACGAGTCTATTTCCCAAGATTAAGCTCGATTGGATGATGTCAAGTGGGTTAATTTGTCCTCTGTATATGTAAAATTTTTAAATTCATTGATTATAAAAGGTACAAACAAATTGCAAGAAAAATATACAATTACATTTTGGAATATAGAAAAAAAAAAATAATTTACGGATTCTTGGGTGCATTATGTAAAAATATATAAAAGATGGAAAAAATTTCGTATCGTAAAGCCTAAGAAGGTTCTGCACATGAAGAATTTTCAGATTATTAATTTTGAGTTTATTAATCCTCTATCTGCGCATCCCGCGATTTCCGCGGGGATGCATTTTTGCCGTCTATTTAACTGTGCAACCCGCTCTTTCCCCGTTCATGGTTTCATTTTTGGCTTTTTTGTGATGTTTAATTTTTAATTTTTTTTTTTTTTTTTTTCAAATGTGGCTTAACAGTTAATCAAGAAAAACTGAAAGTGGATGAAAAAAAAAAATCAATCGCAAAAAAACGGAATTTGCTGCAAAGATTGTGAGGTAGGACTTTGGTTCGAAGATTGTTTCGAAATTTATCGTACTAAACTGCATTCTAATAAATGTTTTGTAAGTATTTTGCATATTTTCATTATTATATACGTTTTACCTTTATATTTAATAAAATAATTCTTAATTTAACTAAGATTAATTTTCAAAATTTTGCTTTTAATATGATTATTCTTGAATTTCAATGATCCGACTACCTTTTTTTATGATCTAATTCTATATCGTAAAAAAAAAAAAAAAAAAAAACTCTTTTAAAAATTTTTTTGGATATATTTTAACTCTAAAATATATGTAGATTTGAAATATCTAAAAAAAAAACTACCTACTTTTTGAGGACTCCTGCTTACCTGGCATTTTTACACTAAAAAAAATGGTTAAAATCAATATTTTTTTTAGTAATTTATGAATGTTTTTGTTAAGCCTAACAAGTTTTATATTAATAAACATAACAGTATTCTTAAAAAAATTAACAAAAATAGCAATTTTTTCATGCATCCTAAGTAGACAGAACCCTTAAAATAAAGCTGCGTATAAATCAAAAATTTAAAAATATAGCCCTGAATACATCCCTTGACCTAGGATGGGAATGTGGCCACATAATATTTTATTTTTCAACGTGTCAAAATAATTTATCGAAACTCTTAAGAATACTTAAGTATATTACACTACACCGCATTGACCCTTTGCACTCCGCAGTCCCTTCTTAGGGGACATCGTAATCTAGCATATCACTCGGATGTGCCCTCTCAGGGGACAATAAAGTTTATTAGTAATTACGGAGAATTAACTTTTTCCAGCACAACTTTTTGAGAAATACATGTTTCCCTGAAGTTTTCTCTTGAAATGGCACAATAAATCAAATCAATATATGGTAAAATTACCAAGATATATATAAAAAACATTTCAGCCGGGATTTGTGTCAAAAGAGAACGTGAGAAGTGTTGGTTAACGAAGATCCGTGCACTTTTCTGCGCCATTTGAAAGGAGCGATAAGGTTGGTTGGTTGTATTCAGATTATCTGGCGCCGTCAGCAACACGAGGGCTATAATGCACCGAAACTTTCGTCATTAGACAAGCCAACATACATTTACAAACACCCATGCCTAGTACGGGACTCGAACCCTCAACCTCGCGGTCTAGAAGCCATCACGCTAACCACTATACCGTGGAGCGATAAGGAGACTTTGTCGATGGTTGGGTTTGTTGAAATTTACTGGCGCAAGGACAACACTAGGGCTGAGCTGCTGGTAGCCGTCCAGAATGGTTCGGAGTGCAAAAGGTTAAAAATCTAAGAAATGTAATAATATGAACAAATTATATAAACAATATTTAGGGGCGGAACGTAATGCCGGCACCTCCACCAAAGCAAATCAACTTAGAAATACTTCGAACAGAAATGTTTTGGTTAAGTTATCACAGTTTGCCCAATACAGATGCGATGTCCCCTGGGACATACGAGCGCGATGGTAAAACGAGTAATGTCCCCCATTCGGGGACATACGAGTGAAAAGGGTTAATGTTACAAAGGACGCATTTCCAATAGACAATGTCCATTGGACATGCATCCTTTGTAACATTAGTTATCAATTTACTACTATCTTCTTAAAGAGGTGGTGGTAAATTGACAATTAATGTGACATCATAGCGATTATAACATAGGGGAAGGTTGATTGAAGGTGTAGGTTTTATCTGGTGGAAGCTTCCCGGGTTAATGGTACCCCATATAATGTTTTTGTAATTGGCCTCTTTAACCTTTAATTGCTGTAAGCGGTTGACAGACAGCGAGTCATTTTTTGTGGAATGCTTCCACCCCCGAAAATATCGCATCTTTGACTTTTATATTAATTTTTCTGATACTATGTTTCTTAAACTTTAAACTGATGTTCATCAATATGTTTGGCGCAGTATAGCTCTTGTAGCTCTTGCGCCAAAATCCTCAAACCATCCAAGCATAGCAGTTAAAAGTTAAGAAGACCAATTATAAAACCTTATATGGGTTATTCCAATTACCTGGGAAGCTTCAACCAGCTAAAACCTACATCTACAATCAATCTGCCACTATATGTCATAATCACCATGTCTATTTACTTTGGTAATTGATTCTAATCACCAAGTGTGATCCCAATTTTTTGATTCCAAAACATTCCGATTGATAAGCGCTCTTTCTTGCTATCGGAAGTAGTTCCTTTTATTTGGGGTCGTTCAAATATTACGTAAGCATGTTTTTGGTAATTTTTGACCCCCTCCCCCCCCCTTGTCAGCAAAAATAAGCAAATCGCATACCCCCCCTCTATAATTATGTAAGCATACGGTAACCTCCTACCCCCCTGCTCCTGATTATTATTATTTTTTTTTTTTTTTTTTTTTTTTTTTTTTTTTGTAACGTTAATAATCTAAAAAAGTTAGGATTCAATGCAAATAATGAACTTTAACTCGCCTTAAAAGGGGAAAAAATATATTTTTTTTTTTTTTTTAAATCTTAAGTATATCACAATTTTAATGGCACATAAATGTAATTTTCATAATCAATTAAGTCTATCTAGTCAGATGTTTTCCAGGGTTGCTCTAGCCAGTTTTTAATGTCTGCAATTATAGGGTATTGCTTCATCACTTGTTTCTCACAAGGAATCTGGGCAAACTTCCTCTTCGCTTTTCCACTCGGTATCTTCCATGCCTTCTACATAATTGATGACGCACATCAGTTCATTTGCTAGACGAGCAGCAATTCTCATAGGCCGAACTAGGCAGGCTCTCTGGCTATTTTCGCCAAGAACAATTTTCTTATGACGAATTGTCGATTTTAGTGAAGCGTGGTACAAACCACATTTCCCACAAGTCCTTGCAGACAATTGTGATTTGATGGACGGACAAAAATAGTAATATGGCATTTTTAAAAATCCCCCCAGGGGGACATGCAGGTTCAAGCTTAGCCGGAGACTTAATTCCAGGAATTCCCCTTCCTCACTTGTTATTAAATCGTGTGGTATTTGGGCCATTTTGATAGGTGGAGGTATAAAGCGTTCTTTTAAAATGCGAAATAATCCACTACGAGCAGGAGAGCAACACTGCTTTTCTTCGCATTTTACAATTTGTAGAAAGTATTGACTCTCTTGCACGAGCTTCGAATATCAGTTCATATCACAGGGTTTTTTTTAGAAATAAAGGGATTATTAAATGCTTACGTAAGCATCACTCATACCCCCTCCCTCCCTTGTCAGCAAAAATAAGCAAATCGCTAACCCCCTCCCCCCCTAGGTGCTTACGAAATACTTGAACTGCCCCTTTGCTAGAGCACTTTGTATCTTAAAACTCACTATAAGAACCAAATAAGTAATTTCATTCTTCAAAAAGTCAGCCTTTAGAAGATTACTGACAAATTCATAAAATACTATCATAACATCTACCATGATCAGAACATTTTTACTTACTAATCCCTAGATGTTATAAATTCCAAGTAACATATTCCATCTTACTTGGGCTGATGAACAGATTTTTTTTTCTGCTCAAGTTATTGGTTCTATGAGAGTACGTTGGCGGAGTTACTTTTCAAGAAGACCATCTAATTTTCGCTTCAATAAATTGCACGGTGTGTAACTTCAGAATTTAGTTACGTCACAGTTAAGGATGATACTAATTTTCTTAATGAACGTTTTCCGTCCGCTGGAGTGGGTATGATCCAGTTAAGGGTAACTCGCGGATCATGGTGAAAGTAAACTAAGTGCCAGGTTTATCCATGTGTAATAACAGTTTCTGGTAAACGTAATTGTAAATGTTCAAAATTATTCTTGTGCTTGATGCTTAAATAAAACAGGCATTTCTTGGAAACTGAATGGAAAAAAAAAATGAATGTAATTTAAAAATACTTTGAATTTAGTATACTAGTGGGTTCATGCTTAGCCTGCGAATTTGAGATAGTTTAGAGGAATTACATTTTTTTTGTAAATTCGTCAGAGTTATATATTGTATTCTATTGCCGATAGATATAAAATTTATTAGGTTAATTCTATTGAATTCTGAGGAATTACTTTTTTGGAAGTTTATCAGAGTTATATATTGTATTCTATTGCTGACAGGTATAAGATTTATTAGGTTAATTCTATTGAATTCTGAGGAATTACTTTTTTAGAAGTTTATCAGAGTTATATATTGCCGACAGATATAACATTTATTAGGTTCATTCTATTGAATTCAGAGGAATTACTTTTTTGGAAGTTTATCAGAGTTATATATTGTATTCTATTGCTGACAGGTATAAGATTTATTAGGTTAATTCTATTGAATTCTGAGGAATTACTTTTTTAGAAGTTTATCAGAGTTATACATTGCCGACAGATATAACATTTATTAGGTTCATTCTATTGAATTCAGAGGAATTACTTTTTTGGAAGTTTATCAGAGTTATATATTGTATTCTACTGCTGACAGGTATAAGATTTATTAGGTTAATTCCATTGAATTCTGGCCGACCAAACGGTATAGTGGTTAGCGTGCTAGCTTCTAGACCGCGAGGTTGCGGGTTCGAGTTCCGTGTTGGCATGGGTGTTTGTAAACGTATGTTGGCTTGTCTAATGACGAATGTTTCGGTGCATTATAGCCCTCGTGTTGCTGACGGCGCCAGATAATCTGAATACAACCAATCCATTGAATTCTGAGGAATTACTTTTTTGGAAGTTTATCAGAGTTATATATTGTATTCTATCGCCGACAGGTATAAGATTTAATAGGTTCGATCTATTGGTTGGTTGGTTGTATTCAGATTATCTGGCGCCGTCAGCAACACGAGGGCTATAATGCGCCGAAACATTTCGTCATTTAACAAACCAACATACATTTACAAACACCCATGCCTACACGGGACTCGAACCCGCAACATCGCGGTCTAGAAGCCAGCACGCTAACCACTATACCGTTTGGTCGGCATTCGATCTATTGAATTCAGAGGAATTACTTTTTTGGAAGTTTATCAGAGTTATATATTGTATTCTATTGCTGACAGGCTTAAGATTTATTAGGTTCATTCTATTGAATTCTGTGGAATTACTTTTTTGGAAGTTTATCATAGTTATATATTGTATTCTATTGCCGACAGGTATAAGTTGGTTGGTTGTTTTCAGATTATCTGGCGCCGTCAGCAACACGAGGGCTATAATGCGCCGAAACATTCGTCATTCCGACAGGTATAAGATTTAGTAGGTTCGATCTATTGAATTCTGAGGAATTACTTTTTTTGGAAGTTTATCAGAGTTATATATTGCATTCTATTGCTGATAAGCATAGTACTTTATAAATGTCTTCAACGTGTGTAAATTTTGATTTTTTTTTTACCATCTGCTATATACTTTCGAAACCTTTGAACTATTTCTGATAATTGTAACTTCTAATTTTAAACAAATATTACAATGTGCAGTTGTAAAAAAAATTAAACTTTTAACTGTAAAATATCCTGAATGCTATAAAATTTGAACATGAAAATCCATTCCCCATTTACATTCTGGCCTCTTGGTATTTTTTTCTTTTTAATTCGGATCTTATATTAGAAAGATAAGTATTCATTTTAAGATGAGAAAAAAAAATTCTTGCATGTATCGTATTCTGATTCTTCAAAATGCCTTAAAGCATCTTAATAAACAACTTCAGAGAAAAGTAAAATACTTTTAAGTTTTTAAAAACTAATCCAATAACATACTTGACATTCTTTATCGGATTTTAAAGGGAAGGGAAAAAAAATCAATTTAATAACAGTCTCCAGGATTATTATTTTTTTTTTTTTTAATTTGATATATTTTATCCGGACGTTTACGTTTGATTAAACAAACAGTTTTCCATTTAACATCCCACTATTGTAGAAAAAGAACATCAATAAACAAACGACCATGTCATTGGAGAGAAAAAAAAAACAAAAAAAACTCCATAACCAACGATACGACAAGAGCCTTTTTAAAAAACATCTAACATCTTGCCCGCAACTTTTACTTGCATCAAATGCTTGCTTGACTGCAAAATGGCGAAGGTATAAAAATCCAAGTGAAATATCCAGTTTAATAAGCTCAGGACCGAAGAAACCGGCTGAAATCAATTTCGCCCTTTTCTCTCCCCCTTAGAAATCTGGGATAGCGGGTAAAAAGGGCCAACGGGAAAAATTGCCAGCATAAAACGATCTATTCATTGTTCCACCCAACCTTGCCTTTTCTTCAAAAATGCCCGAAAATACGAGGGGACGACGTAAAATTGAGAAGTATATTGGAACTAGACTTTTAGCGTTTGGCCGACCAAACGGTATATTGGTTAGCGTGTGCTAGCTTCTAGACCGCGAGGTTGCTGGTTCGAGTCCCGTGTTAGGCATGGGTGTTTGTAAATGTATGTTGGCTTGTCAAATGAAGAATGTTTCGGCGCATTATAGCCCTCGTGTTGCTGATGGCGCCAGATAATCTGAAAACAACCAACCAACCGAACCATTCTGGTTAGCTACCAGTTACAGTTTGTGGCCAAAACGTGCATTTACGAACCCTCATGTTATTTAGTATAGTTTTGTAACCAAGAAACGTATTATAATAATACTAGGGGCTCCACCCTCTGCTCGTTAATGCTCGCCAACCCTCTGAATTGCTATGCAATCCCCTTGGCTCGCTCCGCTCGCTTCAAAGTGAGGCATTTAAAATATGCCCTAGAAAAAAGCTATTTCAGCTGCATAATCAATAAAATCTTCGAAAAGTGACATTGTGCCATGAAACTGAAAACGTTGATTATTTATGATGAGCTACGATACTTTGGACGTCATTATCTTACTACTTATATAGAAACGCGTTAAGCAGAGGCAGTTTGGCAACGTAGCAGAACGTTTTTAAAGAACAACAAAAATAAACACTTTTGGCTCCCGATAATCTATGCGGTAGAGTATCGAGCTCATAACCGGAGGGTTGTGGGTTCTGTCCTCGGTCCGCCAAATATCGGTGTGTACCTAATGGGGGCTGGTGCACATTAAATCTGTCGTGGCCTCATTGTCCTCTAGTTGGTGTGGTGGGGTCGGAGAGAGGGGTTTACACTAGAAGATTTCGATCTCGTATTCTTCTAGATGCTCAAAATAACGAAACGTATTTGGCTGTGTTATGCACTTTATAAGTGGCAGAAATAGACAGTCGGTGGTTTCAAAAAAAAAAAAAAAAAAAAAAAAAAACTTTCGTACATGTATATATATTTAAAAAAATATAAGTTATTTCAGAAAGCAATTTAAAGGTATGGACTGGTTTTGTATGAAGCGCCAAAATAATTAAAGTTGCGTATCGAAATTTCTTAACGAAACAATATTAGCAATCATATGTTTGCATAATCCTTTTAGCGATATTTAAAAAATAACACAGTCAAATTGTTTATCCGCAATGGCTGAAGTATTTATTCAATCGGTGTGAATGTGAGCATGGAAACCTTTATATTCTTAAAAGAAATTCTGTGCTCAGTTTTTATAGCCATGTATCCGGAAAACGTTCATAATAAATATGGTGTAGTTATTTGCCGAATCCAAACAAATCTGGCTTGTTTTAATTGTATAAGAAAGAGAGTTCCCGTAATTCTAATAAAAAAGAAATGTACACATCTTGCATCATTGTAAATATTAAATCAATCCGTTTTAATTAGGCAATAATTTGTTTCTGTATTTTTTTTTTTAAACCACCGACTGTCTATTTCTGCCACTTATAAAGTGCTTAACACAGCCAAATACATCTCGTAATTTTGAGCATCTAGAAGAATACGAGATCGAAATCTTCTAGTGTAAGCCCCTCTCTCCGACCCCACCACACCAACGAGAGGACATTGAGGCCACGACAGATTTAATGTGCACCAGCCCCCATTAGGTACACACCGATATTTGGCTGACGGAGGCCCGAACCCACAACCCTCCGGTTACGAGCTCGATACTCTACCGCCCAGACTATCGGGAGCCTCTCTCTGTAGACTGTAATAAGAAAAACAAAATATAGCGAATCCAAGTTGTTTTCTGTTGCCAGTTATATTAGTTAAATTTCGAAAAAAATATTGTGATTGGCTGAATTGATGAATTTGAAAATTCATGCATAAAATACATTTAGAAGATTTGTGATTAGATGTTTGAAGTCGTTGCCATTCTGCTAACAGAAATACAGCCGAATTTGGGCGGCACGCAAGATAATTATATATATATGGATTGGTTGGTTGTATTCAGATTATCTGGCGCCCTCAGCAACACGAGGGCTATAATGCGCCGACACATTCGTCATTAGACAAGCCAACATGCATTTACAAACACTCATGCCTAACACGGGACTCGAAACCGCAACCTCGTGGTCTAGAAGCTAGCACATATATGGATTGGACTTATATGAATTGGTTGACATCTAGAAATTCAGGGCGTCTATAAAATGTTGATCTAGAATAATTCATAAAATAATGAAGATATAAACAAACTTATGGCATTTATACATAGAATAACTCATACATTTTTATTTATAGTGAACGTTTGCATAGAAAATTTCCTTTTTCCATCTGAATATAATTTATTTTGTAAATATCATCTGCCCGTGTTATTAATTTTAAATTTTCTCCTTTCTTTGGTAAAAATCGTCTGCGCGCGTTATTAATTGTATGTTTTTTTCACTTCGCCACCGGATCATCTGATAAAACGCCACTGAACTTTTTCCTTTAGGGATTTGTAAAGGATATCGTTTATAGGAGGAAAGTGTCGAATGTTGATGACTTAAGGGATTTCAGTAACCTAAAAATAAAAAATAAACCGATTGAATTTGAAATTTTTATTTCATGTTACTCTATGTATTTTTCCCCTTCGATTCATGTATTACTTTGTTTCTAGTCAAATAAGTTGGTTGTATTCAGATTATCTGGCGCTGTCAGCAACACGAGGGCTATAATGCGCCGAAACATTCGTCATTAGACAAACCAACATACATTTACAAACACCCATGCCTAACACGGGACTCGAACCCGCAACCTCGCGGTCTAGAAGCTAGCACGCTAACCACTATACTGTTTGGTCGGCTCTAGTCAAATAAGAAGTATGTTTTAATTTTGTTTTTAAAAAGCAAACTAGCAATGTTAACTATATAAGCTTTTTACCTTTAACTTTGATTTTCTTTAACGTGATATTTTAAATTTTAATGTACCTTTTCTAACTAACTAGTAAAGATATACCAATAATTTTATTTTAATGAAATTGTCGTACATAATCTACAGATTAAACTGATGTTAAAGTTTGGTAAAAATATCATCAGAATGTTTTTGTTGAATTTTTATCAATTTTCAAATTTTTTTCGAAAAAAACTTTTTTTTTACAAATATTTGGTATTTAAAAAATAATTAAGAAAATAATTGAAATTTTTTTAACCTACATTTAATCTGTACTATGTATGTAATCTGTATTATGTACAGCAATTTCATAAAAAAAAATTAACTAGTATATATCTTGTAGTTAGTTAGAAATAGCACATTGAAGTTTAAAATATCACGTTAAGAGAAAATCAGAGTTAAAGGTACAAGTCTTACACAGTTTATATTGAAAGTTGTCATTTTTAATACCAAATATAACACACTTCTAATTTGAGTACAAACAAAAGTAATACATCAATGCAAAAGCAAAGAAACATAGGACAATATGAAATAAAAAACTCCAAAACGATTTTTTTTTTATTGTTAGGGTATTAAGTCCC
This sequence comes from Linyphia triangularis, assembly GCA_963978545.1. Lineage (NCBI taxonomy): Eukaryota > Metazoa > Arthropoda > Arachnida > Araneae > Linyphiidae > Linyphia > Linyphia triangularis. Next base: position 11,084,430 of record OZ021729.1, on the reverse strand, counting down.
CTTAATGAACAAGATTACAGCCGCGATAGCCTCTGTGGATGTCGACATGCTTGCTCGTACCTGGCACGAAATTGACCACCGTCTTGATATTCTCCGTGGGTCGAACAGCACACATTGACAAGGGCTATAAAACTTTTTGAGTCTATCTAATCATTAGAGTGATCAATTTAAATTTATCTTCATTATTTTATAAATTATTCAACTTTAAAATGTGTCAAACGTTTTATAGACACCCTGTATATATTTGCAAAAAATAACCAACAACGTTATTTTATTTATAACTTTCAATTACCCATATGTATATAGCATTCGACCAAAAAAATGTAGTGTTTTTTTTTTTTTTTTTTTTTTTAAGCATTTCTCCACGTTTTGGAGCATCCTGATTTCGAAAAAGTGATTTCACCACTTGAAACCCTTGCGCCAGAAATAAAACCAACCAACCAAAAAAGTTATCTAGGCAAATGTATGTGTGTATATGTGTGTCCGTGGTCAGCATAACTCCCGAACAAATTGACCTACGATGTTCAAAACTTGGTGTGAGGGTTGGTGGTGGCATAAGGACCTACTATTAAGTTTTTCGTCAAAATCACGTATGCGCATAAGGTAGCTGTCCATAAGGTAGCTGTCATTGAAAAAATCATATTTTTCAGTAATTGCTAAAAAACGACTCTAACGATTTTGTTAAAAATCGCTGTGGTAATGCCTCTGAAGGTGTTATAAACATTCCCACCTCCGAGATTCTAATAAAAATGCGATAAAAGCGTAAAAAAGTTGAAAAGCGAGCGCCTTTAACACAGAGCACTCCACCCTTGAGCATCGTCCATCAACGATTGATTTCTTTTTTGTGTTTCACGCACAAGCAAGGACAATGTAATGGCTAACGAATAAAACCACTAATTTTGCCTTTTTTCCCCTCCCTTTTAATCATGTAAAAATTATCTCCAAAAATATCACCTAACTGGCCACTTTTATCTAAAGGAGTGAAAATAAGAAAATGGTAAGTAACACCATGTTAAATTTTACTGCATTGAACAATATTATACAGTGTAATTGAAAGTTGTGCGATGCTTCACAGCCCTAGTTTTTTATAATTTTATACAGTATTATTAACTTTGAAACCTAGCGCTGCCCTTGCACTAGTAAATTTCAACCAACCATCAACAAACTATTCTTATCTCTCCTTTCAAGAGACCGAGAGGTTGCGGGTTCGAGTCCCGTGTATGGCATGGGTGTTTGTAAATGTATGTTGGCTTGTCTAATGACGAATGTTTCGGCGCATTATAGCTCTCGTGTTGCTGACGGCGCCAGATAATCTGAAAACAACAAACCAACCAACCTCTCCTTTCGAGTGGCGCAGGGAAGTGCTCAGATCGTCACTTCTCACGTTCTCTTCTGACACAAAGCCGATCAAACGGTATAGTGGTTAGCATGCTAGCTTCTAGACCGCTAGGTTGTGGGTTCGAGTCCCATGTAAGGCATGGGTGTTTGTAAATGTATGTTGGCTTGTCTAATGATGAATGTTTCTGTGCATTATAGCCCTCGTGTTGCTGACGGCGCCAGAAAATCTGAAAACAACCAACTTCTGACACAAAACCCCCACAATTTTTTTTTTACATATCTTAGTAATTTTTCCATATTTTAATTTGATTCCTTATGCCATTTTAAGAGAAAACTTCATGGAAATATGCATTATTCAAAAAATTGTGCTGGAATAAGTTAATTCCTCGTAATAACTCATGAACTTTAATGTCCACTGAGGGGGGACATCCGAGTGATATGCTGAAATTTCAATGTCCCCTAAGTGAGAACAACGGAATGCAATGGGTTAAATGTGCAGATGGCCCCTGATTTTGAAAAGTTACCCTTTTAGTGATGTTACTGTGGAGTTGAAAGGAAAAATGGACAAAGATTTTGCACATTACATTTAGAAGGTTTGATGTCTGAGTTGTGCTCTTATCTATTTCAGTTTTATATGACGTGGTTGATGAGATTTTTTCAATTGCTGGTGAATATGACAGCTGGTTTTGAGCTTAAAAATGTAATCTTAAATATCAACAAAATAAACAGCGCGAGTTGTGTACAAAATAATACATATACTCTGTAAATTTGATAGGTTTAGGATAAGAACTTATTACTATAAAAATAAATTAAGTTTTATAACTTTGAGCCTAATAATTAAGGTTAATGCAACAGAGTTAAGCATTTATCTAAAACTATTATTATAAATATATATATATTTTTTAAATGTGAGTTCTGCAATAATTTCAAAAAGACACAGGAATTGCGTGCCACTACTACGTCGAACGAAATTTCACACCAGATGTTACACGTTAGAAAAATGTATGTAACAAACTCTTCAACTCAGTTTTCAGGTCAAAATAAGGATCAATAAAATAAATTAAATACAGTTGGTAAAAAAAGTCCCCGTACGGAAGCTAAAGTTACAAATAAAATAGCATAATTTCTAATCTTTTGCTTCATATCTTCAGTAAATACTGAAATATGTTTAATTTGATTCTTTAAAATAAGTTTATAATAAATGTATATTTTTACAAAACTCAGGAAATATTTAAATTGATATATTTAGGAGATGTTGCTAAGTGCCATGCAAAAAAAGTTTCCGTACGCCATATGAAAATTAATTCTGATGTCTTCCACAACAGACTTGCAGTACATTTTCAAAACTGAAGTGTACGCAAGTGTCATGAAAGCATGATAGCAGCAATTGTTTAATTTTAGCTCGTTTCTGATTGTCTTAAAACGGAGTTCCTAAACCTATTCGTGAGTTGGTGATTCAGTTATGAAATGGTATATTATCTATGAAAAAAATTGTCGAAATCTTTAATATATTGAAGTCTATATTACTATATATTATTGAAAGACACCGTTAGCTTCAAACTTTTGAGGATAGAGTTTGATCTGGAAGATCTTCAAAGCTAAAACGCTTGCATAAAAGAAATATCCTATTGTAAGGTTCAATATAATCCGCGAATAAGTGCACCTCAAGTAGCACATGGCTTAAGATTTGATAAAAACATTGAAGACAAATCCCACTTGACAATTTATGTGCACTGGTTAAGACACTTTTACGTTGGAATTTCAAGATACACGTACCTATGGTTATTCATTCTACTTAACTTAAATTCCCGAGAGCAGCTACTTTCATACACCCCCAAATCACAACGCCTCCTTCACCGTCTTTGACAGTTCAATATAAATTATAAGTTAAAATTTGTTAATTTTGTTTTTTCCTGACCATAACTCGATTATCTGACCTTTGGATATTTAATTTTAATTCATCACTAAAAATAACTTTGCAAAATCGATGCACTTTTTTCTGTTATATGTACTTATATAAGGTTTCTCACGGGCTGCAAGTCCATTCAGTCCAGTATTTTTAATAACATTTCTCACCGTTTGAGATGTCACTTCAATGTTTTTATTAATTTTCAAGCCATGTGCGACTTAAGGTGCACTTATTCGCAGACTATCTTGAACCTTACTATACTATATTTCTTTTAAAGAAGCGTTTTAGCTTTGAAGATTTTCCGGTTCGATCTCTATCTTTAAAAATTTGAAGCTCACGGTGTCTTTCAATAATATATTGTACTATAGATTTAAATATTTCGTAAATTTTTTTCATAGATTATCCATTATTTCATAACTGAATCACTAACTCACGAATAGATTTAGGAACTCCATTTTAAGACAATCAACTACAAGCCAAAATTAAACTATTGTTGCTATCATGTCTTCATGACATTTGCGTACACTTCTATTTTGAAAATTTAGTGCAAGTCTGTTGTGGAAGAAGTCAAAATTAATTTTCATATTGCGTACGGAAACTTTTTTTGCATGGCACTCAGCAACATCTCCTTAATATTTCAATATAAATACATGCTGCGTATTGTAGAAACAGACATTGATTATAAACTTATTTTAAAGAATCAAATTAAACATATTTCAATAGTTACTGAAGATATCAAGCAAAAGATTGGAAATTATGCTAATTTATTTGTAACTTTTGCTTCCGTACGGAGACTGTTTTTACCCACTGTATATCAATTGATCTAATATTTTTTTTTCTTCAGTACAATGATCGGAAAAAATGTGCTGCAACTTAATTTGCTTGTTTATGTAAGGCTCAAAGTTAACTGTAATTGACGCTATTGATATATAGTCTTTTATTAAATTATTAAATTTAATATTAGAATTCTTATAAGTTTATAAATTACAATGAGTTAAAAGAAATAAAAACACTGCTATAAACGAAATATAAGCATTTTATTCGGTGATCGGTTTGTTTGTAAGCTCAATTATCTATCTTTGTGTACTATGACGGCTTGTCTAGTGTTATCCTACGAATTTTCTAGTGTTATCCTACGAATATATTTGAGCAATGCAATTATTTTTTATCTCTATGCTTTCAATTAATTAAAAATCGAGTTTGAAATTAGTTGAAATCAAAGCAAAAGTCCCGTGACCAAAAACGCATAAAAAACCGTGACGTAGTTACGCATAGATACCGTCGAAAATCCAAGGAGGAACCACACTCCCTCTTCGTCTAAAACAGGTTATTATATTGATTCACCATCTACGCATTGACGTCACACCCAAAAATAGCTTTTTCCCGCCAAATCGCAAAGTGAAAAACTAAATAATTTTTTAATAACCCTTCGAGCTCAAATTTTTGAAAGAATGGTGTGATGACGTCACCCATCACTGGTTAATATTGGTTTGGTTTTTCTGAATTTTAGGCTATTGGGGCTTTGCCCTTAGTGAAGCATTGGTTGACTATATTATGGACATTTTGGCTTCTTTTTGCAAATTTAGAAATTGGCTTCTTTATGCAATTTAAATGATGCAAGTGGTATATATAAGAGCGGCTTTTCACAGTTCTAAGGAGTCTCGTGTTTTACGGCGAAGATCACCTAAACAGTAGTTAGCTCAAATGTCTTGTGAGTGCCTTACCGACCCTGCGTTTTTTTCTGAAGTCCAAGTTTCCAAGTGCCTGCTATAACTTCAAAGTGACCTATGGGTTATTGTTTCGTCTCGCTGTTCTGAAGTACTACCATACCAGTCCCGGACCGTTGCTGCTTCAGGTAGTAAAGCTTTGTTTGCTCATAGTGCCTTTTTCCAAACTACGGATTATTCTATGGAGTTTATATTCATATACTACTGCACATACTATTTGTTCAAAATGATCAGTGTTTTTATGACTGTATGAATAAAGGAGTATCCTAGGATGGTCACTTGCTTTTTTGACAATGTGTTACTATATTTAAGCTCTTCAACGTGACAACTATTGGTTTCTATTGTTTTTTATGATTTTTCTCTACTTTTATTTAAAAATAAAACCAAAAAAACGTGAAAATTCCTCATTGAAATATGGTTTTGTTGTTTTAGAAACCCGTCCTCAGCATTCCCTTGTCTCAATATTTTATAAAACAACGCCATCTGTTGGGGAACTTTGTAACTGTTTTTGAAAATTGATGGATAAAATTCCGTAATTTTCCAAATAGAACAGCAAACAGTACATTTCTATCATCTTCTGGTTCCTATTAAATTCATTTTTAATTGTGTCAGTCCTTTTTGGGACAGCCTGTATGCATGCGTTTTGGTTTTAAACTTTTATACATTTTTACTCATTAGGTCACTCATGAAAGTTCTAAACAAAATGTATAATATGCATTTTTCCGCCCAATTAACATAGTAATTGCGCCGTTTACCAGAATTAAATGCAATATTAATTTTCTCTCATTCTCTTAAACGGGGATCATCATCTGTATCTAATTGAACCAAGGTAAATGTCATCAAAGCGGATTGTGAAGAGAGTAGATTTGAAAGAGTGGTTGCATTTGCATTAATTTGTAACAGTAAAAGAAAGGTGGTCATTAAAAGGTGATTTGCTTTGTCTTGTCATCATTAAACGTATATGCTTTAAGGGGGAACACAATTTAAATTTTAAATTTTCCTTAATCGTTTTGAAAACAAATATTATTAGCTCTGAATTGAAAGAACGAAAATTTTCGTTCTAAATACATTAGAATTTTATGTATGCCATAATTAGCACGATTACGCTTGCTGCTAATTTTAGTCAATTTTTTTTTAGTGATAATTTTTTCATTTTTTGAAATTTGAATCAATTTTACTGAATAACTTTTTATTATAAACATATGAAATATTTTACAAATATTACTCCATAATATTTTTTCATATTTAATAAGGTTATAATTTTTATTATAAACGTATTTTACAAATATTACTCCATAATATTTTTTCATATTTGGTTTTATTTTTCAGAAAACCGCCATAAAACCAAATTTTATAATTTTCAATTAGTTAATTGAGAATTAAAATGGTACGGAAAAGACCGCCTAATATCAAGGTTATTAAAGGTATATTTAAAAGATATTTTTCTTTGTTTAAATTTTTTTTTTCTTCAAATTTTATAAGTGGGAATATATTGGAAGTGGGAAATTGGAATATTCCTCGTTTAGAACATCTATCTCCCTTTGAATCTTTTAAAATTAGTTTGTTGAGATTGCAATAGCTTACTTTGCTGGTGTTTGACCTTGGTTCCAAATTTCAAAGTTGTAACTTTGAGAGACAAAGCATTCGTTAACACAGCACCGATTCTGTAAACTGCGTGTACTTGGTGTTTGCATCTATTTTTAAGTATCAAAAACATTTCTATCATCAAAATGTGCTGCAAACTACGTTTCAAAATTTATTTATTAAAATTGAACGTGATTTTATGAACTCACATTCAAATATCATTTATGTATTCTGATTATAGTAATTTTATTATTTATTTATTAAAAAACCATTTGGCAACAGGGCAACATGGCTTTCAACAATAGTCGGTTAAATACTTTTTAACCCGTTTGGATGACGGCAAGTTGGTTTAATAGTATTCCATAAAAACTACTTTTTAGCAACAGTAACAGTCTCAAAATTTGATACAATGCATTGTCATCAGCATCGAATCTATCTGCCAAGTTTCAGTCTGATTGGATGACGGCAATTGTAATAATTAGGCCACCGCAGATTTGCTCACTATCGACACACAAAATCGAAGTTAATATAAAGGTTGGTTGGTTGGTTTATTGGGTTTATAATTTATTTTGCGCAAGGGACAAACTGCGCCATTAATACAAAGGATTTTAAAATAAACTACAATTACCGCAAAAAGATATCAATACCTTGCCATTTCAAAATGAAACGTCTTCCTAGACAGATATATTAAGAACATTAAATTTACCGTAATTTTACTTACTATTAATTACATAATTAAATAACGTTACCCTCCATTTAGAAAAAAAAAAAAAGAGTATAATTTAAAGGAACAGCAATTACGAATAAACAACGAAGAAGATATTAAGATAAAATCTAATCTCAATTTTTCCTTTCACAATAAAATTAAAAGTACTTCATTACCATTACAATACAACACCAAAGTATTAAAAAAAAAAATACATATTTTATAAATACATTCTGCATCATAATTCAAAACAATTCTTTTGGATAATTCGGAATCCAAATAAAATTAAAATATCCCTTTCCCCTGGTTGCACGTTTGAAGCTAACGGTGGTAATAAAAATCATTTTTACGGTCCACTGTACATATAAAAGAAATAACCCGATATATTTAAGACGACATGCCCTTACCAGTAGTGAAACGCTGTTAAGAAATTGCTTATAGCGGTTTTAAGGACAGTCATTTCTGACTTTAATATTACCGCTACCATCGAAAATAAATATAAATCAAAAGGAGAATTAAACTTGGAAGTGGAAAAAATAGTATCAACCTAAAAATAAAATAAAAAATTCAAACTTTCGTCTTTCCTGGTAAATGGCTTCCTGCTTCTGAAAAACACCCATTTAAGACCTAGAATAAAATTAAAAGTGCTGATTAATTTTTTCGTGTCATTACGACGTAAAAGAAATAAAAACTATTAAATTCCTTCTCTTGTTTCCGGCGATTTTTATTTTAAAAGGGAAAACAAATTCTTTCCAGAAACAAACGGGAAGCGTTGTTTCGGGAACTGGACAAGAAACGCTTCGAAGTCATTCCAAGTTTCCGGATTTTTCTCCTTCCTTTTGTCGTTTTAAGAAAAATCTGGTCTTGGGAAACTTGCTTTTTCGGAAGTGTAAGCCGCTGTGGATAAATGTTTATCACTTTTTTGTGCGGTGGGGATTGAAGTGAAAGAGGAACAATTATTTTGATTAATGTGAAAGCAATGCAATCGATGTGTTCATTGTTTAGAACACAACAATTTAAAGTCTGTAATTTTAAGGGGACTGTTAAGGCAAAAATTTCAAAAATTTCTATTTTTATATTTTAGTGGAAATATATAGCCTGCAATTCTAGCTTTCAGTACATACCTTACTTTTGCTGATCCGAGAAGAATTAAGAAAATTATTTGAGTTTTTGTAAGCGCGCATATCAGAAATCGTATGTATTTCAATTTCTTAAATTGCATTTTTCTCTTCATGTGTATTTTAAGATTTTTAGGTATTCGATTTGTTCCTTGCGATTCAAAAGTTGATGTATTTTTTTTAAATTTGGAGATATTGTTTACTATACTATTTTGAACACAATTGTGCATGGATTTTGGAATCTGGTATTTTTTTATTGTTTTACAGTAATTTTCGTAATGCTACTATTTAAAAAGTTTACATTTTTTGCCGTAGTACCAAAGTTTTACTTTTAAATAATTAACCAATGAGTCAAATTCAAAATCAATGCACAATTATGTCAATATATATTCAATTAGCTTATGCAAAAAAATTGAGACAGATTGCAAAAAATTTTAATCGCAAGGAGCGTTTTTAAAATTACGGAAAAAACGCTAAATTTTTCAATAAAAATTTAATTTCTTGAAAAAAAATCAATATAAATTTTTGAAATTTTAGGTTGTGTTTCATCTAATTGCTATTGAACTGCACAAAAAATTTCATGAATTTTAGACAAAAATTGAAGAATTTTTATTTTTGACTTAACAGTCCCCTTAAAGGAATCATTCTGAAATTTTTTAGATACTTCTATTTTGAATATTGCATTTGGATAAACACTTCCATTAAGATATTGCTTTTTAATACTTTACTTTCAATTACCTATATGTATACATAGTGTAATGAAGGTATAGTATTCGGTCGGAAGAAAAATCGATTTTCTTTGCATTTCTCCACGTTTTGGAGTATCCTGATTTCAAAAAAGTGGTCTAGAAAAAGTGTGTGTATATGTTTCTGTGGTCAGTATAACTCCCGAACAAATTGACCAACGACGTTCAAATTTGGTGTGCGGATAGGTGATGGCACAGAGACCTACCATTAAGGTTTTCGTCAAAATCGCGCATTCGCATAAGGTAGTTGCCATTGAAGAAGTCATGTTTTTCAGTAATTGCTAAAAAAACGGCTATAACGATTTTGTCCAAAATCGCTGTGGTAATGCCTCTTGAGGTGATCTAAACGTCTTCACCTCCTAAATTCCCGTAAAAATGCTGTAATGGCTTAAAAAGTTGAAAAACGAATGCTGTTAACACAGGGTTCTCTTTCCTTGATATTGCCAAAATCGCCATTTTGGCAATTTTCTTTTTTTTAAAGACCCATATAAGAATTATCGCAAATAAATATCGCCAAACTGGCCCTTTTTCCTAAATTAATGATGAAAATATAAAATCGGTAGCTGACACAAATCCACATCAGTATTATAGTGTAATTGAAAAGTTGTGCGATGTGTCACATCCCTAAGTGTTTTTTTTTTTGTGTAAATTTTTACTGTTTTTAATTTTTGATATAAAATAAAACCCATTAGGCAATTTACAGTATTTACCAACGAAGATTAAAAAAAATTGTCTTTTTAATTGGTTTTAATCATCATTAGAATAGTTTTAATTACAAGCCTTCCAAACAACGAATATTTTTTTTTTTTTGTTAAATTATAGAATTTTTTAAAAATTCATATATTAATATTTAAAAAAGTAATATAAAAATAAATATATTAAGCATTGGGTTTTTCAAAAAGTTATTTCAAGATGATCTGTTAATGCAGTTTTAAATTTGTTTCCCCTTTAGCAAGATTTTTTATAGCTAGTCAACTTTTTGAAAGTCTGCCGATCCTGTACCTCTTGTTCCCACTGACTTGGTCAAAATTATTTTCAGTATTAATCTTTCTTGTCTAATAATGTGGCTCTTAATTCAACTCTTTAATCTATGAGTTGCTATTTAACACACTTACATTCAATCCAGCTAAAACTTCATAGATTGACTCGTTGTCGATGACAGTGCTTTCCATCTAGTTTAGAGAGTTTTACACACGATTATATTATCGTTTAGGAAGACTAATTATCCAACATGCAGTCATCCAATCTAGTTAAAACTTTGCAGATTGACTTTTAGTCGAAGGCAATCCATTCTATTAACGCGTTAGTCGCGCCATTGGCAAATGTCCCCCCCCCCCCCCCAATCAATTTCTCCATAGATGGCAGCCCATTATCAAAGCTTTCTTACAGTTTTTTAAAAATATTTGTTTTTAAATTTCTACTTTATTCTGTTCAATAATGTTATGTTTTTAATCAAAATACCCACTTACTTTGGTATCTGGTCATGATTTTAATGGTATGTACGAAAATTTGCATTTGGGGGACATTTGTCCCCCACGAGACTAACCGCGAGATAAAAGGTCACGCGCCGAACCAAGGGTTAAATATTCGGATTAAAAAATAGTTAGTCCACACCACGGAATTCATGATTTTTGTTGTAGTGATCAAATACTATGAAAAGTGGTTCTGAACACAAAATCTAAGTTACGGTTGCTCATAAAAGTTGGCAATATATATATATACTAGCTGAATACCCGTGCTGCGCTACGAAATTTTACCATTAGCATTTTAGCGATCAAAAGACATTCATGTATTCTACACTTCAGACGTTTGCTCCCATTTCGATCCCGACAAATTGATTTATCAAAATAGGAACTTTCCTTTGTTGACATTTTAAACGAAATTTATAATTGTGAATAGTAAACTGGTATAGTTTATTGTGTTTATGTTTGCTCTTAGTTCTAAATTTCAAAGTAGTAGCTGTATTGGAATTAAGTTAATTAGACATTAAGTTAATCCTCTTATAGTTTCAATGTTGCGTCGTCTTTTCATCCCTTAAAAATTCGTTAATCGTTATTGGAATGACTTATTTTTTTAACATTTGCAAAAAAATATCAGAAAAATGACTACATTGGAAGAGGAACATTCGGATATCCCTCGTTTGGAACATTTAACCCCTTTTCGACCCTTTAAAGTTGGTTAATCGAGAACAGAATAGCTTACTTTTTCTATGTTTAACCTTTTTTGACATTTGTACCAAATTTCCGAGTTGTGACCATATGGGAAGTGGTACATTCGAATATTCCTCGTTTGGAACGTTTAACCCCTTTTCCACCCCTTGATCCACCGGAGATCGGAATAGTTTACTTTTTCTGCGTTTGTCTTTATTGATATTCACACCAGTTTTCAGAATTGTGAAAATATGAGAAGTAGGACATTCGAATATATAGCTCGTTTGGAACGTTTAACCCCTTTTTGACCTCTTAAAGTGGGTTAATCGAGATCGGAATAGCTTACTTTTTCTATGTTTACCATTGTTGATATTTGTGCCGATTTTCAGAGTTGTGACTATGTGGGAAGTAGGATTTTCGAATGTCCCCCGTTTGGAACGTTTAACCCCTTTTCGACCCCTTAAAGTGTGTTAATCGAGATCGGAATAGTTTACTTTTTCTATTTTTACCATTGTTGATATTTGTGCCGATTTTCAGAGTTGTGACTATGTGGGAAGTGGGATATTCGAATGTCCCCCGTTTGGAACGTTTAACCCCTTTTCGACCCCTTAAAGTGGGTTAATCGAGATCGGAATAGTTTACTTTTTCTATTTTTACCATTGTTGATATTTGTGCCGATTTTCAGAGTTGTGACTATGTGGGAAGTGGGATATTCGAATGTCCCCCGTTTGGAACGTTTAACCCCTTTTCGACCCCTTAGAGTGGGTTAATCGAGATCGGAATAGTTTACTTTTTCTATTTTTACCATTGTTGATATTTGTGCCGATTTTCAGAGTTGTGACTATGTGGGAAGTGGGAGAATTAGTGATGAGTGAGTGAGTGAGTGAGTGAGTGAATCAGTGAGTGAGGGCTTTGCCTTATATATATAGAGATAAAGGATTAATATTAAAAAATTTGATTTTATAAATTAACTAGAAAGGTTGTAAGGGGCCCTTTGAAAAATTATTAATATACAGGAAATATTTTTAAAAATTAATTTTTTTCTTTTCATATTATGCAATTGAAAATTATTTCTGATTTATATATATAAAATGGTAAAGAAATATTTTTGTCTTTTCTAAATCCAGAGAATCTTAACATTTTTTTCCTCAAGACAATTCCATCCTCTTCTGTTAGCCCTTTCATTATAAATGTGAAAAAAATATACTGAAATTGAAACATTCCTTTCAGAAGAAAATTCGTAAGAATTACATCTAATTTCCACATTACGTGAACAGAAATGAATGAAAAAAGTGCACGCGCTTCTAATTAATTTATACAACAATCCAATGAAGAGATGCATGCGCATCTAATTAATCTCAAATACATGGCACAGTCTTACAGCGTCACTGTATATGGTAATGAGCGAGTTAGTGATCAAGATGGCTCTTCCAAGGAATTTTTTTTATTATTATTTATAACCAGGCAGTGTAAATTAATAATTTCCACCCTCCTTCAAACTAACAGTGCTTCAGTTGTAACAACAACAGTAACGTTACAACAATTTAGCAAGCTTACCGCAATAATAATAATGTTGCTTGGATGGGTTCGAAAGATTTGAAGCCAAAGCAGATCAAAACTTGCAGACATTTATTCCAGTAAAACTCTTCACAGATTCCTTTACAACTCCAGAACTTCTTGTTTTAGTAGACTCAATACAGCTCTATACACAACAATAGAGCACAAACAGCAGTTAAACTCGACACACGACTGCTAAATCGCCGCAAAAGACAAAAAAATACAGTTCGCTTTCGGAACTCTCTGAATGCTCACTGTCAGACAACCAAGTCAGTAAATCCACTCAGTCAGTATATCAACTAACTCAGTAATTTCAGTCAACTAATGGACTCAACTCACGGGCGGCCTTATATAGAAGTCAAACCTTCTTGAAACTTCTAGAGGTAGATATTTGGAGAACTCTCCAGATCGTAGTCGAAAAGTTCGCTACATGTACATGGGGACCGAAAATGTCGCCAAATGGTCGCCAAGTTTGGCGACATGGTGATTTCTCGCCAAATTTGGCGACAAAAATTAGTCGCCAAAACTGTCGCCAATTTGGCGAGATTGCCATTACCATAATGTTAAATGCCCTACTCCTTGTAAAACTCGCTTAGCAGCGTTATCTCTGTAAAACTCGTTATCAAGCATTAAGACACACATTACAGGATAGCAAACCCTTGCACTGCCTTATGCGAAATGTACAGAAATTTATCTTTTTACATAATTAATGCCACGAAATATTTATAAATATACAGAAATTCGTAACAATAATAATGCTCAGACAAACAACACACGCTATGAATCAATTGTAAATTGCTCTCAGTAAGCAATACACTCAACGCTCAAAAACGTGGGTGCTGAAGAAATCATTAAAATTTAATATTCATTGCTGAGCGCAATCTTTTTCAGAAAAGCTCAATCTTTTTTTATGTGTGTATGCAGATCAAATTTACGTGACGGAAATTTAAAAATACGGCTATAAGAAAGTGTGTTCTTTACAGCGTAAGATCTTCCTACTCAGGTGATAGAAAAATGGAATTTAATGCAAATTTAATATAATCATACTTTGCTCCTAAATTTTTCTAAACAAGATGCAAATTGTCTCCTGCACTCGTTCCAGGACACTCAGCGAATATAAAGCACTTTTAGCTTGGATTTATTCCGAAATCCAGGAACGGGTGAGAATTGAGAATGCTTTGAACAGGTGTAAATTACTTTAAAGAAACAATAGTTGCAGGATTTCAAACATATTTTAATTTTGCACCAGCTATTGTTGTAATTCTCTTCCGAAGAGTTGAAATTGAGGATTCTGTATCTGAGGACGATTTTAATAAATAATAAGTGTAGAGAGAAGGTAAACCAATAAATCTGATGGTAGGTGTGAGATACATTTAAAATTTAGAGTCAAGGTTTCTGTTTGACAAGTGGAATGGGATTTAGGTTATTGACAAATAATGATTTATACATTTTTCTGAGTTTTCAGTTTGTTGTTTGTTCTTCGATTTATATTAGAACTATATATTTTAATATAAAATTTGCATCAAATTTCGTATTGTAGAAGTAGTTAGTAATACGAGTGGATTTGTTTTTACTTTTGTAAATTATGTGAATATTTCTTAAGGGGGTCCGGTACCGAAAATAAAAAAAAAACTTTATTTATGTACATTTTTAAGTCAAAATTTTATTTTATATATGAGATACTATTTATATATCTTTGAGAAAATGTTTTTTTAAATATTGTGTTTAGTTATTTAAAAAAAATTTAAAAACCAAAAAAAATCCATAATAATTGATGTCTGCGTATTTTGATATAAGTCAAGAAAAAATAATTTTTTTTCAAAGTGAAAGCTTTCTGTAATACATAATTATATAAAGAAAAATTTGTCTTCACAGAATTTTGATAGGTGAATTAAAAAAAAATTAAAATATTCTCAAAGTTAAAATATTGAAATGTTTGCTTTTTTTCCTGTTATCTTTTACACTAAATTTTATATTTTAAAACAGAATTAAAAAATAAAATTCTGGGAAGACAAAATATTTAAAACTATATAAATTAAATGCTCCAAAAATTTAAATAGCCAATTAGTAATGGTTCTGGAGATATATCGATTTGAATATGCAACATCTGTGAAAAACACTAGTGTTCGAAAAACGCACTTTAAGCAGACGCTTCAATGTGTTACGCCCATTAGTAATGTTTAAATCACAGGTAATTTTGTGGTGTTCTAATCACCGGAGGAATAAGATAAAAACATCATTCTCTTCAGGAATGTATGAACTATTTTTTAAAATCAGAAAAAAATTTGGGATTTTTGAAAAAATTTGGGATTTTTGAAAAAATTTGGGATTTTTGAAAAAATTTCGGTACTGGACCCCCTTAAGGAGGTTTGGTAGGCCATATACCACTAATGTTAAAATACACATTATCTATATACCTTTTCGAAGCAACTAAAGCACGGATACTTTTGAAGTTTTTCCTGAATATTATTCGAACTTTCTTTTTTAATCTGAGTTTAACTTGAACAGAGTATGTTTACTTATTTTTTTTTTTTTTTTTTTTTTTTAAATCTCAAATGATAAAACACCAAAAATCTCTGAAAATCGTATTCTCTTAAGATAAAATAATTTTTAAAAAAGTAAATAATCAACTTATTTCTAAAACGTTAACATCAGATTAATATTTGGTATAAGGCAAATATAGAGTAAAGAAACTAGTAAACCTTTTTTTCAAAAAGGTACATAGTAGTTTGAAAAGTGGCATTTTGAGATAATTAAATTTAATGCAAAATTGTGGTATGGAAAAAGTGTGTACATAAGATTAACTTTTCTCCGGAACTAGAAGGTGTACAGTTCAATTTATATCTTGGAAGAAGCAGAATAGTTTGAAATTTAAGGACATGCAAAAATCTCGAAATTGATAATTTTGAAATTTTAACCCTACTGCATCCCCTTAATATGATCTTCTATTGATACGCAGTTAACTTTAGTTATAATTCTTTTTTCTTTAGATCAAGTACCTTGCGTTACACAAGATCAAACAAAGCTGCTGATCGGCGTTCCCTGGTACTACACTGTTCGAATTGATTCACTCGATCGCAAATAATACGCTAGACCTTTCTCCCTTAAAACACCTTATCTTCTATTTCACCATCTTAACCCTTGTTCGGTCGCACGGTTGACAAATGTCCCCCTTCTCTAATAAATGGAAGTCCATTCTAAGCCTTCTTAGAATGTTTTTTTTTTTTTTCAAGTTATTTCGAAAATAGTATTTAACTTTTACATAATTCTGTTCAATAATGTTGTGTTTTTAATTAAAATACCCACTTACTTTGATATTTGGTCACGAATTTAATGGTATGCACGAAAATTTGAATTTAGGGAACATTTGTCCCCAACGCGACTAACTCCGAGGCACGCGCGCCTAACTAAGGGTTAAGAAAATAAAGCATGGGAATGAATTTGTTTTCCCGATAATCAGGATTAGTCAAGGTATCTAAAAAAAAACAAATGGTTGAAATTGCTTCAATAGATCTTAAATTATTGTCATACCCCTTAAGAGGTGAAAAGGGGAAAGAGAGAGAGGTGTAGATTTTTCGAAATCTCAAGTATTTAAGAATCTTCTCCTTGTTTCAAATATCAAGAGTGGATAATTTATCTAATTCAAGACGCAAGTGGTGATAATTTCCATTGAATGACCTCCCAGAAGGTATCTGTACTGAACCTTCACGGCCGACCAAACGGTGTAGTGGTTAGCGTGCTAGCTTCTAGACCGCGAGGTTGCGGGTTCGAGTCCCGTGTTGGCATGGATGTTTGTAAATGTATGTTGGCTTGTCTAATGACGAATGTTTCGGCGCATTATAGCCCTCGTGTTGCTGACGGTGCCAGATAATCTGAATACAACCAACTGAACCTTCACGAGGATAATAACCTAAGAATGTTCTGATACATAATACCTCTTGACCAAGTCAATGCCCAATCCAACCAACTAACAGGCCCTTTATAACATCAAGTTTATGAAAGCGAACTTGATATCACTAAAACAATTTTTTTTTATTCAAGTTTCAAAAATTACAGTTTTTACATATTTAAAAGTACTACTAGTCAAAAACTAGACTCTATTGAAAAACAAGGGGTGTGATCATAGCACAACTTTAAATTACGCTATAATACTGACGTGGATTTGTGCCATTTACCGTTTTTCATCATTCATTTAAGGTATACATATACAATTGAGATGATTTCCTTTAGTTTTTAGGTTATAATTTCAAACTGTTTTGGAAGTATATCAGAATTAAAAGTAATGCATTTTTATGTATAAACTTTCTTTTTCCGTCAATTTTGTAATCAGCTAATTGCAATTAAAGTGACTAATTAGGACATTATAAGAACATACATAAATAAATTTGTAATTAACTTAGAGGTAATATTTTTATTGCAAACAAACGATATTATATTGACGCATGTTCCTATGGAGAATTTTGAATTTGGCTTCAATATTTATTTAATTATAAGTTTTTAAATAAAAAATTTAAAAAAATACATAGGTTTTAACAAAAAATTAAGATTAAAATATACATACAAAATTTGTTCATAACAATATATATTAGATGCTCCATAGAAAACACATTCACAACTATTATCGACAAAACAAAATTAGAATTTTGTAAATCGGATAATTTATTGTGAAGTTATGACCGTTGGCGTAAAGTCATATAACACCAAAATGTCATTCTTCGGAAAACGCGTTTAAAGTTTACTACACTAATGAACGTGATACAAAACAGGTTCACAAAACCTACTGTAATTTAAAAAGTAATTTGAGTCTCATTAAGAAAATGGTATCATTTGAATGGTAATGAATTCGGGAATATTTTAAAACCAAAAAAAAAAAACGCAGACTTGAGTCAAATTTCGAGATTCCTAATGTATATGTATAACTTAACAAAAATAGCCAGTTTGGCGATATCTTTTGCCATAATTAAAACAAAATTATGATTTTGGCGATATCCTTTTCGATAATCCTGATATTATCCTTTCTTATGAGTGAAACTGAGGAGGGGAGAAAAAACGATCGTTGATGAGGTATGCTCAAGGAGAGAGAACTCTGTGTTAAAGGCATTTGTTTTTCAACTTTTTAAGCCATTAAAGCATTTTTACTGGAATTTCGGAGGTGGGGATGTTTAGAACACCTTGAGAGGCTTACCACAGCGCTTTGAACAAAATCGTTC
Source organism: Linyphia triangularis (assembly GCA_963978545.1). Lineage (NCBI taxonomy): Eukaryota > Metazoa > Arthropoda > Arachnida > Araneae > Linyphiidae > Linyphia > Linyphia triangularis. The sequence continues at coordinate 11,066,385 of OZ021729.1, read as the reverse complement.
TAGCTGTTTTTTAGAAATAACTGAAAAACATGATTTTTTTTTTCAATGGCAGCTACCTTATGCGCATGCGTGGATTTAACGAAAACCTTAATGGTAGGTCCTTGGGCCACCAGCAACCAAACACCAAATTTGAAAATCGTAGGTCAATTTATTTGGGAGTTATGTTAACCACATACACACAGACAGACATTTTTTCTAGATCATTTTTTTGATATTGGAACGTTCCAAAACATAGAGAAATGCCAAATATATATATATATATATAATTTTACCGAATACTATACTTTCATTACCCTATGTATACATATGGGTAATTTAAAATAATAAGTTCACATAGTGCACCAAATTTTCAGTATTTTAAAATTTAAAAAATAAATCGTAAAATTTCAAATTCAATCTTTTTTTTTTTTTTCATTTTTCAATCTTTTTTCCTAATTTAAAAACAAACTCTCCTAGTTATATGCTCTAAACTTTTAGGCATCGGATTTTGAATAAATAAAATAGTTTTGGAGATATACAATAAATACTGTCCCTATACTTTAAAAAAAAAAATCATAAAGGATATTTTTAACATTTAAAAATGTAAAAAAAAAAGTTTAAATTCATTCAAAAACCCATACCTATTTTTGTCAAATAGATCTTTAGAATGACCAAAAAATTCCAAGTCATTTAATTTATATTTGCAGAAGTTTTAGCATTTTGAGTAAGGTGGAAATCTCAAAAACACTTACTGAGAAAATGCATTCGAAACATTAAAGGAGCTACTGCAACCATCGATATAAATAAACAACTGGATAGACTGCTTAACGCTAGGAAAATGAAGACGTTGCCAGATGCCGTTGGTGGGATAAAAAATACGGATTGCAGAGGATTGAAAATAAAATTTTGGGTTGTACACAGCAGAACTGTCAATAGTAGACCTTAATTGGTAATAATGTGCAAACAAATATGTACTCTAGCATTTTACAAGGATTTTCGCATTTCTATCCAACTATAAAAGTGAACTGTGATTGGTTAATCTTCCCACCAGCTTCGCTATCCCCGGCGCTTTTTTCTCTTTTCATTGACATTGGAATAGTCTATCCAGTTGTTTATCTATATCGATGACTGCAACTACCTGAATCATCCATAAATTATAATTTTTATGCAGTTGCAGTTATCGGATCAGTTCGAAATTTTGTCAGAATAAGAAGATTTCAAAGATTATAAACACGCAATAAATAGAAAATCGATGTTTTTTTTTTGTTTTTTTTTGTTTTTTTTTGTGAAAACAAAGGGCACCTTAAAGTTTTATGGGAATCAATTATTTAAAATCTTTAATAATAAATAATATTAAATACGATATAAAAATATAAAAACACACGAAGAGCAACACATAATTTGTTTTGTAAGTGTCCAAAGTAAACATAAAAACTGGGAATCGGGGAATAATTTGTTTTGCGCCGCGCAAAGAACAAATTGTGCATAAATCAATTTTTAATTTACCGCTCCAATTAATTGTAGCAGAATATAGAAAAGAGGCATTCATTTGTTTCTTAAGTAGAAATAAAAAATATATAAAAAGTTGAGGAAAAAATTAGCCCCCTTACGGCCAGAGAAAAATAGTTTTTTAATGAAAAAATATCGACCCTTTCACATTGAATAAAACTGGAGTTATCAATTCTAAGATTTTTTTTTTTTTTATATCCAGTTTAATTTATTTCCCCTGTGCAATAGAATAAATAATTCCAGTATGGCCCTGATGTGTGAAAGAATATAATCGAATAATTATTCTGATATTTTTTTTGTTTCTCTTTGAATTTGTAGTTCAGTTAAAAATGATTTTTATTTGTTCATTTTATAGAAGTAGCTTCATATTCTGAATGTGCAATTATTAATTTGTTCTAGTGGAAATCGGTGGAATCAATTACACAAGAGGTGTAAATTTTTTTTCCGCGGACTTAGAGTCGGATATTTTCAATATATTTTAAGTATTCTGAGATGCAGTCAAAATTAATTTAAAAGCGAAATCAATTGCAATGTATTCCCTGCGTATTGGTGTTCGTAATTAATTTTTTTCAGTTTTAATACCTCTAGGAACAATTTATCGAAATAATGTATTTTAAAATGATGAATTCGAAGATGAACACTTTTGCATAGCATACCAGTACGTAACGTTTAGGTGGTAGCGTATTATTATTATTCTCTCAAATATGCTGAAACAAGATAGATCGATTTTTCTTTATTTTTTTTTTCTTCTTCTTTTTTATATAGTGTAAAAACGTTACGATGAATTGAGTCCGTGTGAAACTTAAGTTTAAGAAAGAAACTTAAATGTCACAATGATATTACTACTTCCCTATTTCCCAGGACGAATGTTTCGGCGCATTATAGCCCTCGTGTTGGTGACGGTGCCAGATAATCTCAATACAACCAACCAATCCCTATTTCCCAGATACCTTCAGTTAAATTATTATTGGTTTTTTATAAGACAGATTCAAAATCAAACCGCCGACCAAACGGTATAGTGGTTAGCGTGCTAGCCTCTAGACAACGAGGTTGCGGGTTCGAGTCCCGTGTTAGGCATGGGTTTTTGTAAATGTATGTTGGCTTGTTTAATGACGAATGTTTCGGCGCATTATAGCCCTCGTGTTGGTGACGGTGCCAGATAATCTCAATACAACCAACCAATCCCTATTTCCCAGATACCTTCAGTTAAATTATTATTGGTTTTTTATAAGACAGATTCAAAATCAAACCGCCGACCAAACGGTATAGTGGTTAGCGTGCTAGCCTCTAGACAACGAGGTTGCGGGTTCGAGTCCCGTGTTAGGCATGGGTTTTTGTAAATGTATGTTGGCTTGTTTAATGACGAATGTTTCGGCGCATTATAGCCCTCGTGTTGGTGACGGTGCCAGATAATCTCAATACAACCAACCAATCCCTATTTCCCAGATACCTTCAGTTAAATTATTATTGGTTTTTTATAAGACAGATTCAAAATCAAACCGCCGACCAAACGGTATAGTGGTTAGCGTGCTAGCCTCTAGACAACGAGGTTGCGGGTTCGAGTCCCGTGTTAGGCATGGGTTTTTGTAAATGTATGTTGGCTTGTTTAATGACGAATGTTTCGGCGCATTATAGCCCTCGTGTTGGTGACGGTGCCAGATAATCTCAATACAACCAACCAATCCCTATTTCCCAGATACCTTCAGTTAAATTATTATTGGTTTTTTATAAGACAGATTCAAAATCAAACCGCCGACCAAACGGTATAGTGGTTAGCGTGCTAGCCTCTAGACAACGAGGTTGCGGGTTCGAGTCCCGTGTTAGGCATGGGTTTTTGTAAATGTATGTTGGCTTGTTTAATGACGAATGTTTCGGCGCATTATAGCCCTCGTGTTGGTGACGGTGCCAGATAATCTCAATACAACCAACCAATCCCTATTTCCCAGATACCTTCAGTTAAATTATTATTGGTTTTTTATAAGACAGATTCAAAATCAAACCGCCGACCAAACGGTATAGTGGTTAGCGTGCTAGCCTCTAGACAACGAGGTTGCGGGTTCGAGTCCCGTGTTAGGCATGGGTTTTTGTAAATGTATGTTGGCTTGTTTAATGACGAATGTTTCGGCGCATTATAGCCCTCGTGTTGGTGACGGTGCCAGATAATCTCAATACAACCAACCAATCCCTATTTCCCAGATACCTTCAGTTAAATTATTATTGGTTTTTTATAAGACAGATTCAAAATCAAACCGCCGACCAAACGGTATAGTGGTTAGCGTGCTAGCCTCTAGACAACGAGGTTGCGGGTTCGAGTCCCGTGTTAGGCATGGGTTTTTGTAAATGTATGTTGGCTTGTTTAATGACGAATGTTTCGGCGCATTATAGCCCTCGTGTTGGTGACGGTGCCAGATAATCTCAATACAACCAACCAATCCCTATTTCCCAGATACCTTCAGTTAAATTATTATTGGTTTTTTATAAGACAGATTCAAAATCAAACCGCCGACCAAACGGTATAGTGGTTAGCGTGCTAGCCTCTAGACAACGAGGTTGCGGGTTCGAGTCCCGTGTTAGGCATGGGTTTTTGTAAATGTATGTTGGCTTGTTTAATGACGAATGTTTCGGCGCATTATAGCCCTCGTGTTGCTGACGGCGCCAGATAATCTCAATACAACCAACCAATCCCTATTTCCCAGATACCTTCAGATAAATTATTATTGGTTTTTTATAAGACAGATTCAAAATCAAACCGCCGACCAAACGGTATAGTGGTTAGCGTGCTAGCCTCTAGACAACGAGGTTGCGGGTTCGAGTCCCGTGTTAGGCATGGGTATTTGTAAATGTATGTTGGCTTGTTTAATGACGAATGTTTCGGCGCATTATAGCCCTCGTGTTGCTGACGGCGCCAGATAATCTCAATACAACCAACCAATCCCTATTTCCCAGATACCTTCAGTTAAATTAATATTGGTTTTTTATAAGACAGATTCAAAAACAGACCGACGACCAAACGGTATAGAGGCTAGCACGCTAACAACTAGACAACGAGGTTGCGGGTTCGAGTCCCGTGTTAGGCATGGGTATTTGTAAATGTATGTTGGCTTGTTTAATGACGAATGTTTCGGCGCATTATAGCCCTCGTGTTGCTGACGGCGCCAGATAATCTCAATACAACCAACCAATCCCTATTTCCCAGATACCTTCAGATAAATTATTATTGGTTTTTTATAAGACAGATTCAAAAACAGGCCACCGACCAAACGTTATAGTGGTTAGCGTGCTAGCCTCTAAACCGCGAGGTTGCGGGTTCGAGTCCCGTGTTAGGCATGGGTGTTTGTAAATGTTTGTTGGCTTGTTTAATGACGAATGTTTTGGCGCATTATAGCCCTCGTGTTGCTGACGGCGCCAGATAATCTGAAAACAACCAACCAAAAACAGGCCTTCTTTTGACTTCTGGCCTCGCATGCTAAATGTGACGGGTTCGAATCCCATGTTAGGCATGGATGTTTGTTGTGGTTCGGAATTGAAGTCAAGCTGTAGGTCCAGGCCTGATTAGCCATCACTGTGCATAAAAATAGGTAGTAAAGATTATTATCCAAACCAAAAAGAGTAAATAGTAACGATATGAACAATACAATTTCTAAGATTGTAAAATTTAGCCTGCTTTGCATTGATTCAGACAATTTTAAAGGGGAATAATTAAATTTTAATATATTTCATTAAGTTTTTATTTTTTTTAAACATCATTTGAAGGATATCATAGGGTGATTTACTAAAAAACATTAATGTGAAAGACAAAAAATGTACCCTAAAAAGCAAGTTTTTACTTTATATTCATTATATGCATTGCCAACTTTTATTGTCACTGCAGCTAACTAAATTACCTGTTTGACTCCTCAAAATGATAGAATGTATTGTTATTGGCAGCTAGTCCATTTGCCAAGTTTCAGGTCTATTGGATGACTGCAAGTGGTTTAATTAGAACTACGAAGATTTTTCTCATCACAAGCACAAAGAATCGAGGTTAATAAACAATATTAAAAAAAATGGATTTTTTTTTTTTCGATTGAACAATACATATTAATGATTCATGTAAATACTTTTTAAAGTGATTACACGGTGATTTCAAAAATTAGAAACATGGCGTTAGTAAATTCCTTTATCACACCTATTCTTAGAGCTTATCCAAATGTCATATTTAGTAAATATACTGTTACGAATTTTTGGATATTTGTAAATATTTCGTAGTGTTAATTTTGTAAATAGTAAAATTTATGTTCATCTCGCGTAAGGCAGTGCAATGGTTCGTCTTGGTTTGTTTCCCAGCAATGAATCTCCCAATGCTTGATAACGAGTTTTACAGAGGTAACTCTGGGAAGCGAGTTTCAAGGGCCAGGGCATTTAACATTATGGTAATGGGAATCTCGCCAAATTGGCGATGGTTTTGACGACTAATTTTTGTCGCCAAATTTGGCGAGAAATTGCCAAATGTCGCTAAACTTGGCGCCATTTTCGGTACATGTATGGGTACATGTATCCCATGTATAAGGACTTTTCGACTATAATCCGGAAAGTTCTCCAAATGTCTATCTCTGGAAGGTTCACGTATGTTCTCAGGTCACCCTATAAAAGCTCAGGAGAGCGGGTGACTGAGTTAGTTGATTTTGAATCACTGAGTTAGTTGTCTCTCAACGTTCATTGTGAGAGCTGTATTCCTGACTTGAGTCAGTTCTTGGATTTTGAGTCACTGAATTAGTTGACTGGAGATACTGAGCGAACTGTATTGCATTGTCTTTTGCGGCGATTTAGCAGTTGTTGTCAAGTTTTTAACTGCTGTTTTGTGCTCTATCGAGGCGAAAAGAGCTGTATTGTGTCTACTAGAACGAGAAGTTCTGGAGCTGTAAGAGAACTGTTAAGAGTTATTTTGGAATAAATTTCTGCATGTTTTGATCTGCTTTGGCGTCAAATCTTTCGAACCCGTACAACACAACAATACGTATAATTAAAAAAAAAATCTTTTATGTTGTTACCCATGTTATAAGAAACAGTTCATAAACTTTGCATTAGCCAGAACACACGAGTTTAGAGTGCTTTTTTAATGTTTTCCGTGTAGTTATATGTTCACAATAAGCTAGTATTGAGGAATAATTAATACTCATCACGGAAATATTTCTACTTGGCGTCAAAAAACCGCCAAAAAATTAATAATAACCTTATTCTACACTTTCAAAAATACGTTTATTAATTGAGTCTATATCAACAGCAAAAATATCAATTAATTTTAAACGTAGCACAAGAAAATGAAATGTGTCGCAAAAAGAAAATGCTACTGATCATCGTATTATCAAGAAACAAAGATAGAAAAAAAGATTTCTAGAATGATGAAATTTATCTTCTAATTTTCAGCGTACATTAAATGGCGACATTAATTCTTATCCAGTTTTATTACCTAAAGTGTATAATGAATCTTAAACGGAATTACCCGATCCGGTGGGACTTAATATGATTAATTTGTTTATAAAAATTTTTGGAACGTACTGCCGAGTAAAATTTAGAAGTGACTTGCTCTTTTTTATCAAAATTCATTGAATAAGTTTTGTAAAAAAGGTAAACAAAATTAAATATCGTTTATAAAATTAAAATCAACACAGGAATACATCACGAATAAACAAAAGATATTGTACTATTTTATAATAAGATTTGAATTTAAGAAACAAAATAACGGATCACTCCCAATCCCTTTTTTTAAAAAAAAGGACTCACTTTAAATTCAACGGAAGAAACACAGAAACGTTAAATAGATTAGATCAAGTGGCAACATGCGTCATTGAACACAGTTACAGTGAAAGAAAAGAAGCGAACAAAACACTCATGGATTCTTCTCTATCATCCAATGATTTTATGACGTGACTGTTGTATTGAGTGAGATGCGTAAAAATGTTCTTGAACGTCACATTCTATGGATTTATTCTTTCTAACCATACCCGCTTAGAAGAACAATTTATTTAAATATTTTAAATTCAAATTCTTTGTTTAAACATGAGATTATGGATATACTCGAAAGATCGGTGTTCGTAAATTCGCCATGGAGAACATTCGATCTTTTTATTTCTAAAATATATATCGAGATTATTATCGTTTGCTTTTACGACGATGATTTGTAAATACGATTCCGAATTCGAACATGCTACATCGCTTGCTGTATTTACTTTAAAAGAGTTTCGATAAATTTAAGCTTAGTTATAGAGTGTTGGTTATTGGTAAGGTAATGATTCGAAAGAATAACTAATTTAGTATTTGGAATGTATGTAAATATACTCAGAATTGATTTAGAGTTTTGTAAACTTGGAATATTCGCTGAATTTATTTGATTTTACGAATGACAAATGTATGTATTTGATGTAAGTAAAATACATTTTGGTTGCATAAAGCTTTGCGTTTATCATTGCTTTATGTATTACTTTAAATTTGAATACCTTTAAAAGATTAATCATTGAAAATTATGGTATAGGAAATAACTTGGATTTAAATTTATTAAAACGATACAAATTAGTGAATAAAAATTATTAATAGATGGTAGTAGACAATAAATTAATTTAAAATCATTTTAAATATTCCGGAACGTAAAATATACAAGGTGAGACCGAAAAGTAAGGTTACTGATGTCATAATAATCACTGTATTATATATTTGCAGATAAATACATCACTGTCCTTCAAAGTACTTCCCGCCGTCTACAATGCACTTCTTACAACGTTTATATAAGTTCTTGAAACTTCTGAGAGTCCTCCTTTGAGATTGTCTTAAGTTCTTTGGTAACAGCAGCTTGAATGTATGAGATGCTTGAAAATCGGTTTCCCTTCAGTGCCAATTTCAGTTGAGAATTACACTCTCCTTATTCCTCTGATCTAGCTCCAGCAGATTTTTTCCTCTTTCCACGACTGAAATTGGCACTGAAGGAAAACCGATTTTCAAGCATCTCAGACATTCAAGCTGCTATTACCAAAGAACTTAAGACAGTCTCAACGAAGGACTTTTTCAAAAGTTTCAAGAACTTGTATGAAAGTTGTCAAAAGTGTATTGTAGACGTCGGGAACTACTTTGAAGGACAGTGATGTATTTATCTGCAAATATATAATACAGTGATTATTATGACATCAGTCACCTTACATTTCGGTATCACCTTGTATAATACAACTACGGAATTTACGGCTATACAACTTTTTGAAACTATCTAACCATTAGTGTTATCAACTGAATTTGTCTTCATTGTTTTATGAATTATTCAACATTAAAATGTATCCAACCTTTTATAGACACCCTGCATATTTATTTTGAACAATAAAGAAAAACGCTGTTTTTGAGTTGGCAATTCAGAAACAAATCTGACTTAAAGGAACGTTTTAAGTTTTTTATTAACTATATTTTTGACAGCAAATCAACATAACTGAATTAAAAAAAAAATCCAGATAAAAACAAATCAAACCAAACGTGCCCCTAAACCATATCATAAAAGAACCACTCCTTTCACAACTTCTCAAAAGAACATTCGGAATCTTCTCCCCAGCAAGCGACCGAATATCGGAACATATCACATCTCGATCGATTATTCCAAGCTATCGTTAATGAGTTCATCTCGAATTTAATTGAATTCGATCCAGCAAATATTATTTCCGGGCCGTACGACGCCCCACCTACCCAATTACGCATGCATATTTAGGTCTTCTTTTGCCCGGCCATCAATTCCTCCGCACACAATAAAACCGATCATTTATATCCTTTGTTGCTGCTTCTGCAGTAATTGATGTCTTCATTTCCCGCAGAAGTTCCTTCAATGACCGCCAAAGTGTCGTTTTCCTCCACCTCCTCTTCGGGGTTGGTAATTGTGAAGATTCTTTTGTTATGGTTGTTCAATTGATTAGTGATGTGATTATTGTGGCGTGGAATTTTGGTGCCTTTTAAATTGCAAGTTGGTGTAATAGTGGAGGATTTATATCAAATTGCAGAGTTGCTAGCTGTGTTTTTATTTCAGTATTTGTGGCCATGATAAGTATCGTCAGTTTATTCTGACCTAAAAAGAGAAACCTAACCTAAAAAAGGCTCGCCAAAATATCTTTCTTTCCTCGTCTCCTCGGGTTGGTAACTTTGAAGATGATTCTTTTGTTATAGATATTTAATTGATTAGTGATGTGATTATTGTGGCGTGGAATTTTGGTGTTTTTTAAATTGCAAGTTGGTGTAATTGTGGAGGATTTATATCAAATTACAGAGTTGCTAGCTGTGTTTTTATTTCTGTATTTGTGGCCATGATAAGTATCGTCAGTTTATTCTGACCTAAAGAGAAACCTAACCTAAAAGGGAGTGCCAAAATATCTTTCTTTCCTCGTCTCCTCGGGTTGGTAACTTTGAAGATTCTTTTGTTATAGATGTTTAATTGATTAGTAATGCAATTGTGACTTGAAATTTTGGTACCATTGAAATTGTAAGTTGGTGTAATATTGGAGTATTCATATTGAATAGCAGTATAACTAATTGTGTTTTTGATTTCTGATTTTGTGGTCAAGAGAGATCTTGCCAGTCTTTACTGGCCTCAAAGCAGGCCTAAAATAAAACACAGGGTCAATGTATCTCTTAGGGTTGGTAACTGTGAAGATTATTTTGCTATGGATGTTCAGTTGATTAGTGATGTGACTGTGGCGTAGAATTTTGGTGATTTTTAAATTGTAAATTGGTGTTATATTAGAGGAATTATATTGAATTGTGATGTTGGGGTTAGTTGTGTTTTTGATTTCTGTTTTTGTGGCCAAGAGAGATCTCGCCAGTCTTTCCTGGCCTAAAAACCGGCCTAACAAAAGATTGGGCCAATGTATCTCTTATTTTAGGGTTGGTAATGGATCAATGATGCTATTGTGGCGTAGAATTTTGGTGTTTTTGAAATTGAAAGTTGGTATAATAGTGGAATATTCATATTGAATAGCAGTACAACTACTTGTGTTTTCTATTTCTGTATTTGTGGTCAAGAGAGATCTCGCTAGTCTAGAGAAACAAAAGAAGTGGCCAATGTGCCTCTTCTTACGTTTGGTAACTGTGGAGATTCTTTTGTTATGGATGCTCAATTGATAATTGATATGATTTTGCGAAGTAATTTTTAATTTTTGAAATTGAAAATTTGTATAACAATGGAAGATTTATATCGAATTGTCGTATTGTTAGTTGTGCTCTTATTTCTTTAGCTGTGGTCGTGAGAGGTCTTGCTAGTCTTTCCTGACATAAAAACCGGCCTAATGTAAAAGATCGACGACGGCAATGTATCATTTTCCTTCTCCTCGTGTTGGTAACTTTGAGTATTATTTTGTTATGGATGCTCAATTGATTAGTGAAGTAATTTTGGCGGGAAATTTAGTTTTCTCAAATTTGTAGTTTTGGGTAACGGTGGAGGATTTCTATTGTATTAAATTATTGCTAACTGTATTTTCATTTCTGAATTTGTTGTCATGAGAGTAACTTTTTCATGTTTTTTTCCTTTATTTTATACAAGTCCATGTAGAATAATATCTCAACTTATTAGCTAAAATATTAAAAAATGGAGATATCTCATAACATAATTATTTTACATTGACAGGTTTTAATTACGTTAAAAATGTAATTAAAAGTATTCCATGGATTTTTTTTAATCATTTTTATTATTATTATTATTATTATTATTATTTTAAAGTCACAGAGAGAGAAATGACTTTTCGAGTTTTCTGTTTCCGAGAAATTGCATTTTCATAGTGGAATATATTTTATAAGAATATCCCTACTTTAAAAGATAAATATAGTCCTCAGGGAAAACAAGTTTCCGTTTGTCCGAAAACTATTTTCTAACTTTGAAGATACCCGTAAGTCGAAGAAAAAAAACAAGCATAAATATTCTAAACAACGAATTTAGTGTACCATAATAGTTTTCGTAAAACTTCCAGAATGCACAATATTTGTGATATTTAGGTAAAAGCTTCTTTTTTTTAAATGTATATTATAGAAATCCGAAGTTGAAATAAGTGTTTAAATGATAAAGAAGTATTTATCTCCTACAATATTTAAGAGCTATTCTTTTCATTAAATTCAATTTTAATCGTCCACTAATTTTGAACTCACTTTCTTCGCATGGACAAAATACCATGGAAGAAATTTGTTTGTAAGGTTATTTTTTTCTTTTTAAGCTAATAAACGCAGACTTTGAGATTTGCCGTGCCATCATTTCAAAATAGATAAAAAATTATAAGTAATACAGGATTTTGAAAAGTATGGTAAATTTAGTAAAGGAAGCATTTTTTTTTATATTTAAGAAAATAACTACTACTTATTTATTCTCACGCTATCCTCTAAAAAATAATTACCTATACAGCAAAAATTTTAGGGGGTCAATACCAAAAATAGATAAAAACTTTATTTATAAATATTTTTATGTCACAAATTTATCTTATGTAGGAGTTACTATTTATATGTCTTTATGATAATGTTTTTTTATTGTTGTTTTTTATAAATATTGTGATTATTTACTATCAAAAAAAAAAAAAATCCATAATAACTGATGTTTGTGTATTTTGGCACAACTCAAGAAAATTTTTTTTTTTTTTTTGGCGTCCAATTTTAAATGTCAAGAACATTCCTATCAGCAAAAGGTGGGGCAAACTACGTTTCGAAATTTATTTATTAAAAGTGAATTTTAATTTATGCACTTAGATCTAAATATATTTTATTAATTCATATTTGATTTTTTATTAAAAAAAATTAGCAACTAGAAATGGATGACAGCAAGTTGGTTCATTAGTATTCCGTAAAAACGAGCTCTTAGTGACAGTTAGAGCCACAAAATTTGATAGAATGCTTTGTCATCGACATCGAATCTAGCTGCAAGTTTCAGCCCAATTGGATGACGTCAAGGGGTTTAATAAGGCTTTCACAGATTTTCCCACACATTCCCAGTCACACCCACATAAACACAAATCAAAGTTACTATAAAAGATTTAAAAACATATATAAATATATTATTTTGATACATAATAGAAGTTATTTTGTTATTAAAAACACCAAAACAGTGTAAAAACCAGTGCTAGAAGTGTGGATAAACGCGGGGTGACGCGTCCCCCCACTTTTTAAGAAAATACCCATGCGTCCCCCCACTTCTAAAATTACTGAAATCCATCCCTCCATTTTTAAAAGCACGCAATCAGTCTAAAAACTAATAAAGAAAAATAACATTAACCTTTCACTGTAGTGACACCGAGAAAAAGTGATTTAAAGTTTTCAAAAGTTTAAAAAAAAAAATTATGGTATATCAAAAATGCATTTTTACTTTGTATAGTAAAGGTATAAGTATTTTTATTACCAAACACTGTTACACTTGGTCAACTTTTAACTTTGGAGGAATTTCCTTTTAAGTTTGCCGACCAAACGGTATAGTGGTTAGCGTGCTAGCTTCTAGACCTCGAGGTTGCGGGTTCGAGTCCCGTGTTAGGCATGAGAGTTTGTAAATGTACGTTGGCTTGTCTAATGACGAATGTTTCGGCGCATTATAGCCCTCATGTTGCTGATGGCTCCAGATAATCTGAATACAATCAACCTTTTAAGTTAAATTTCTATTCTTGTTTCATAAAAAGACAAAGTATTTAAAAAAAAAAAAATACATTTTAGAGTTAGTTCTGTATTAATTTAATTTAATGAAATTATGCGCATTCTGAAGCATTATTTAAATCTAAATAAACAGTAATGTATATAATGTTGAATTATTGCTTCACTTTATCTCTAACTTCCAAGTAAAAAAATTTAGTCGCAGAATATTCATTAAAATAACAATAAATTTTGGACCCTTGTTCAATGTTAGTGTTAGGAAATAAAATTTGTTCCCTTACTAATTAATATTTTTACTATGAGATACGAAATTATAAAATTTATCGTTTAGGAGGAAGGAGAGAGAGAGAGGGGGGGGGGGGGTATGTTCACTTGTCACCAAATTTTAGGCATCTCCCCACTTTTTTGTTTCCCACTTCAACCACTGGTAAAAACAAATTGTTCCTAATGAAGATATTTTTCAGAAGTACAATTAAAAATAAGTTCAGCAGGAACAAACATTAATATCAAACACAAACAGCTTGCAAAACGGTAACATCACAATTAGAATACATTTCCAATCAAGATTATCCAAAACTTTATACCCTAAACGATAGGAAAACATTGATCCCACATACAAATTGGCAACTGCAACCCTCTCCTAATTGCATCAACACCTTACCCGATAATTCAACATTGAAATTTTAAGCTCTTAATCAGGTTTAAGAAGTTCCACACCATTAACTTTCACACGATCCACTAACTTCCACAAACATCTTTAAACCTCTCTTGTATCTCCAGAACTGCAAAACAACTTATTTGAATATTAAATTCATCGCACCAATCTCGAAACAGTTGTACTCCACCACTTTGACAATAGAAATTAGCGTGTAACATGCAAACTTCTCCGTGGTCGAGGCTAATTGCACACTGCCACTGTCATCGAGTAATTAAATTGAACAATTTGTTTCTGCGGAATGGCAGCACGAAAAATAAACTGCGGGTAAACCGATGAGGATACTTAGCAAACAAGGATCCTGGTGAAGATGGTAATACTGAACAGAATAATTCACAGAGTAAACATGAATTACGAAGAACGACTGACTTAAGAGTTAAGTCGCTTAGCTCCCATTTAGAATTGATTAAAATCTGGTTACACCTACACTTAAATGCCCAAAGCTGAGGAATTGATTTGATATATTCAGGAAACTGATTCAAGTTTAAGCAGATTAGAATAAAGTATTGCTAGTTTTGGATGGCATTCAAGATTTTAGACACGAACTAAAATTTGATAAATTATACTTTCACTCTAAACCTACTGACATTTTATGTATTTCTATTTCAACCGGATGGCGTTCAAATGATCGCTTTTCAAATAAACATTAAATTATTTTCCTGTTGATGATAACTAATACAGTATTTAGCGTAGGCGAATTTAGCATAATGCACAAAATAGTTTTCAAGTAATAAGTAAAAAATATTTATTTTTTATTGCTTTAGGAAGAAAAATGAAAACCTGGAATTGATCAATTTTGATTGAAGTCTCAGAAGCAGTCATTTGACCACGATCTGGGAAGTTTAGAGTTAAACTTGTAATTTATATCTTGCCGCAAACTAATCGTTTGATTTAAAAAAAGGGACATCTACATTCTTTTTCGTAAAAATACTAAGATAGAGGCCCCGATATAATTTGAAGTCAGATTTATGTATCCTGTCATAGAGATATGGTAGCCTTTGCAAAAGACTTGTTGTACTCTATAACTCTACTAGAAACCACTCTATCAGAAGGGACTAAAGTATTGTATGAGATGACACTCTATACGGAGGGCACTACAGTGCGTCTCAAAAGTTTATAGACAACCGGTTTTTTGGATTTAAGAGCTTACTAAACTAGTAAGAAAGACGAAATAAATCATGCAAATATGTACTGAGGCAATATAAATAATTAAATACTCAAACAACTTTAAATAGTTATAGATTTATTATTAAAAAAATAAAAACAAAAACTTCTGTCCCAAAAATATGTAGACAAACGGTGTTAAAAGCTGATTCAAGTACTGAGAGCAAGCAAAAATTTGCATATTCCAAGGTCATATACTTGTGACGCAATAGTTGCCTGAGATAAAAGTGAATCTATCTTTCCTTGTTCGACTGATTGTGCAAAGATGTCTCGGAGCGTGTAGTTTTCCCGAAAATTAAATTTTGCAAATATATCGCTCGTGGAATGAAAGTTGTGGACAATGCAAAAAAAATTGGTTAGTTGGTTGTTTTCAGATTATCTGGCGTCGTCAGCAACACGAGGGCTATAATGCGCCGAAACATTCGTCATTTGACAAGCCAACATACATTTACAAACACCCATGTCTTACACGGGACCCGAACCAACAACCTCGCGGTCTAGAAGCTAGTACGCTAACCACTATACTGTTTGGTCGGCGCAAGAAAAATTGAACGTAGCAGGGTTGGTATTTACCGAATTTTGTCGGAAGGTGACAATTTTTAAACAAAATCTCGTTCTGGACCACCAAAGAAAACAACTAAACGGCAAGACAGAGATATTTTGAGATGAGTTTCAACCCAGAAAATGTTTGTAAGGTCAAATTCGAAAGAAGTGACCGTTCTAGTATCAAAATCCGCAGTGCATCGACGGTTGCCGGCAAATAAATGTCTTGATTATTGCAAAATGCGTAAAGACGTTCGTGCTTAGTAGACTCGAAATCATATGAATTGGACAGATGAATGGTTGAGTGTTCTGTTCAGTGAGGAAAAGAAGTTTAATTTAGATGGCCCCGATAGTTGGCCATATTACTGGCACGATATTCGCAAGGAACAACGAACTTTTTTCAGCAGACAACAAGGAGGGGGTTCACTCATGGTGTGGGGAGCATTTTCTTATAATAGAATAACCGATATTGCTTTCTTAAAACGTCGTCAATCTTCCGAAGATTACCAGAAAACGCTTGAAATGCAGTTACTTCCATTCTAAAAGTTGCAAAGTGGGGACAAGTGGATATATCAGCAGGACAATTGCTCCATTCACTCGTCAAACTCTACAATGCAATGGTTTAGACAGAACCAAGTAACTGTTATTGACTGACCAGCCTAAGGTCCTGACCTGAACCCAATAGCGAACCTCTGGGGAATATTAGCTCGTGGCATATATGCTAATGGCTGTCAATTTGCTACAGTTCAATATCTAAAGCTACAAATTGAACGAAGTTGGTTTTCTCTAAAATCAGAATTTCTTCAGACTCTTGTTTTGAGTACGCCTGATCAAGGTTTTGAAGTGATTCGAAAAAACGGCTCAAAAGTTTGAACGTTAAAGAAAAAATAATGATTTGTACAAAATCTTTTGGAACAGCAAAATTTAATTTTTATCATAAAGTCTGTGATGGTGTGGTGTTATTTATGTATATTATTGTAATTATCATAATTAAAAATTACTTTGAAATTGTTACGTGTCTTTTTCAATTTGTAAAATAAAAAACTCTGTCTATAAACTTTTGGGACTCACTGTAGTAGGGGATGTATTGACTCGCCCCTATAATAATCCCCTATTCTCATGTTCTTTAAACTACAATAAATAAATGCATTGTTATTTAAAGATGTAGTTTTCCTCTTTCAACAATCTCCTTCGTTATTTGTCGATAAATCAAACTTAAATGCCAAACAAGTACAATTGGATACTCCATGAAGAGGGTTCAGTAGGCTTGAAATTTCAAAATTATTCGATTTCGCGATGTTTGCATATATTTAAATTTTCAACTATTCTGCTTCTATAAGATATAACTTTGGCCTGTACTCTTTCTAGTTCCGGAGAAAAATTAGTTAGAAAAAACGTTAAGACACGTTTGCCCTGCCACAATTTCACATAAAAATGCATTTATCTCAAAATTTCACCTTTCAAACTTTTATGCACTTTTTGAAAAAAACGGTTACTAGCTTCTTTATGAAATCTTTAACCTATATTTGCCTTCCATCAAACACTAATATGGGGTTAACGTTTAAGAAAAAATCTTAATTGTGTATTTTTAAATTTTTTTTTAATTATTTTGTCTTAAAAAAAAAAAAAAACGATTTTACGAGATTTTTGGTGTTTTATCATTTAAGATTTTTTTAAAACAAAACCAAACAAACATACACTCTTAAGTTTAACCTCAGATTAAAAAAGAAGGTTCAAATAATATTCAGGTAAAATTTCAAAAGTATCCGGGCTTTAGTTACATAGAAAATTGGTCAGTTAACATTAGTGGTATAGGGCCCACCGAACCCTCTGAATGATATACGGTAAATGGTACGGTATCACCAGACCGACCAAATACATTAGCAGCGCCAGGACGAGTTCTTTTTCAGAAATAAAATTTCATTACATCTTTCTGAAATTGAATTTAATATCTAACTGTGATGAACTTCAAAAAAATAATAATAAATAAATATCTAAATAATTCTAAATGGACATTACGCATACCAAACCCCTAGCAATAATTCTTAACAAGGTAAACACATGTAGCAAGGTAAGCATTATTTCGTTTGCTTATCTGCAAAAATATATCTAAACATTTTTAAACATTTCCGTTTAAACCTTCATACTATACAAATTCAGCCAGTGTTTTCTGTTATAAAATATAATAAACTTGCTGTGTGGCCCCGCGCTGCTGGGGACCCATTGAAGACATAGAGGTTTACATTTAAGAAAAAGTGGAACAGATGTAGTATAAGGCATTTGTCGATTTTTTTTTTCCATTTAACAATCAGAAAAATAAAACACGGTAACTAAACATAAATAACAATGAAATTAAGTTAAAATATAAATATTAAGGGTGCTTTTCCCTTAGACGGTTACCAGTTGATGCCAAGCCTAAATGTTTAAACGCTTGGCGCATAAATGTATCGCCAACTCTAAATAAAGAAATTATAAATTGTTTGAAAGTTGTTAGTTTGGATTACTTAGGTCTTCAATTTGGCGATTTTTATCTGGTACACGGCTAACGGATAAGAACTAACTTAAGCTAAAATATAAATAAAAATAAAATTAAAATATAATTGAAAATAAAAACCGTTGCGATGAGCCGCATTTATCTGTAAGAAAAGTACCAAATAAAATCGCGTAAAAAAATTATTAGATAATTTGGAATTTGAATACACAGTGCAAAAACACTATATTAAAAATAAAAACAATCAAAAGAAGGAATTTTGATATTCTAGGTAATGGAAACGAATAAATATTTACATGAAAATGAAAAGAAAAATTAACAGATGATGAAATGATTTGAAAGATTGCGGTAAATTTCAATAATCTTTAGCAGTTATGTTTACCTTTAAAATATTAAGTAGCATTACGCAATACTAAACATACATCAAAGCATACTAAACAAGCGCATGTGCAGAGCGTCGATTGATAGTAAATATCATCGGTAAACATATGGAAAATTACAATAATATTCGAACTGTTTATCGGATAGACGATTGTAATACATAAAAATATTCAGAAAAATAAAGGGAATACTTAAAAATAACTTTTGGTTTCATTCTGACGTTATAAAAAATATCGTTGCCCTTCCAAGAAAAAATGTTCATGCCATTAAATTTTAATGGAAGCAATTTTAATCGAATTTAAAAGTTGTTCTCCACAATCTCCGAGTACTAAAGCTTCTATGTATCAAATTTCTTACCTCTAGGTACAAAACTGAGGATTTGTTTAAGGTTCAGACGTACAGGCACTCAGTTTTATAAATATGATGTTACGTTTGCTAATTTTTCCATTTGTCAATGGAAACTTATACCCATTTCATTCAATATTGATCACCTATACTTCTACACAAAAACTCTAACCACCAATCACATTCATCATCCAATTCCCCCGTTCTCTTTTGTTAAAAAAAAAGAAAACTTTTATCGCAGTAGATCTTCAAAAATGATACATATGCTCCCTTAGAACAGAAAGGTGAAAAAAAATCGATTTCCTAGAACAATGGACATTTCCTCTATCTGAGATAGAACCCCCCCCCTCCCCCTCAGTTAATACCTAAAAGCACCCCCCTCCCCTTTCAAAAATTAAATCTCTCCTATGGGGTCGGTTTCCTTAGATGATGCCTAACGCAGCAAAAAGTGAGACAAAAAAACTCTAAATCATAAAAAAAAAACTCTAAATCATACAAAAAAAAATATCGAAAATGATCTCATCATCTTGCATTTGGACACAAAAGGGAAAAGAGACGTCTTTCACTCAGTTTGGGGAGAAGATTATACACCCCCCCCCCCCTCCCTTTAAAAATTATTCCCTTTTGAGATTCTAATGAAAAGGGATATCTAAAGAGCCGTCAGTGAGTTTTTTTGTGTGTGCTTTCACTGTAGCTTTGGATTCCGTCCTAACGTCGGGAATTAAAAAGGGAGTTTTCCTGGCGGGATACGTTGAAAGGGATTTGTGGATTAAATGAGAAATGGCGTAAGTCGTATTGTTCGTGTATTGGAGAAAGTTACGAAAGGCAAGTTTTTGGATATCATATCTGGTAGTGTAGGGAATGTTTGTAATTAATGTTGACTAGGAGTCAGAAGTAATTAGAATATCGCTAGAGGGTTTTGCATGCGTACTAGTGATAGTCGAAAAGTTAAACAAAAGGGATTTAAATTAAAAATTAATCAAAAAAAATTTCAATTAAAATTGAAAAAAGCTAAATTAAAAATCAGTAAAAATTAAAGTTAAAAATAAATTTTTAAAAAATTAAATACAAATAAAAAAATAAATTAAATATATATATAAAATAAATTCACGTTAAAAAATATCGAAAACTTTCATAAAAAAATAATTAAAAAACTGAAATAATAATAAAAAAATAAAAAATAAATACATAAAAAAAAACAGTTTAAAAATGTATAAAAAACTAATTTAAAAATATATGAAAAACCAATTTAAAATTATATGAAAAACCAATTTAAAAATAGATAAACACCAATGTAAGAATAAAAATAAAATAAAATAGTATAATATAATAAAAAAATCAAATAAAAAAATGTGATACAAAAATCAAATAAAAATATATAATAAAATAAAAATAAAAAAAAAAATTAAATAAAAAAATATAAAAATTCAACTTAAAAATAGACAAAAATAGTTCATTTAAAAATAATGTATAAAATAGTTCACATATTTTTAATTTCGCATCAACGACAACAGTTACAGGACATATATTTAAAAATTTACTAGGTACATTAGCGCAGCACCTGGATTTTAAAATCTGAAAATAATATTTAAAAAAGCGGTGTGATACACTGTTAAAAGAAATATGATATAGGTTTTAAAATATTCAAAAGATAAGAAATTTAACACATAACTGTAAGTTAAATTTTCATTAGGATATCCAATCGAAAAGTTAAGATTAAAATAAAAAAAATTAACCACACCGGGTTCCATCTATACCACCCCTGAAAATTATTCTGCCGTATCTCATGACAAGGTTACTTTCTTTTTTTATTTAAACGCCATAAGTTTCTCGTTATGGTCCAGCTTGTGAAGTGAAATCTCAATTTTATCTTTAAAGTGTAATATTTCAGTCTGGTAGATAAATTTGAACTAAGGTGTTTTCTTTGAATATAATTTTCCTTGATCTTAGGAGTACTTAATAGTACATGGGAAAATCTCTTCTGTACACATGGGGCGTTTTGATTTTTTTTCTCTATTCGTAAACAGATTATAATTTTAAAATTATGATGTATCTAATAGTTGTGTTTTTTATACATATAATATTAGTTTGTTGCAAAGATACAGAGAAAAATAAGTATTTAATTAAGTCAAATATGCATCTTATAATACCGACACACGGAACATGACCACGTGCCGTTATTCGGTTGCTTATAGATGTGTATTTGAACTAGTTAAATTATTTGTCCATGTAACTTTGACACAAACTTATTGTTACGAATTTCTGTATATTTGTAAATATTTCTTAGCATTAATTATGTAAAAAGATAAATTTATGTACATCTCGCATAAGGAAGTGAAATAGTTTGTTTTCCTGCAATGAGTCTCTTGATGCTTGATAACGAGTTTTACAGAGATTACGCTGGGAAGCGAGTTTTACAAGGAGCAGGGCATTTAACATTATGGTAATGGCAATCTCGCCAATTTGGCGAGAAATCTCCAAATGTCGCCAAACTTGGTGACATTTGGTGACATTTTCGGTCCCCATGTACATGTATAGGACTTTTCGACTACGATCTGGAAAGTTCTCCAAATATCTACCTCTAGAAGTTTCAAGAAGGTTTGACTTCTATATAAGCCCGGCCATGAGTTAGTTAGTGAAGTCCGTTAGTTGACTGGAATTACTGCGTTGAGATACTGAGTCTCAGTGAGCATTGCATTGTCTTTTGCAGCGATTTTATCAGTTGTGTTGTCAAGTTTTTAACTTTAACTTTTTTACTTTTACGTTTACTTAACGTTACGTTACTTAACGTTTTTTAACTTTTTTTGTGCTCTATTGTTGTGAAAAGAGCTGTATTGAGTTTACTAGAACGAGAAGTTCTGGAGTTGTAAGAGAATCTGCGAAGAGTTATATTGGAATAAATTTCTGCAAAAATAGTCTTTCGAACCCATCCATGCAACATTATTTTATAAAAAAAATAAAGCTACTAGATTCATCTTGATTTTGCAATTCCAATCCATTTACGAAAAGAAAGAAGAGTGAAAATGTCCCGTGCGTCATCCAAAGAATTGGCGACACAATTTTATTAAAATTTCTTGATGATGTAAAGATTTATCTAAGCGAGTGGCAACAGCCGAAGTCTGAAAAGATTTATCTAAGCGAGTGGCAACAGCCGAAGTGTTACCCGGAGAACGAGACCAGAGAAGAACAAGATTTTTGGCATGAAAAAAATATGATAGTCTCAATAATATTAAATTTAAACAACTTCTTTTAAAAAATTAATAAAAGCGCTACCTTTGAAATTCGTCGTCGTTATTTCAAGAAATCGTCACAGTCTAAATTGGTGGCAAGCGTTGGAATCCGAACTGGTGAAGAAATTCAGTGCCGAAGAATATTCGAATTTAACAAGACTGACAGCCATTTTGAAGTAACGGAAGAAAAGTGATCTTGGGTTATGTATCCTTTCCTTGCCGTTGGTTCAGTGCTTAATTATTTTAGGTTATAAGGAATTATTAAAAAAAAAAAAAAAAAAAGTCTTTTTTGCAAAAATATATTTTGTTTAAAGTTTAAGTTTTACTGTGACTTACTTATCAATATATAGAATTCTTTTATATCTGTACTAGAAATCACTGTAATGTTGTTGAAGGCTATGCTGGTTGTTTAAATTTGTTATGGAATTAATTTAGGAATATTATTTGAGAAGTTGTATAAATGAAACTTTAGCTTGGCGATATTTTGAGTTTGCTGGTATTTTCTTTTTGTGTATTGATAGAAATTTTGTTGGCGATAAATTGGGTTTATTAGTCTTTGATTTGTTTCACTTTATAGAATATGAGTGAAATAGGTTTTTTTTAATTTTGTCGAACACGAAGTAAAATTTGAAACGTTAGTTCGAAAAGTATGGTTTCTGTGGTAGTATTTTGAGAAGTTATGTGTATACTTCTGTAATCGCCTGAACAAAAGTTTTCATCATATTATTGGAATATTGTATTTGAGTGAATTCAAGAATATCGTTTGCAGTTTGGAATTAAATTTGAAGTTTAGAATTTTAATTTTAAGTGGCGTTGGTTTTCTTTTTTTAAAAAAAAAAAAAAAAAAGAGAATTAACGATTGGCATTTTGATTGATTTCCCTTGTGAAAGAAAATGAGTTATTTAGGGAAAGGTAAGAAGCAAGATTTGCTTCAAATATGTGAGGAATTGGGCGAAGAGGTGGATGCTAAAACTAAAATACCTGAGATTAAGCGAATAATTTTAGGAAGTGAATATTATAATGAGGAGGAGGTTAGGTTGATATTTGATCGTGTGATTGAAGAAAGACTGAGAAAAGAAGAAAGAGAAAGGGAAAGGGAAAGAGAGAGGGAAGAAAGAGAAATGGAAAGAGACAGGGAAGAAAGAGAAATGGAAAGAGAAAGGGAAGAAAGAGAAATAGAAAGGGAAGATAATTTGGCGCGGGAAATGAGACAGCATGAGTTAGAATTAAAAAAGCTAGAAATTTCCCAAACCGAATCCCTACCTCGAATAAACCATGTATCTGAAAACGGAGTTCCCAAGATTCAATTGACGCATATAATGCCTAAATTTGAAGAAAAGAGGGATGAAATGGGGTTATATTTAATTAACTTCGAAAGAAAGGCAGAAATGGCCAAAGTTCCAAAAAGAGATTGGACTGCTTATCTGTTGGGTGTACTTCCTGCAGAAGTTTCAAACATGCTGGCTAGAGAATCGCCTGAAAACGCAAATGACTATGAACATGTGAAAACTCTTCTTCTGAAAAGGTATAAAATGAACAGCGAAAAATTGAAGCAGTGTTTCTACAGACACCAGAAAACGCCAGATAAAAATTGGAGAAACTATTACCACGAGCTGCGGAGTTATTTTACCGAATGGGTTGAAGATATGAAAGTTGAAACTTTTGAGCAACTGAAAGATCTGATTATTGCTGAACAAGTAAAATTTCGTGTGCCTCCAGAAATCAGAGAACACTTTTTAGACAATTGGATTAATATTAAAGATCCAGAGTATTTAGCAGAGAAATTGGATGACTATGAAAGCGTCAGAGACAGTTTCAAAAGAAAAGAAAAGCCACCTAGAAATAATTCCAAACCTCAGGAAGGACAATACCCTAAGGACAAATTTAATTTCAAGAGAAATGCTCCATGGAAGGAAGATAAATGCGATGAAGGTGAAAGAGAGAAAAGATTTGAGAGGAGGAAGCAGCCTAGTTGTTACGAGTGTGGGTCATTTTCTCATTTGAAGGCTCAATGCGATAAACTACGAAGATGTTACGAGTGCGGATCTACCTCGCATTTAAGACCTAACTGTGATAAACTCAAGAAAAGCGTTGAAACAGTAGCTGCTAACTTGGTTCCGAAAGAAAATTTTAAAGATGTTCTTGAACCATATAACAGTCAAGGAAAAATAAATGGCATAGAAATGCCGATACTTCGTGATTCCGGAGCATCAATTGACCTGATCTGCAGAAAGTATGTAAAACCCTCAATGTTAACTACAGAAACGGTATGGATTAAAACCCCATTAGAAGAAAGCCCCATTTGTCTGCCTTTAGCTGAGGTTGAGATAGACTGCGCTTATGGGCACATTGTGACAATAGCAGCTGTCATCAGAGATTCTTTAGATCAAGGAAGGTACCTATTAGGAAACCGAACAATGGAATTATTTACTGAAGTTAACCAGAATAAAAATTTCGGAATGGATACAATTAATGTCATACAAACTCGATCTTCCAGTAAGAAGATGGTAGAATCAGAGATGCCAAATTCGGAACCAGAAGCAAGCGATTCAAGGGAAAATGAACAATTTGGAAAAGAAATTGGTAATGATAATATTTTACCTGTGGCAGATCTTTCAAGTGCAGAATTGGAACTTATGAAATTAACCCCAGAAGAATTTTTAGACGCTCAATTGCAAAGTGAGGATCTGAAGCCCCTATTCAAAGAAGCAAAACATGACACAGACCCTGAAAAGCATAGGTATCTGACAAAAAATCAAAAGCTGTTTTTCGTGAAGAAAGATAAAAAAGGAACAGAACGACTTTTGCTTGTGGTGCCGGAGAAGTACCGAAAACAGATTATGGAATTCTGCCATGAAAGAACGGCATCTCATCTGGGAATAGCGAAGACTAAAGATGCTTTATTTAAAACGTTCTACTGGCCAAACTGTTACAAATAGGTCGAAACTTTTGTGAAATCATGTGATCTATGTCAAAGGGTAGGAAACCCACAAGATAAGAAGAAGGCACCACTCAAGATAGTTCCAGTTATTACTGAAATCTTTTCAAAAATAAATGTTGATGCTGTGGGACCTTTACCTCAAACCCCATCAGGGAATCAATACCTCATTACTGCCTTGTGCATGTCTTCAAAATATCCCGATGCAGTCCCTGTGGAAAATCTGAAATCGACCACAGTAATTGACGCCCTACTCCAGATTTTCAGCCGAATGGGCTTCCCAAAAGAACTACAGACTGATCAAGGAACGTCATTTATGAGTGCTCTTACTTGCGAATTTTTAGAAAGATTTGGAATTAAGGTTGTTAGAAGCTCTGTACACCATCCGCAAAGTAACCCAGTCGAAAGAATGCACAGAACTCTGAAAAGAATTCTTCGTGTCCTCTGTCTAGAATCTAGTTCCGAATGGGAAAAGATTTTGCCTCAAGCTCTGTTCGCGTTAAGGACTGTGACTCATGATAGTACAGGCTTTACACCAGCTGAGTTAGTTCACGGAAGAAATCTGAAGACTCCGCTTGTATTGCTCTATGACAAGTTAACAGAAGAACACCAAGAAGAGGATTGTGTTGTAAACTATGTGTTTAAATTAATAAATCGTATGGAAAATTGCCAAGAATTAGCAATACGGAATATGGTAAGCGCCAAGGAAAAACAAAAACTTTGGTATGATAAGAAAGCGGTAGAACGACAGTTCGAAGCGGGCGATCTCGTATTAGTTGTAGCTTCTTCAAAACCCAACAAGTTATCGGTGCAATGGATTGGACCTGGGGAAGTAGTTCGACGGTTATCGGATACCAACTATGTGATACGGTTTCCCGATAAGAACAAAGATCACGTTTACCATATTAATATGCTAAAGCCCTATGTTAAAAGAGTAGAACACTTAAATCTTTTAGGCCTAGAAGAAATTAAAGGCAAAAGGGAAGATGAAGAAGAGGAGATACCAGATCTTGGCCTTGCTGATAGATCTAACGAGTCAGCGTTGAATGAACTTTTAAAGGACATAAGATCAAAATCTAAACTTTCAGGTGCACAACAGAATCAACTTGAGGAACTTTTAAACAAGTACTCTGAACTCTTTTCAAATAAACCTGGTTGTACAGATCTGGCTGAACATGATATTGAGTTGGAAGTAGAAAAGCCAATTATCGCAAAGCCATATCGAATGTCTCCAAGACAAACAGAAATTTTGAAGGCCGAAGTCAATAAAATGTTAGAACTCAAAGTAATTGAACGAGGAGATTCGGATTTTACTTCTCCTTTAATACTTGTTGAGGTTCCTGGAAAAGATCCTAGACCTTGTATTGACTATCGTCGTTTGAACAAAGTGACCAGGACACAGTATTTCCCTATACCAAATATAGAACAACTTGTAGAGAAAGTGTCATCAGTGAAATATATCACTGTTCTCGATTTAACCCGTGGTTACTGGCAAATACCATTGAGTGAACGGGCCCAGCGATATGCTGCCTTTGTGACCAGCTTTGGTACCTTTAAGCCATTAAGGTTACCATTTGGGCTCAAGAATGCTCCTTATTATTTTAGTAGAATGATGGCTGGGTTGTTGCAAGACTGCGACGAATTTGCTGTACCTTACTTAGACGACGTTGCAATTTTTTCGAATACTTGGGAAGAGCATGTGAAACACTTAGAAGAAATTTTAATAAAGATGAAAACAGCTCATCTCCACATAAAGCCTTCGAAGTGTCAGTTTGCTCGGGAACATGTCAAGTATTTGGGCCACATAGTTGGACAAGGTGAGCGAACACCTGGAGAACTTAAAGTACAAGCCGTTAAAGATTTCCCCAGACCCTCGAACAAAACCCAAATTAGATCATTTTTAGGTCTTGCTGGTTATTATCGCCGATATATTCCCGATTTTTCTGTAATTGCAGCACCATTAACAGATCTACTAAAAGGGAAGAAAGTTAAATCATCTGTGGATTGGAGCAGTGCTTGTGAAGATGCTTTCGAAGAATTAAAGAATC
This sequence comes from Linyphia triangularis, assembly GCA_963978545.1. NCBI lineage: Eukaryota > Metazoa > Arthropoda > Arachnida > Araneae > Linyphiidae > Linyphia > Linyphia triangularis. Next base: position 11,039,429 of record OZ021729.1, on the reverse strand, counting down.
GACTTTCGGAAAAGCCAGTATTATTTAGCCCCGATTTCACCATTCCATTTGTCATTCAATGTGATGCTTCGAACCTTGGACTAGGCGTGGTGTTGTCTCAGGTGAACCAAGATGGTGAAGAACATCCTATTATGTACTTGAGTCGGAAATTTTCTCCAGCAGAACAAAAATATAGTACCACCGAGAGGGAATGTGCTGCCATTGTTTATGCAATTCAGAAATTACGATGTTATCTTGATGGGCAGCTAAAGTTCATCATTCAAACAGATCATAATCCGCTGGTCTGGTTAGAGAAAAATACAGGGACTAATCCGCGTCTGTTGAGATGGGCCCTCACATTACAACCATTCAATTATGAAGTTGTCCATCGTAAGGGAAGTCTCCATCGAAATGCCGATACCCTGAGTAGAGTTCCTTGAACATTGATGTAAGACATTGACTTTGTACATATTTTTATTTATTCTTCTTCTTAGAACCTTAATATTATGGGTAGGCTTATTTATTTAAACTTGTAATACTCTACTTAAATATTATAATTTGGTAAATATTATTATAATATTATAATATTATAACTCTACTTAAATAGTAAAATACTAATTTAAATTAGTGCACTGAATCTAACTGGCGGTATGAACTCTTAAGACTGAAAGACTTTAAATTCTAAGACTTTTTCTCTTCAATAAAAAGTCTTCTCTTGGAGGGGAGGAGTCTGTAAAGATTTATCTAAGCGAGTGGCAACAGCCGAAGTCTGAAAAGATTTATCTAAGCGAGTGGCAACAGCCGAAGTGTTACCCGGAGAACGAGACCAGAGAAGAACAAGATTTTTGGCATGAAAAAAATATGATAGTCTCAATAATATTAAATTTAAACAACTTCTTTTAAAAAATTAATAAAAGCGCTACCTTTGAAATTCGTCGTCGTTATTTCAAGAAATCGTCACAATGACTACAGATTCAGGCAACTTCAAATAGAGGAATTTTCAGGATCCAGATGATGTGATAGGGGAAAATGTGTGACGTTTGCGTACAAGAAAATTTATAAATGCGTACACGGCAAGGCATTGATTACCATTGAGCAATTGCAGATTTAGAGACATTTTATTACACTGAATGTCTAAATAAATAATTTTGAATTCGAAAATATTGTAATCTTTTATCAAACTTGTAAAGTGTTCTATGTTTTGCTATCAGAACATTTATTAAACAAAACTACTACAATGTTCTTTAGCATCTTGTTTTCTATATTTAAAGTTTAAAATATTTAAACATTTGCATAAACATTAAAGTGCACTGATATTTTTTAACCTTTTGGTTTTCTGTAAATAAATTAATATCGTTTTTCTTATTCCCCCTTTTTAATTTAATTTTTTCATTTTTAAAAATGTCCCACCTTTTCTTAATGTATCTAAATTTGTTATAGTTAAAAATCGTTTTCATAATCCCCTTAAAACCAAGTATAGATTCGAGTATAGATTTGAGGTAGTAGTACTAAATGTATAGGATCTTATTGAAAAGAATAGTAAAAATATTCTTTAATGTACTTACGTCACTTTTGAAGTCAAATTTGTATATTTCATCGTTATTTATCGAAAATGAAGCATTTCTAAAAATAAATATCCTATGCTTGAAAACAGTTTCTTTGTGAGGAGATATTCATAGAAAATATTTAATATTTCCCTTTTTAAAGATATTAATGTAGTTATTAAGGTTGATACACTTTGGTGCAAATTAATTTTATGCATACATGTTCAAATCTCTTAAAATTAAAATTATATGTAACAAAAAGTTCAAAAATAGACATGGTTGTAAGCAGTAGTATTTTTTTAAAATAAATGTTCATGTTGAAAACATTGAATATGTAAACAGTTTGATAAAATAATTAACATTTTTGCTAAACAAAATTATTGATTTATAAATAATATTTTTCAAAAAAGAAATAGTTTATTTCAATTACTTCTAAAGTGGTAGTACCTATTTTAGTAAAAATAGTCTCTTTTTTAAGGGGGTGCTGGTTGGTTGGTTGTTTTCGGATTATCTGGCGCCGTCAGCAACAAGCGGGCTATAATGCACCGAAACATTCGTCATTTGACAAGCCAACATACATTTACAAACACCCATGCCTTACATGGGACTCGAACCCGCGACCTCGCGGTCTAGAAGCTAGCACACTAAACGCTATAGCGTTTGATCGGCTAAGGGGGTCCGGGACTCCAAAATCCAAAATCTTTATTTTATGAATTATTTTACTGAAATTTTTTATGCAGTAATGTATGATGCTTTTGAAACTTAAAAAACTATTTTAAATTTTCAAATTTAAAAAACATATTTTTAAAAATTAAAAAATTGATTGATTTAAAAAAAAATGATATTTTCTAAATTTGATATATCTGAATTTTTTTTTAAGAAATCACTTTATTTTTGCATATAATTTCTTCTATCATTCACATCAAAAATTTTCCTCGTGATTTTTTAATAAAAAATATTAAGAAAATTTAAATATATATATATATTGTATGTATGTATGTATATATATATATATATACATATATATACATACATTGATATTAAAATTTATGAAACTTTAAACAATAATTGTCCACCAATATATATATATATATATATATATATATATATATATATATATATTGGTGGACAATTATTGTTTAAAGTTTCATAAATTTTAATATCAATTTAAACTATAAAAAAAGGGACAAGAATCCATCCCCAAGAAAAAGTGATTCAAAGTTTCAAGATAGTATGTCTGAGATACAGTTGTCATGGAACAAAAAAATAAATATTTCAAGTACTACTAATAATAGAAACAAAATTTTTATGCCATTTTATTCAAAAACCTTTCCATTAATTTTTTTACAATAATAATTTTTTTTTTTTAAAATTCTAAAATTTTGAGTTCCAGGCCCCTTTAATGAAACATATCTGAAACAGTAAATATCAAAGAAAATTAATTTTACCCATCTTAGGGTTGAGTGTCAAGAAAAATTTCAAATTTTGTAATATCATTTCCAGACAAAATGCGATGCAAAATTCTGCATGTTCTTTTATTCCTGAAACCGCACCTAAATTTGACAGAATACTTTCTTAAGAATCAGAGAGAGAAATCAATTATACCTTACACTATTAGTCCGAGAGGCGACTGCAATTAATGGACCCCATCAAACATAATTCTGAATTTTTTATAAAAAATTGGAGAAAAGTGAGTAGATTACGAATCCACTGGTCTGAAGTGGCAAATATGGCCGAAACTGATCAAAAATCGACTTGGAATGAGTTTAACTAAAATCCGATTGCCAAATACGTTATAACTTGCCAAAAAGAGAACAAACTTTTTTGTCTGGCAACCCACTGCATTTTGATTTTCAATGAGAAAAATCGCAAACGATTTCTGATCTCTTGCTCGGAAAACTTGTATCTCTTAAAAGTAAGCCAAACTGGCGACATCAGTTACGTCATCAGTGCCGTAATGTTTATTGCCAATTTGGCTCATTTGTGAAAGATGCAAGTAAGCCATCGCCACACATCCGAATCGTCTGCAACCTTCTTAATTGAAAATTAAAGAGGTAGGGTTACCAAAAAAAGTAAAGGTCCAGTAAAAAAAAAATGCTCATTATCTGATAAGTTATGGCACATTTGGCAATTGGATTTAGTTCAACTTATTAAAAGTCGATTTTTGACCAGTTTCGGCCATTTTTGCCACGGCAGACCAGTGGATTCATAATCTACTCACTTTTCTCCAATTTCTATAAAAAATTCAGAATGATGTTCGATGAGGTCTATAAATTGCAGTCGCCTCTCAGTCTATACTATATTTAACGGAATGATTTCCTGACACTTTCTACTGTTTATCACGATAAAAGTGCTCACGCCGAATGGTCTGGTATTGTCAGTTGCCATGGAAAAAAGACTAGTCGTATTTTACAAGGTCATTAAGGGGGTCCAGTACCAAAATTTCGACAAAAACTAATTTTTTTTTTCTAATTTTAAAAAATAGTTCAGACATTCCTGAAAAGAATGACGTTTTTATCTTACTCCTCCCGTGATTAGAAGGCCACAATATTACCTGTTATGTATTTACAAATCACTAATGGGCGTAACGCTTTAAAACGTCTGCTTAAAGTGAGTTTTTCGAGCACTAGTGTTTTTCACAGATGTTGCAAATTGAAATTGATAGATCTCCAGAAACATTTACAATTTTTCTATTTAAATTTTAGAAGCATTTCAATTATATAGTTTTAAACATTTTGTCTTCACAGAATATAATTTTTTAACTTCTGCTTCACAATATAACATTTAGCGTAAAGGATAAAATAAAAAATACAAAAATATCAATAGTTTAATTATTTCGAATTCACCCATCAAAATTCTGTGGCCGATCAAATGGTATAGTCTTTAGCGTGCTAGCTTCTAGACCGGTAGGTTGAGGGCTCGAGTCCCATGTAAGTCATGGGTGTTTGTAAATGTATGTTGGCTTGTCAAATGACGAATGTTTCGGCGCATTATAGCCTTCGTGTTGCTGACGGCGCTAGATAATCTGAAAACAACCAACCAACCAACCAACCAAAATTCTGTGACGACAAAATTCTCTTTATGTAATTACGTATTACAGAAAGCTTACAATTTAAAAAAAAAAATAAAAAAAAACTATTTTTTTTTACTTATATCAAAATGCGCAATCATCAATTATTATGGATTTTTCTTTGTTTCTAAATTTTTAAAAACTAAATAAACACAATTTTTTTTAAATATTATCTCAATGACATATAAATATTATCTCATACATAAGATAAATTTTTGACTTAAAAATATTTATAAATAAAGTTATTTTTAATTTTGGTACCGGACCCCTTAAGCCACTGACGATTCAGGGAATGGTCGAAATTCTACACTTGTTTTCCAAGCAATAATTTTTAAATTATATTTCTAATTCAAATATATAATTTTTTTTAATTATTTATTATTCATTTGCTTTAGATAGGTTATAGCCTATCACCCTAAATAAATACTTAAAAAAAATTTTGATTTTAAATTTTATTTATAAATTTAAATATGTAGTGTATTGCTGGAAAAACTGATGATCAAATGAAGCATATATATTGTTATGAATTTTTCCGCTGAGGCAATGACGGCACAGTTTTTCAGATAAAAACTAGTATTTATTCTCTCTTCAGAAAACTCACAAAATTTATTCACAGATAACAGTGCAATTACTATTAATCTTCAATACAAGCTTCAACAAGAACAGCTTCGAATATAGCGATTATACAAGCTCACTCCAATAGGTCAACAAAGCGATCGCGATCAGCTTTCAACGAAGTCCGAAGTACATCTGAAAACTTTCCCGATCTACAGTCTTATTTATACTTGGCGCGAGAGAACAATCGAGAAATTTCCAGCCAATTCGTCGGAAAAGAAACGTCTCGATTGCTTTAGGTGTTGCCACCTTTTCCTAACCTGTATAATCGCTGTTAATAAAAAATAAAATAAGATAAAAATAAATTACAAAAGAATTTTAAAATAATACGTCACTATTTACACTATATACAGACAATCTGTGCAACAATATATATTAATGATCACCAGTGGGTTTTGAAGCAGAGTTTATTCCTATGTTTTAGTTTGTCAACTTCTTATTGGGACTGTCATTTGAAATCTATTTCAATTTTTTAAAACGTGGCATCCTATTCATGAAACAATCCAGGTAGCACAGCAATATTTACCAATATTGCATTGACCATGGATTGACCAATATTGGTCAATCCATCGCAAATATATTTTTTACTCCTTCGTCCTTTCTTATAACACTATATAGGGTGTATATAAAATGTTGAGACACATTTTGATATTGAATAGCTCAAAAAATAATGAAGTTAAATTTAAATTGATAACAGTACTGGTTAGATAGACTCAAAAAGTTTTATGACCCTTGTCAATTTACTTGCACATGTGCACAGTCGTACGGAGAATATCAGGAAGATAGTCAATTTCGCGCCAGGTACTGGCAAGCATGTCGGCATCCGCAGAGGCTATTGCGACTGTAATCCTGGCCTTTAAGTCAGTCGACATTTCCCTTCTGTACATGATGTACTTTACGAATCTCCAAAGGAAAAAGTCAAGTGGCGTTGTATCAGGTGATCTTTGTGGCCCAGAGGGGAAAGCATACAATTAATGACGCGCAGATGATATTTACAAAAGAAACGAGACAAACATAAATTTTATAACACGGGCAGACGATATTTACAAAAGAAATGATATTCAAATGGGGAAAGTAAATTTTCTATGGCAACGTTCAATATAAATAAAAATATATGAGTTATTCTATGTATAAATGACATAAGTTAGTTTATATTGTTACGAATTTTTGTATATTTGTAAATATTTCGTAGTGTTAATTTTGTAAATAGTAAAATTTATGTACATTTCGCATAAGGTAGTGCAATAGTTTGTCGCTAGTTTGCTTCCCCGCAATGTGTGTCTCAATACTTGATAACGAGTTTTACAGAGGTAACGCTGGGAAGTGAGTTTTACAAGGAGCAGGGCATTTAACATTATGGTAATGGCAATCTCGCAAAAATTGGCGAGATAGAGCCAAGTTGACGATGGTTTTGGCGACTAATTTGACGAGAAATCGCCAAATGTCGCCAAACTTGGAGACCATTTGGCGACATTTTCTGTCCCCATGTACATGTAAAGGACTTTTCGACTACGATCTGGAAAGTTCTCTAAATGTCTATCTCTGGAAGATTCACGAAAGTTCGCCTCCCCTATATAAGTCGGTCAAGAGAGCGCGGTTAGTTAGTAGTTGACTAAGTTGAGCCAGTTTGTTGACTGGAATTAGAGTTTGTTGAGTCCGTTAGTGGATTGAAATTACTGAGTCGAGATACCGAGCTAGCTGTCTCTCAGTGAGCATTCAGAGTAGTTCTAAAGCGAACTGTATTGCATTGTCTTTTGTAGCGATTTTAGCAGTTGTGTTGTCAAGTTTTTAACTGCTGTTTTGTGCTCTATTGTTGTGAAAAGAGCTGTATTGAGTCTACTAGAACGAGAATTCTGGAGTTGTAAAGGAATCTGCGAAGAGTTATATTGGAATAAATTTCTACAACTTTTGATCTGCTTTGGCTTCAAATATTTCGAACCCATCCACGCAACAATATCTTCATTATTTTATGAATTATTCAACATCAAAATGTGTCCAATATTTTATAGACACCCTGTATTTCAATTTTAAAACTCTGCATTGACATTTCAAAACTTCCAGTATATTTTACTCAGCACTGGGCGAGAGTGACCAAGATCCGTACCAACTGTTAGTTTATAACTGTCCACACCGGGATGGGCCAGTGTCGAACCAATATTAGCCTATCAATTTGGACGACTTGTCAAACCTAATGTCGCAGAGTTACGCAAATGCGTTACTGAACTGGAGTATTGTTAAAAAATATTTTAGACTTCTGAAATTAGTCCTATTATCAAGGCAAAATGACTTGAGAGGAGAACTTTCTCGCATTTACGTCTCGGTTGAGGGAAAACACCAAAAAATTCCCCGCAAATCGATGCTAGACTTCTTGTCACAATAGACGTTGTATCTACCCACTTAAAAACATAGACTGCAGAATAGAAAAGGGGGAGGGGCAGTACTAAGATCCCTATTTTTCATTTGAAAAAAATTTAAGAACTCATTATTATTATTATTATTATTATTTGAATTTTGTTATTCTAGATTAGCTGTGTACATTTAATATCTATGACGAAATATATATCCACTTAATTCAACTTCTGAAATGTTTAAAACCTTCTGAGTGTCACGGGCGTATATATCCGTCATTTGATCCCCAGTTTTTCCAGCAATACACAACCTTTTTAAATTTATAAATAAAATGTAAAATAAAATATTTTTTTAATCTTTTTATTAGGATGATAGTTTAAAACCTACTTAAAACAAAACAAATAAAAAATAATTTAAAAAAATTATATATTTGGATCAGAAATAAAATTTAAAAATTATTGCAGGGTTGGTTGGTTCGTTGTATTCAGATTTTCCGGCGCCGTCAGCAACACGAGGGCTATAATGCGCCGAAACATTTCGTCATTTAACAAACCAACATACATTTACAAACACCCATGCCAAACACGGGACTCGAACCCGCAACCTCGCGGTCTAGAAGCCAGCACGCTAACCACTATACCGTTTGGTCGGCCAGATTCGAATTGGCTTAGAAGATTAAAAATTATAAACAGACTTCTTTTCACTCATTACTTTCAATCACCTATAACACATAATCTGAATTAGCCAAGGTACTTTTGAAAAACAAATCTTTTAAAATTGGTTCCCCGTTTATTATACCACGTTAGGGTTAGGAAAGGGGAAATTAGGGTGGTTTTTGAAAATCTTATATAGCCTGTTACATTTCCCTTGTTTTGATGATCAATTAAGCAAAAATGTTCAAGATCGGAGTAAAATTGTATAGTTTACTATAAATAAATAACAATTGGAGAAATATATTCTTATTATTAGGATCAGAATTCTAAAAGTATATATTTTATTTTCATAAAATAACTTTTATTGCATGACCTTATTTCCTTTGACCTTTTCCAAGCACGTTCGTTTCTCATTCATTGATACAATACCAACCTCCAATGATCACTCAAGTATCACTTCAACGAAAACTCAATCTCACAACCACACACCTTCGTCAAACGCAACAAAACACAACCTGCAGCAAAAGTGCCATCGACATATATTTATTTCGCCGCGGGTGGATTTATTTCTCGAAATTCTAATATTAAAAAACATATCCTCGTCTTTTCCATTCTCCAAGAATGAAAATATATATATACTTCACCCATTTTCCTCCAGGAAAAAAAAAATCCCTCATATTTATCCCTACAAACCCTAACGGGAAGAATATGTCAATATATACTTACGAGAATTCCCTTTCCCCAAAACACAAACACATTTCTGGGCCTTCTTTATTTGCAGTTGAATTTCACAAAATCCGGAGTTCATATTGTTTTCTTGCCTTTTATCCACGACTCGGAAGCGATAAATAGGAAAACTGTCTATTGCTAAAACTCCCAACTACGAATACTAACTATTGTTAGCTGTTATGTTCGCGCGTTTCTTGACATCTTCGCGATTCCCCAAACCAGAATTTTTATGTTATTTGTCGTATCTTTTGATTTCTTTTTATGCGAATGAAGACTGGAGGGATCAATGAGAATGTAAGTAGTTGTTGTGTTGGAATTGTTGGAGTAGGTTTTGGTATTTCTCGTGTTGCTTTTGTGTTTTTGGCCCGAAGGCATTTATTGAAAAGGACTGGGATTTTGTATCGAGTGTGATACAAAATGAGTTGTTTGAGGTACCTTATACTCAAACGATGCAAATGTTTTGCAACACGTAACTTGGTATACTGATTTATACGATGTCAACATAAAACTATGTTCATGGAAAAACAGACACAGGAAAATGCGATTCAAAGTAAATAACTTGCGCTTTATTTGACTGTGTATGAAATATTTAGCTGGTGATTATTAGTTCAACTCTTTGGGACCCCTCTAGCCAGTGTTTCTAGATCTAGGAATTCTTAAATTTTAAAGTCAATTTTTAGGCATGTGTTAATCCCAGCTCGCTGAGAATAAATTGCCTAGTCACGAAGATCACAACACGTCACTTTTTTTTTGGGAGGGAGGGGGCTACGTCATAGATAAAGTCTATTCAAGGAACATCCGTAGTATTGAAGACCTTCGTGCCTCAATAACCGGCGGTATTGCTACTGTGACTTATTTATATAGATAAACAACAGAATAGACTGCTTAAAGCTTGGAAAATTAAGTAGTTACCAGATGCCGTTGGGTGGACACAAAATACGGATTGCCTATAGTCCGAGAGGCGACTGCAATTTTTGGACCCCATCGAACATCATTCTGAATATTGTTTGTATAAATTGGAGAAAAGTGAGTAGATTACGCCTCCACTGGTCTGTCATAGCAAAAATGGCCGAAACTGATCAAAATTCGACTTGGAATAAGTCGAACTAAAGTCCAATTGCCAAATATGTCATATCTTGCCAAAAAGAGAACAAACTTTTTCGTCTGGCAACCCACTGCATTTTGATCTTCATTGAGAAAAAGCGCAAACGATTTCTGATCTCTGGCTCGGAAAACTTGTGTCTTTTAAAAGTAAGCCAAATTGGTAATTTCAGTTACGTCATCAGTGACGTAATGTTTATTGCCAATTTGGCTCATTTGTGAAAGATGCACGTAAGCCATAGCTACACATCCTAATCGTCTGCAACCTACCTTCTTAATTGAAAATTTAAGAGTGAGGGTTACCAGATAAAAAAAATGCTCATTATTTGATAAGTTATGGCTCATTTGGCAATTGGATTTAGTTCAACTTATTATATGTCGGAGCAATCGGCTCCAACATGCCCTACACTTTTGATAAATTCTGCCAAATATGGCAACAGTAACTTAAAATGTTATTAAGTTATTGTAAGGTGTACCCATTTATTCAAATAACAATGTTAATTTTGGTGTAACAAGTAAATAGTAGCCCAGAAAGCCTAAGATAAAGGATCCTAAAATTTCGCCAATTTGAAATTTGCTGAAGTATAATATTTTGGACACTTTTGAAAGTTGGAATTTTTGTGACAAATTATTTTCCGATGTTTGAAAAGAATCGCATTTGTTTAAACGCATTAGAAAAAAATTGTTGCGAAGAATCATATTTAAGGCATACTTCAAGTAAATTTTAACATTTCATTTAAAGTTTTATAATTTTTGTTTGCATCTTTGTGTTCATTTCACTTAACAAAGAGCTGATTAAATGTCCAATGTTAAATTGTGTTGAAAATTTTTTGAACTTAATAAGTTACTTTATTTTAAGATACAATATAAGAAAAAATATAGTTTCTTCGTTACTCAGCATCTTCGAATGGATGAGAATTTTTAAACATTGGTCCGTTTTTTAGATAATCCAGTTTTAACAAAAAAAAAAAAAAGAAATGTTTAATGTATGGTCATTTTTGGAATCGAAGCGGTTTCCTCATGAAACTTCCATATAAAAAATAACTACTATGTAGTAACTAACACTCATTAAAGATAGAATTTAATGATTAAAAAAAACATTTTATAAAAAGCAAAAATTAAAACTGAACTACAATTTTTTATTTGAAGATACTCAAAAATGAAGGTTAATTTGCCCTATCATATTGGAAGAAGAAAGAATAAAATAAATTTTAATTGTATTATTTCAATATTATATTTTCAAGTGTTTTTTTTTTTTTTTCTTTAACCAATCTCAAAAAACATATACCAGCTTTGAAATAAAAGTATGGAAGTAAGATTACAAAAAAAGAAATAATAATAATAATAATGAGGTGAACTTTTAAGAAACGTCTAATTAAAATCCCAGGGAGTTAAAAGAATTTTAAAAATATGAATTAGATTTCTTCTATACACATAGGATGATGACAAAAGAACTAATTATTTTTGAATAAAAACAAATTACATGTATATATATATCAGAAGTTCTTAATCTTCATGGGCAAATGACGAATGAATTTCTAAAGAAAATTTCTTCCGACTGTAAAATAGAAAAAGGCTATTAGCAGAAGTAGCTAAACCTTTAGAAGAAAGGACGCAAAGTCTTGTAAAAAACCAATAAAATTTTTGAAAAAGCAAGTGTCTACTTATAAATTAAAAAATAAAAGTTCCTTTGAGAAATACCCTTTTCGGTGTTTTTATCGAAGGGTAAATTTTATTTTTTCAATATTTCTTTAAAATAAACTTTTACAAAAAGACTTTTAGGCTCAACCTACCAAACGATTCTTTTCATTTAGAATGTGTGTGTGTGTGTGCGCATCAGCCTCATAAATCCTTCTTTAGATAATGAATTGCATTAGATAATTTTAAGGGCTGATAGCTGTATGAGGTCTAATGGAACATTGTAATATAAATATTAGTGTAAAAGTAAAATATCCACAGGGAGAACTTTAACAGTGGATTTCTAACAGAGCAAGGCCGAAGAGTAGTTAAGGGGGACTGGCACATAAAAATTGTTCAGATTATCAATTTTGAGTTCATTAATGTTTATTAAAATTAAAAATTTCTCTTTAAAATGATGCCTTATTTGTAATTATATCTTTTTTTGAAGTATTTCTAATAGTTTTTCAAAGTAAACAAAATGTAGGTATTTAACGCGTTTTTTTTTTTTTTTTTTTTTTTTTTTTTTTTTTTTTTTTTTTTTTTTTTTTAAAAGCCGAATTTTACAAAATGCCATTTTTTCTATGTTTGGGCTATGTTACATAAATACTTGAAATTTTTATGCATGTTTCTCTAATGTATTTAAGTACTTTAACACTAGGAATGCATTGTAAGTAGCATACTAAAAAAAAATTGTCTAAAATTAAATTTTTTTTTTTAATATTTTTAGAAAATCATAATTAATTTAATTTTGAAAAAGCAATAAAAATCTCACTTCAAAATATTCAAAAGTATCCAAATATTATAATGTGAAAGTCGCATAATGACTGTGGAATCGTTTATTAAATGAGATGCCCCCAAAGTGGTTGAATTTCAAATGGGCTCCTATAGAGACCCTGCCCTTTACTTTTTATGTCTATAACATTACACTTCAGTTTCAAGGCAAATATACTGCACAATATAAACATTCGGTTTATTTTCTTAAAAAAAAAAATAAAAAAAAAAAAAAAAAAAAAAAAAAGCTGCGGCTAAATATTGACAACAAAAGTCCTCCCTCTAAAAAAATAAAATAGAAAAATTGATTTGAGGTACTTTATCATGAGCTTGGTTGGTCTGGAAAGAAAAAAGAAACCAAAACAAAAAACGAAAACTCAAGTTCCAAGCGACAACAGTATGTTCCGGGCAGGCCATGAAATATGAGCAGCCCATGCAAATTTATGCGACTCCGAATATGATAGATGGTCTTCATGCTTCTTCATCGAAATCTGTCGATCGAGCAACTTTTCTTCAAGCTCTCAACACACTTTACTGTTCTCCTTTCTTTGCCGTTATTCCTCTGGTAGAAATTTTCGAGTTCTTTTTGTTCGGGTACAGGAGTAATAAATTAAGCTGTGTGTTGCCGGATATCCGATCGTTTGGATTGGGAGTTTTTGTTCGCTTTTTAACTTTTTAATGGCACTCTGACGGGGATGGGGGGAGGGGGGAGTTTTTAACTTTCGATTGCCGATAAGTGATGATGTTCGGTTCTGATATCGATTGCAATGATGGGGAGAGGTTAACCCATTAACGCAGTGTCAGTTGGCGGCTTCTGTGTGATAGTTTATTTCCTTTATTCATTGTCAAATGCGAATGTTTTAATTGTAATGTATGCGTCATTATTATATATCTAATCGAATGGTAGGTACTTCTGTTTTCCGGGCGCAAGCGATAAATCGCCAAATAATGTAAAATTTCGCCAAATTTCTTCTTACAACCATAAGGGAAAAGTTCGTTTGGGTCCAGATGCTCTATTCTTTGAATTCCTTTTGAAAACAAGGCACTTTTTCATTCCATTCGCTTCGCTTGGCGACGCCTCGCGTTTGGTTGGCGACATTTGCGCCCGGATAACGGAAGAGTACCGAATGGTTATTACATTAGTAATTTTTAATTAGATAAGGGGATGTGAGAAAGAAAATTCATATTTTAAAGGTTTAGTTCGGAATTTATTTTTGGGCTTGATATATTTCGAATATTGTAACAAGAAAAACCATCTCATATTAAAACAGCAATTTTGTTTTTTTAAATCTTAGAAAAACACATTTTAATTTTGATACATAAGTCCAAAATCATTTAATTTGCAACTTTGTTGTACAAAATAACTCGCAAAGCTTCAGAAATTAAATTATCTTTTTAATTTTCTTAGTCATGATTATTTTTTTTTTTTTTTAAAGTTCGACTACAAAGTTTTAAATAATATTAATTCAACTTTTTTTTTAGTATTCCAGAATTTTTTTAAACTCAGATATCAGATACATTAAAAAAATACAAGTTAAAGAAATACATTTAAAGTGCACCTATAAAAAATTTCATACATTCAAAGTATATGGTTTTAGTTGGTTATATCGTTTCAGTGTTTTAAAAAAGGAAAATATCATCACCATGAAAATTTAGCTTTAAAGCTTTATAATAGGATGCAATGAAAAGCAACTGTCATGGTGATAATTATTCAACATTAAAAGAGGCAAATTTATTGTCCATATCCCCTTAAACATATGAAAATTCAGCAAATGTATTCTTATTTGTGACACGACAAGGAGTTATACGTAATTCCAAAGACAATATGTAAATTCAATTTATACTAAGCTGACATTTCTTTTACAGTTTGCACTTAAAATAGTTCTTTAAGTTTGTAAATCCAGTTATATAAAAAGTAAAATTATTTGCTTAAATTATCTTATTATTGAGGATTTTTTAATAACTTTTTAAGTTTATGCGGTATTTATTAAAGAAATATGCAAAGTTTTCGGTAAGTCTACAGTATATTATAACTTTAAAAGGTACACATTTGGTGCTAAACATTTATTTTTACCAAAAGATATATACTGCATTGAATTTTCAAGTAATTAAATTTACCTGTCTAACAAAAACTCTATATATTGTTATTTGAGAAAAGAAAGGATCAAATATGAAGTTTATGTTTTTTGTACACTTATACCAATAAGATATTGTACATACATGTACATTTATATACAAGAATTTTATTTTACTGTTGAAGGATACTTAATTGGCCAGTTTTTAATCAATGACTTACCAAAAACATAGATAAAATGAGTTATAAAATGTTTTCATCTTTAATAAAATATTTATCTTTCCTGAAATTTTAACAATCAATTCATATTTTACAATAATTTTAGACTGTCAAATGAATTACAATGCTAAAAAAACATAGGGCTTAGTCTTTTAATTGGTTTATCATTTATCGTTATTTTTTTTGTATATAAAAAAAAAAGTGAGCGCGTCTAAAAAAAAAAAAAAAAAAAAAAAAAAAAAAAAAAATCGTCCAGAAATAGCACAAGCAGTAATTTAAAACTTTAAACACAAAGAAAATAGTCTTGATTTTCAATCACAATTTGAAAAGAAATGGATCTTGATGGCAATCTCCAATTTGCATCTTAATCGAACATTTGATTAAGATTATTAATTATTATAAGTAAAAGTTTTAATAGGTTTAAGAAATAAAAAAGATATATCACAAAGTTTGAGTTTTTAGCTGATAAATATTAGTACAAGATAATTTAAACCATTAAAACCATTAGATAATTCTCCTCTTAATCAATTAACCCTGCAAATTTTTTCGTAGTTAAGGGGACTTGGTACCTTTCAATTTTTTTGTTTATTATTTAAACCTTTAAAATTATAATTTTTATATAATTGGAAGTATTACCAAGTAAAAACTAAATTTTATTAAAACACATAGTTAACATAGTGCTCTAAATTTTCAAAATTTTACATTTTTTAAAAATATTCATCATATTTCAAAGGCTATTTTCTTTTTCATTTTTCAATATTTTTTCCCGATTTTTTAAAATTTTTTTTCCTAATAATATACTTTAACTTTTTAGGCATCAGATTTAGAATAAGTAAAATAGTTATCGAGAAAAACGATAATTACTGTACTTATATGTAAAAAAAGCGTAAAAAACGGCTATTTTTCAACGTTTGAATTTGCAAAAAAAAAAAAAAAAGCTTTTATTTAATTCAAAAACCCATGCCCATTTTTGTCAGATAGATAATAAGAATAAACCCAAAAAAAAATTTCAAATCAAATCATTCATATTTGATGAAGTTTTAGCATTTTGAGTAAAGCAGTAATTTCAAAAATCACTAACTGTGAAAAATGCTTTCGAAACATCAAAGAAGCTGCAGCAGCAATGCTAAATTCTATATAAAAATATAGTTTTACTGCAATTGCAGTTATCGGATTAGCTCAAAAACACGCCAGTATAAAGAAAAGGTTTCAAAGATTATAAACATGCACAAAATAGAAAATTTATATTTATATTATTTTTTGTGAGAACATGGGGAAACAAGTCTCCTTAAATATATAAAAAAAAACTGTTTTCTCTAAATTGATAAAGAGTTGTACCTTACAACAAATCCAAAATATATTAATATGACTATAAATAGGTATAAGTTTAGTGCAGTAGAAGGCAATATGTTATAGCCACAAGCATTTGCAACTGTCAAAAGATAAATGAAAGTGAAGAACTTTTCCCAACACCATTTATTATCCATTCACAAACTTTCCCAAGATTCCAAACGAAGTCTAGACATAACACAAGTTTCAGAGGTATTGTAGATAGTGGAGTTGACAGCTCTTATTTGTTATGAGGAATTATGGGTAACTATTATTTAATGTTGTTAACCGTATTCCCTAAATTTCTCTTAAGCAATATATATTCAGAATTTTTCTTCGCGTCAAATAGCGGAATCTTGTTGTCAATAGTGTCTCCAGTGGTCTATTTGTAAGTTTACCAAAAAGTATTTGTGAAACATGATATATATATATATATATATATATATATATATATAAAATAAAAAAAAACATTAAATTAAATTAATGTTAATTAGTAGATACATATTATGCATTGTTATATATTGTTGCACAAATTGTCTGTATATAGTGTAAATAGTGACGTATTATTTTAAAATTATATTGTAATTTATTTTATCTTATTTTATTTATTAACAGCGATTATACAGGTTAGAAAAAGGTGGTAACACCTAAAGCAATCAAGAAATTTCGAGATGTTTCTTTTCCGACGAATTGGCTGGAAATTTCGCGAATGTTCTCTCACGCCAAGTATATAAAGACCGGAGATCGGGAAAGTTTTCAGATTGACTTCGGACTTCGATGAAAGCTGATCGCTTTGTTTACCGGCTAGTGTACCAGTGAACTTGTATAATCGCTGTATTCGAAGTTATTTTCATTGAAGCTTGTTTGGAAGCTTGATAGTGACTGTTCTTCGAATAACTTTTGTGAGATCTTGAAGAGAGAATAAATATTTTTAAACCATAAAAACTGTGCCATCATTGCCTCAGCGGAAAAATTCATAACAATATTAATTTCTGGACGGTGATTTTTTTTTTTCTTATACATTTTTGAGACATGGAATTCCAAAAGGTATTGACCCTCAAATACATGAATTTTTATTTTTACTGAATAAAATTTGAAATGAACTGGCAAATGGGTGTATTTAAAAGGGGAAGGGGAAAAAATACCACGTGGATATACTTTTACATCACAAAAAGCTACATTTTTCATGCATAAATTTTTCAGTATATGCAAAAATATAAATACTTTTGCATATACTGGCGTTACTCTTACCTTGTTTTTATCAGAAAACAATTTTTCCTGCGTGTTTTTATTACTTTTTATATAAATTATCATAATTGGTAACACCACCTCCAGAAATGAAATTGTACTCAACCAAAAGCGCCCAACAATGAAAATTGTCACAATTAAAGAAATGAACTGTCAAAGATTGTAGTTGCGTTCGGAAGAGATAAAATAGTTTTAGAAAAATTCAAAAAGCACTAAAAAACAAGGTTTTTACGTAAAAAGATGTGAGGTTTTAAATATACGATGCAGATCTATATCGCTATGCATTTAAGGGTTAAGTTAGAAAATACATGTTATGCATCATTGTTATATAATAATTTCTATTAATTAATTATTTTTTTCTTTCTTCTTTTTTTTTAATGATCCTTCCCCCTTTATATAAAACCGAAATTAATATCCAACCTCTCACTTCCATATCATAATTGTATTCTCCCGAAAATACAAACATTGAACGTATTAAATGTCATTTGGATTTATGCTCTTAAGTTACACGCGCCCGAAATAAGCGAATATGAAAAACTCACTTCTCATTTAATTTCTCTCTCTGCGCTAAAATCATCATAAGAAACTCGTGCGCGGAAACTTAATGATTATTTAATGTTTCCTCGCAGAAAACGTCCTAGAAGATAATGCATTAACTTTTCCATAACGCCATATGTAATGCCGAAATAAGGAGTTTTCATGCGAAATTAAAAACAAACTGGCATTACCATATAAAACGAAATAAACACTATTCCATATATATAATCAAAACGGGGCGAATAAATATGCTTCAGTTTTTTTTGTTTTTTATTATTTATCTACGTAACTACATACAGAAAGATACTAAAGGACAACTTCTGAATTTACATATTTTAATAAATACTGCACAGGAATGTGATGGCAGAAACGGCTGGAAAATGGATGTTTAGCGAAAATTCTATTTGCTTTTCTTAAGTGACATGATTGAAAATGATGCTGGTAGAAATGTGCTACCAATTTAATTCGAATTCATATTATTTTTTTTTTATTTTTTTCGGGAATTCAGTGAAGAAAACAGCGCATAAACTAGGCTTCAATACAAATAGACCAGAGGTTAATAATGGCATAAGTCATTTGAACGCGGTTGTAAGAAAACGTATTTTAAAGGTCTGGTTGGTTGTATTCAGATTATCTGGCGCAGTCAGCAACACGTGGGCTATAATGCGCCGAAACATTCGTCATTAGACAAGTCAACATACATTTACAAACACCCATGCCTAACACGGAACTCGAACCCGCAACCTCACGGTCTAGAGACTAGCACGCTAACCACTATACCGTTTGGTCGGCCTTTAAAGGTCTAGAAACTTATAGTAAATTTAAAATATTTTGTCTTTGCTGAACCTTTAACTACTGATTGCGGTCTGACAGATATCGAGTCATTTATTGTGGAAAAATTCCAAACCTTAAAATTTTTCAACTTTGACTTTTATATCCATTTTTCCGAAGCTATGTTTTTTTTTTTTAAATTTTGAACCAATGTTTACCGATTTGTTTAGCGAAGTATAGAGGCAACGTGTTATCCTTGCGCAAAAATATCAAACCAACCACAGTAGTTAAGGGGTCCGAGGTGGCAAAAAAATTCAAAATTATCGATTTTTTTTTTTATTCGAAATTATAGCCTGAACTTTTGTTTTTAAATATATTTAAAAGTCAGGTGTTTTTTATGGTGATGGACTTTTTTCGGTGAAGCTAAAATCAACAATTTTGCTGTTTATGGTATTTATTTGAATTTTTCTGATTTTTTTTTTTTTTTATTTAAAAACTTGTATATTCTTTTGAAATTTTGGAAAATATTTCATGTTACAATTTTGAATATAATTGGGCATAGATTTTAATTTTTTTTTTTTTTTTTATTACTTTATTTCAGTTTTAGTATTAAAATGTCATGAAAAAAATCAAAAATTCTCCAGGAAACAACAATTTTTGCTTTAATTAATGAAAGAATGTGTCAGATAACAAATCCATGCCCAATTATATTAACATATATTTAAATAGCCTGTACAAAAAAAATTGTACAATTTAGTGAAAAATTGAAACGCAAGGAGCATTACTTAAAAAATAAAAATTTCAAAGTTGAAATGTTCTAAAATGAGAAATACTTGAAATAAATTTTTGAAATTTAAAATTTACATTTATTATCAAATCATTAAAATACATTAATAACGTCATGCATTTTGATATGTAACTTTTTAACAAAGGATTTTCCCTGCCCTGTCCCCTTAACGTTTAAACTGTACAGTATATGTTCCCTTCAACGACCCCTCATTGGTTATTAAATATAATATACTAACATATATACCTTAGCTCTGTATTTCATAAAAAGTGGACTTAAGCCATTTTCTTCTTTAGTCTGCATGTGCTTACACGAGATGTTTTATAATCTTTTCACTGGATTTGCTCGCTTTTCTTCAAAGTTAATTTTTGTTTTACGCGGGTTTTTTTTCCCGATTGCTTTGATATTAAGAATGGAGAGCAAATTTAGAGCTAAGCCTATTTATATAAGGATGTAATATTTAGTTTTTTAGTTGGGAAGACATAAGATAAGGAGCTGGAGTATTTGTGCGGGACTGTCTCTGGCGCTATAAAGTGAAATCGCCCAACTTCTGTGTCTGATTGTTCAGTGAAAGCTGTCAAGGATAAGCTAAGACTCCTTCAATGTCCGCCTATCCGACTGTCAGGCCTTCGCTAATAGTCCGAGAGGCGACTGCAATTTTTGGACCCCATCGAACATCATTCTGAATTTTTTATAGAAATTGGAGAAAAGTGAGTAGATTAGGAAACCACTGGTCTGCCGTGGCAAAAATGACCGAAACCGATCAAAAATCGACTTAAAATGAGTTGAACTTAAATCCGATTGGAAAATATGTCATAACTTGCCAAAAAGAGAACAAACTTTTTCGTCTGGCAACTCACTGCATTTTGATTTTCAATGAGAAAAAGCGCAAACGATTTCTGATCTCTGGCTAGGAAAACTTTTTTCTTTTAAAAGTAAGCCAAATTGGCGACATCAGTTACGTCATCAGTGACGTAATATGTATTGCCAATTTGGCTCATTTGTGAAAAATACAAGTAAGCCATAGCCACACATCCGAATCGTTTGCAACCTTCTTAATTGAAAATAAGAGTGAGGGTTACCAAATAAAAAAAAAAATGCTCATTATTTGGCAAGTTATGGCGCATTTGGCCATTGGATTTAGTTCAACTTATTAAAAGTCGATTTTTGACCAGTTTCGGCCATTTTTGCCGGGGCAGACCAGTGAATTCGTAATCTACTCACTTTTCTCCATTTTCTATAAAAATTCCGAATGGTGTTAGATGGGGTCCAAAAATTGCAGTCGCCTCTCAGTTTATAAGGCCACCTCCCTGTTTGACACATAGATATAAATAAACAACTGAATAGACTGTTTCGATGGCAATGCAAGGGAAAAAACCCGCCGATGGTTGATGATGATGATGGGTGGACAATAAAATAATCACAATTAACTTTTATAGTTGGTTGGGAACGCGAGAAACCTTGTAAAGTGCTAGAGTAGATATTTTTGTCCACATTATTACTAATTAAAGTCTACTATTGACTGTTCTCTTATGTACAACATAAGATTTTTAGACTGAGAGGCAACTGCAATTTTTGGACCCCATCGAACATCATTCGGATTGTTTTATAGAAATTGGAGAAAAATGAGTAGATTACGAATCCACTGGTCTGCCGTGGCAAGAATGGCCGAAATTGATCAAAAATCGACAACTAATAAGTTGAACTAAATCCAATTGCCAAATGCGCCATAACTTGCCAAATAATGAGTATTTTTTTTTAATTTGGTAAACCCCACTCTTTAATTTTCAATTAAGAAGGTTGCAGACTATTCGGATGTGTGGCGATGGGTCACTTGTATCTTTCACTAATGAGCCAAATTGGCAATAAACATTACGTCACTGATGACGTAACTGATCTCGCCAATTTGGCTTACTTTTAAAAGATACAAGTTTTCAGAGTCAGAGATCAGAAATCGTTTGCGCTTTTTCTCATTGAAAATCAAAATGTAGTGGTTCACCATACGAAAAAGTTTGTTATCTTTTTGGCAAGTTATGACAAATTTGGCAATCAGATTTTTGTTCAACTCATTCCAAGTCGATTTTTGATTAGTTTCGGCCATTTTTGCCACGGCAGATCAGTGGATTCGTAATCTACTCACTTTTCTCCAATTTCTATAAAAAATTCAGAATGATGTTCGATGGGGTCCAAAAATTGCAGTCGCCTCTTGGACTATTTATTGTCAATCCTCAGCAATCCGTATTTTTTTTTGGTCTATCCAACGATCTGGCAATGGCTTCATTTTCTAAGCGTTAAGCAGTCTATCCAGTTATTTATTTAAATCGATTATTTAACATGTCATAGGGTGTACTTTTTCTTAGCATGGAGAAGTTCAATAGGCTCATCAGGCCAAAATACGGTTGGCTTTGAAAACACTCAATATAATCTAATGACTGGTTGTTTTGAAATTTTCTGAAGAGCTATGTGAAGGTCAAAATGCAACGTAAAATTGTAGTAACATATAACATTAAGTTTTTTGAACTTGGTTAGAGACTTGGTATCGACATCTGAGCTAGCACTTATTTTTTTTTCCCGCCATTCTACTCTAAAATTAGATGAAAGATAGAAACGAAATTTTTCTTTTGCTGAGTTTAAGAATGTCAACTTTGGTTACCAATTAATTTAACAATTTATTTGGCTAATTCTTCACAGCACTATTTTTGTTGATGTTTTTTAAAGACCGCTGTTTGGTTTACTTTAAAGTTACTTTAAATAATTGTTTTTTTAAAATTACTTTCTTTCAATAGGTTTTTTCATATTTAATTAGACAATTTTCGATTTTTCGCCTAAAAGATTATCTTAAAACACCTAAATGTCTAGAAATATGACAAAAAATTAAAAACTTGCATAACATTTATTGGAACTCGTCTTAAAGATGATGAATTGTGGAAATTGTGAAACAGTAATAATAACTGAATTAAATTAATTACCTTTTTTGACAAAGTTGCGCTAACTAAATGCACTTAAATCTTACTGACTTTTACACTGCACAAAATGTTCATGAACAATTTGAAATACAGCATGGAGACCCTTTTACTAATTATATATGTAATTCTAAAAAAAGCACTATCTTTTTAATGTTATTAAAAATAATATTGGTTGGTTGGTTTGTGCTCTCAATGATATTTACTTATGCACACTAAGGCTGTTATCTATAGCTTAACGTGGATTCCGAACCACAACGAACATTCATGCCTAAACCGGGATTCGAATCAGTTGGTTGGTTGTTTTCAGATTATCTGGCGCCGTCAGCAACACGAGGGCTATAATGTGCTGAAACATTCGTCATTAGTCAAGCCAATATACATTTACAAACACCCATGCCTAACACGGGACTCAAACCCGCAACCTCGTGGTCTAGAAGCTAGCACGCTAACCACTGTACCATTTGGTTGGCAGGATTCGAATCAGAAACTTTTGGCATGCGAAGCCAAACCACTAACCAAACAGGAATCAGGTAGGCAAAAATAATATTGAAAGATACAAACTAGAAGACAGCAAAAGGGAAACTCTACCTGAATAACAGCTTTTGATATTGAATATTTAACATCATGACAGTTGTTTTTCAGCCATGCTATGCTCAAACTTGCAGGGACTAACGTAAATTACGTCATGCAAAATTTAAAAAAAAAAAAAATTCACCCCTCATGACACAATCAGTGACGTTTGATCGACCCCACTTCTAAAATTACGTCACGTTGCTGCCATCCTTCCTTCCTTTTAAATTTATAATAACCCCTCTGTTTCTAAAATGTAATAAAATAACGCATAAAAACGGAGTGTTTAATATAAATCCTTTTTATGCATTTTAAATATCAAAAACATTTCTATTAGCAAAATGTGCGGCAAACTACGCTTCAAAATTTATTTATTAATAATTAATAGTTTAAAAAACTAAAAAATACGCTTTAATAGAAAAGTGAACTAAAAAGTAGAAAATAATTTTAAATAAGTTTGAAATAAGAATAGAGTGATTAACAAGAAATATTTATTTTATCGTAAAAAAGCGTGGGGTGCTTTTTAAGATATTTTCATAATGGCTCTACTCTTACCAATATCTGTCATTAAATATTTTCAACAATTGACATCAAGCACCCCACGCTTTTTTACGATAAAATAAATATGTCTTGTTAATCACTCTATTCTTATTTCAAACTTATTTAAAATTATTTTCTACTTTTTAGTTCACTTTTCTATTAAAGCGTATTTTTCAGTTTTTTTAAACTATTAATTATTTTCTACTTTTTAGTTTGGTTTTCTATTAAAGCGTGTTATTTAGTTTTTAAACTATTAATTATTTTTTCTGTAAACTCTAATTTTTTTTTAGTTAGTGTACGAAACTCTCCAGTTGTTTCTGCCAATAGTCACATGCTTATCTCAAATTTAAGTCATGTGTATGCCACCGTATTATTTGGCACAAAACACTACCGTGTCTCTGAATATGAAAAATCACTAATCCTGAAGATCCTGGTAAGGATAATGCGACTAAAAAAAACACGCTTTGTATAACTGTCTTTCAAACGACAAATCTTTCAAACGGCACACCAGGGTTCGATTCCGGAAAAAGTTGGTTGGTTGGAATTTAACGGCGCAAGGGCAACACTATTAATCCTTGTGATAAAGCGACAAACTTATTGTTGTTGTTGTTGTATTCAGATTATCTGGCGCTGTTAGCAACACGAGGGCTATAATGCACCGAAACATTCATCATTTGACAAGCCAACATACATTTACAAGCACCCATGCCTACACGGGACTCGAACCCGTAACCTCGCGGTCCAGAAGCTAGTACGCTAACCACTATACCGTTTGGTCGGCGACAAACTTATTGAATTATTGAACTGTCATCGGTCCTTAATAAGTATGCCAAATTTGGAGTTGGTTGGTTGGTTGTATTCAGATTATCTGGCACAGTCAGCAACACGAGGGCTATAATGCGCCGAAACATTCGTCATTAGACAAGCCAACATACATTTACAAACACCCATGCCTAACACGGGACTCGAACCCGCAACCTCACGGTCTAGAAGCCAGCACGCTAACCACTATACCGTTTGGTCGGCCCAAATTTGGAGTTAATCCGACGTTTTGAAGGGGGTCAAAATCATGTTCAAAGATTCCGTTACATACTAACATACAAACATACATACGTCTGAAGCTAATAAAAGCGTATTAAAAATGAACTTCACACTCATATCCACATACAAATACCTCTAATTTATTCTGATCAAAACAATTTTATTATTTATTTACTAAACATTTTGGAAACAGGAAAGAGTTTCAACAATGGTCGGTTCAATGCTATTTTAACATTGTTGGATGACGGCAAGTTGGTTTATTAGTATTCCGTAAAGATGACCTTTTAGAGAGAGTAACAGCTCCAAAATTTGATAGAATGCATTTTCATAGACATCGAATATATCTACAAGTTTCAGCCCAATTGTATGACGACTAGGGGTTTAAATAGGCGTCCACATTTGGATGACCGCAAGATTGAATGACCGCAATTAGGCGTCCGCAAGGTTAACTAGGCCTCCATCGACTCACTCACAAAATCGAAGTTAAAATAACGGATTTAAAAAAATCCTATATTTAATGTAGTTTTGTGTTTTATGTGTTTTATGGCGCAATGGAAACATTCAGGCCATTTGGAGCTTATTATAATATAAATTTTATTAATGTGATTCTTTGTCATATGATCTATTGAAATGATTGAAGCTAACAATTCGACCACCTTCCTGTAGCGGACCATCACATTCGACAAACCCCCTTCATCTACAACGTGTGTCGTAATTTATGCATGTCCTCAAAGTCTAGTTTTCTTGGTGATGATATTTTCACTAAAAATCTAGGTTTTAAAAAATGTATGTAAGAAAAATTGGTGAGTTACAGTTTGAGGTTTGAAGTTAAACTCTCCCGAACCATGAAAAATCTTAGTGATGATTTAGAAAACTTAAAATGACAGTTTGTTCCATTATTGCTTGCGAGTTATTATATCCAATTTAATTTTTTATACTAAATAAGTTTTGGATTTGTACCGAATATAAAAAAAATTGAAAATAAAAATGGTTCAAATTTTACAAAATGTTTGGAAAAAATTAAATACCGCTATTTTAGTGTAAAATATTTAATCAAATTGGAAAAATTAAAATACATTTACTCAAAAATTTTCCCATTAATCACTTAATTGGATATTTAAAATTGTTGTATCCTATACCCGCTTAAAGTACTTTAAAAAATGTCAGTTCAATAATGGACATTTTGTACTAATAACAATGCTTTACTCTAATCATATAGTCAAGTTAACAATACACTGTTAGGTAAAAACTAATAGTGTTTAGATTGATATAAATGTGTCTCTTTAAAGTGTAATTGTTGAGTTCGGACAGCACAATCAATCTTTTTTTTCGCATTATTTGAATCGTAGCTTGTGAGACTAGAATTTAAATTTGTCTTCCTTTGAAAGCATTTATTTATATTTTTTCTGCAAGTTGTTTAAGCGTTGAATGATAAAGTTCCGAATGATTTAGTGGTGTTAGAAGCATTTGTAAGTTTGCTTTATTTTCTTTCATCATAATTTTATTATACAGCTAATGGCTACAATGTAAGATAATCATTAATTTTTTATTCGATTAACATAATAGTCCGAGAGGCGATTGCAATTTTTGGACCCCATCGAACATCATTCTGAATTTTTTATAGAAATTGAAGAAAAGTGAGTAGATTACGAATCCACTGGTCTGCCGTGGCACAAATGGACGAAACTGATCAAAAATCGACTTGGAATGAGTGAAACTAAAATCCGATTGACAGATATGTCATAACTTGCCAAAAAGAGAACAAACTTTTTCGTCTGGCAACCCACTGCAAATTCATTTTCAATGAGAAAAAGCGCAAACTATTTCTGATCTCTGGCTCGGAAAACTTGTATATTTTAGAAGTAAGCCAAATTGGCGACATCAGTTACGTCATTAGTGACGTAATGTTTATTGCCAATTTGGCTCATTTGTGAAGGATGCAAGTAAGCCATAGCCACACATTCGAATCGTCTGTAACTTTCTTAATTGAAAATTAAAGAGTGAGGGTTACCAAATAAAAAAAAGTTATCATTATTTTGCAAGTTATGGCAAATTTAGCAATTGGATTTAGTTCAAGAGCATTTTAGAGCATTTTTTTTTTATTTGGTAACCCTCACTCTTATTTTCAATTAAGAAGGTTGCAAACGATTCGGATGTGTGGCTATGGCTTACTTGTATTTTTCACAAATGAGCCAAATTGGCAATAAATATTACGTCATTGATGACGCCCAATATGACGCCACTAAGCGGTCCAATTTGTTTGCGGCCTACAGACAGTACAGAAAATGGGAAAAAAATCAAGATTCATGGTATGGACTTTTTTACATAATTTTAATTGGTACAGTACCCCCAAAAAAACCTCAGAACGATGGCTTTATCTTCGGTTCTAATTATCGTAGAATCTTACGGTTTGCACCAAAATGTTTTGCATACGATTTTCTATAAATCTGATGCAATTTCTTTTTCTTGAGGGACCGTTTACTAAGTAAAAGTAAGGCTATCTTCGAAAATTTCAATACGAACGCTTATTTTTTATCATTTCATTCGATTCAGAATACATCATTTACTCTATATACCAAATTTCAATGCATTATGTTGAAAAACAGGTCACTTATGAGCGAAAATGTTTCGACCATTTTTTGACCGATCTTCAGGGAGAATTTCCATAAAACGAAAGGTATTTTTAAGGTTCTACTTCACAGAGGGAGAAATCGAACGGTCAGTGAGGCGTTTCCCGACGTTATAAAATACAAATATTCTAAAATTGCATAGAAACTACTTGGATTTATAGTGACATGTTTAAGATTAATACAAAAATAGCAAGTAAACGCAAAAGTAACATAATTTATTTACAACTTTAACTTAAACTTAAGATGTGCATTCTTCACACGAAATAAATAAAATATCGAAAACTGTAATTGCAGAAGTATAACTGATAATTAGAAAATTAATAAATATAAAATGCAGGCATTAGTAAACAGTATTCAGCAAAGTGTGATTATTTTACAGAAACATTTCACTGTAAACACAAATGTAACTTGATCGTTGAAATTATTTATAAAATGAAAAAATCACCTGATTCAGTAAAATTTTTAAAGGATAACTTATTGAAATTGCTTAAAAAATGTGGTTTTAAATAAATGTAATTTAAGGAAGTAAATTTTTTTTAAAAGAAGGACATTGTTGAAAATCACACAAAACATATGTTCCACGATTCCAAACACGTTAGACAGATTAAAAATATACATACAAAAAATAAAACTGCTTTGTTTGTATAAAATAATATTTTTTGTTTTGTAATCTCAAGAAATTATGTTCCGATTCACCCCGCTGTTCCTGTTCACCCTATTTTACGATAATTGAACGTTGTGCGATTTTCCACACCTCTAGTTTACCTTGAATTAATCTTTGATAGTTTTCAAAAGTCGTCTACTATACGGTCCCTTAAAGTGAACGTTTTTTACATTTTCGCAAAAAAATCGAGAACTAAAAGTCAAAATGAAAAGAAAAAATTGGGGTGGGGTTTCAGACCATGGTGAATCTAATAAAAGCAAAAAAAAAAAAAAAAATGTTTCTATTAAAAAAAAATATAAAATTGTTTTATTAATTAATAATTAATTATTAAAAAAGAAATTGATGCAAAAGTTGATTACTATTTATGTTTGGCCATTTACAAACTATCTTTTGAAAAAAAAATTACTGAAATATATCAAATATTTAAGTATTTATGGCCAAAAAACCAACTTTTTTATTTAACATTGATTTATCATTTTCGTTTTATCATTTAAATTACAAACCATTCATTAGAAATTACGAATTTTTGTATTTCGTATTCTTTTTTAATGCTGAATCCAAATATAGAATAATATTATGAGGTTGCTATTGAACTTTTTAAAGTTTGGTTCTGTTTTAATATGTAGATGACCCCTCATGATAAAAAAAAAACTACATACAATTATTAAAAACCTTCCACGATTTACAACAGTACCTTTTGTTTGTTATTTCAACAATTAGAACAAAAGATATAGCCATCGTTCTGATTATTTTTTTTGGGGTACTGTACGGATGTATGTGTATGTATGATGTTTACGGATGCATGTAGATGTAATGTGTTAACTATTTAAAACTGAGTTCTTCACTATGTGCCTGAAGAAACAATATGAAGCTTTTACCAAGATGGTTTTTCATTAAGAATAAATGCAGGAATAACTTAACCGAATCTTATTTGAATGATTTATTAAGATAGACTGCGACATACAACGTCTCTTTCATAAAATAAACTGAACAATTTCGACCGTCATCGTTTAACAATTGATGTCTACTAAAACGTGGCAGTACAGTTAATACTTTTATTAAAAGTTAGGTCAACTCGCATTGTCCGTTTGGAACAAAAGATTCACTTCTTTATTAGATTTTAACCTACTAATAAAGAAAATTACTATTTTTTATTAATTATTTAAAAGAAGAATCAAATATCAATTGTAATTTTATTAAAATAAGAAAATGTCATTAATTTTCTTTTCAGTTTTCAGAAATGCTATACATTTTTAAGTCGATAATAATTAAAAATACATATAATGGTGCATACGGCTTCGAAAAGCTTTAACACAAGTCATACGGCCCCCCATTTAAAAGTTAGTGACGAACTCTGATCTAAAGAATAAAGCTAACTTTTCTACAAATGTGTGGTAGGACCACACCAATACTCATATTCACCAAGCCAATAGCTGAACTAATATTAATTTCAATAGTTCAGACAACGTTATGCTGTTTACCAAGACGATTCAGTCACCATTTCGATTTATCTTAGCTAAGTTAGCTCGATATAATGCCGTATCCACGATATCTAGACAAACAAGATATCTAAACACTTCCAAATCTTGAGGGTATTAAAAGTTTATTGAACTTGATACTTAGTACAAAAATATTATTAAATTATACCTCTATAAATATCTAGATTCTAGTCCAATGATTTAAGTAATCTATAATAATAAAACAAGCTGTGTGTCTGTCTGTGGCTCTGTGGATCTATAGAAACCTACTTAAAATTGGAGTAGAGTTCTGAAATTTTCAGCATAAGTAGTTTTGGCGTTCTAATTTTAAGCATCACAAACAGAATGTTAAAATTTTAGTTAGTTATTTTTTAATTAATTTTTTCAATTAATTAATATTTTACAAAACGATATCTAATAGGGCCACAGCTCTAAAATTTTCAACATAAGTAGTTTTGACCTTCTAATTGGACTACTTTTTAAAACAGAATTTAAAAAAAAATTTCAGTTCCCCCGTTATTAATTTATTTTTTAATTAATTAATATATATATATTACAAAACGATTTCAAATAGGGCTACAGCTTTGAAATTTTCAGCATTAAAAGTTGTGGCCTTCTAATTGGATTTTTCAAAAACAGAATTAAGAAAAAAATTTAATTAATTAACAAATATTTTACAAAACGATTTGTAATTGGGCTACATTTCTGAGATTCTCAACACAAGGAGTTTTGGCCATCTAATTGGACTTTTGACAAAAAGAATGTTAAAATTTTAATTTGTTTTTTAATAATATTTTCACAAAAAGCTACTTCAAATTTCCCTAGAGCTCTGAAAGTTTCAACATAGGCCATTTTGGCCTTCTAATTTTGCTTTCTACTAACACGCGTTAAAATAATCTTAAAGGGGTGCAACGCGAGGCCTCACAGCTAACTAAAATATTGCACATGTTAAAATTTCGTAGCGAAGCACGGGTATTTAGCTAGTGACTAATAAAACTGAATGCAAAATTATAAATCATCAGATATATTACAATATAATAAATGGTCCTAGTAAATGCTATGAAAATTGACCAATTATCAATATATTTCCAATGTTCTCTATCATTTATATAGTTGGTACTTGCATATTATTGCGTAGAAAGTTGGGGATTCATTTTGTCCGTCGAAACGTTGGTCCGGACTGATGATCGGTTCCACAGGAAACTGAGACATTTCATGGGAGCGGGCCTGACACTGGACCGAGCCAAACCGGACTTCTGAGAAACATAGGTTTCACGCACTTTTCGTCCCTAACGGTCAGCAGAATAACACCCTACTACCTCATGATTTGAAGACACCTTCTGCAAACAATTTCTAGATATGTTCAATGTATCTTTATCGTAAAGGGGTTATTTGTATTATTGTGATAAAAATGTAATTATGTTCTTCCAGGCTGGGACACGGCATCAAAATAAAAATGGAGGGGAATTTGAAGGAGCCATATTTCCAGAAGTTACAGTCACCGCACAGAAAGCTGAACATGTGGTAAACAGCTCGCTTTGCCATTTGGGGAAATACATCTCCCGTTGAATTTTCGACCACTAAGCTCTCCTTTTTAGGGAAACTCGACCCTTCTCCCCTTGTGGTTTGGATAGTTCATTCTCTATATTGGGAAACTCGTCCCCCACTATGTGATGAACGGCTTGCCTTGCCATTTAGGGAAATCCATCTCCATTGCAGTTTCGGTAAATTAACTCTCCTTTTTTTAGGGAAACTCGACCCTTCCCCCTTTGTGGTTTTGATACATCATTCTTCACAAGGCGAAACTCGTACCCATTTCTGAGGTGAACGGCTAGCCTTGCCATTTGGAGAAATCCATGTCCCGTTGCAGTTTCGGCAAATAAACTCTCCTTTTTTAGGGAAACTAGACACTTTCCCCACCTGTGGTTTGGGCAGCTAGTTCTCTATAAGGAGAAACTCGTCTTCCACTATGTGATGAACGGCTCGCCTTGCCATTTAGGGAAATCCCTATCTCGTTTAGATTTTCGACAACTAAGCTTTCTTTTTTAGGGAAACTCGACCTTTCCCCTTTGTGGTTTGGACAGTCCGTTCTCTACATGGGGAAACTCGTCCCCCACAATGTGGTGATCAGTTCGCCTTGCCATTTAGGGAAATCCATCTCCCGTTACATTTTCGACAGCTAATCTTTCCTTTTTAGGGAAACTCGACCCTTTCCCCCTTTAAGGGTTTTCATACATCATTCTTCACACGGAGAAACTCGTACCTAACTCTGGGGTGAACGGCTATCCTTGCCATTTGGAGAAATCCATGTCTCATTGCAGTTTCGGCAAATAAACTCTCCTTTTTTAGGAAACTCGACCATTCCCCCCTTGTGGTTTGGACAGCTCGTTCTCTATAAATGGAAACTCGTCCCCCACTATGTGATGAACGGCTCGCCTTGCCATTTAGGGAAATCCATATTCCGTCACATTTTCGACAACTAAGCTTTCCTTTTTAGGGAAACTCGACCCTTCCCCCTTGTGGTTTGGACAGTCCGTTCTCTACATGGGGAAACTCGTCCACCACGATGTGGTGAACGGCTCGCCTTGCCATTTGGAGAAATTCACGTTGCAGTTTCGACAACTAAGCTCTTCTTTTTTGGAAAACTCGACCCCTCCCCCTTTGCGGTTTGGACAGCACGTTCTCTATTTGGGGAAACTCGTCCCCCACTATGTGATGAACGGCTTGCCTTGCCATTTAGGGAAATCCATATCCCGTCACATTTTCGACAACTAATCTTTCCTTTTTAGGGAAACTCGACCCTTTCCCCCTTTGTGGTTTTGATACATCATTCTTCACACGGAGAAACTCGTACCTAACTCTGAGGTGAACGGCTATCCTTGCCATTTGGAGAAATCCATGTCTCATTGCAGTTTCGGCAAATAAACTCTCCTTTTTTAGGAAACTCGACCATTCCCCCCTTGTGGTTTGGACAGCTCGTTCTCTATAAATGGAAACTCGTCCCCCACTATGTGATGAACGGCTCGCCTTGCCATTTAGGGAAATCCATCTCCCGTTATATTTTCGACAGGTAATCTTTCCTTTTTAGGGAAACTCGACGCTTTCCCCCTTGTGGTTTGGACAGCTCGTTCTCTATATGGAGAAACTCGTCCCCCACAATGTGGTGAATAGCTCGCCTTGCCATTTGGAGAAATTCACGTTGCAGTTTCAAGAACTAAGCTCTACTTTTTAGGAAGACTCGACCCTTCTCCCTTTATAGTTTGGACAGCTCGTTCTCTCTATGGGGAAACTCGTCCCCCACTATGTGATGAACGGCTCACCTTGCCATTTAGGGAAATCCATATTCCGTCACATTTTCGACAACTAAGCTTTCCTTTTTAGGGAAACTCGACCCTTCCCCCTTGTGGTTTGGACAGTCCGTTCTCTACATGGGGAAACTCGTCCACCACGATGTGGTGAACGGCTCGCCTTGCCATTTGGAGAAATTCACGTTGCAGTTTCGACAACTAAGCTCTTCTTTTTTGGAAAACTCGACCCCTCCCCCTTTGCGGTTTGGACAGCACGTTCTCTATTTGGGGAAACTCGTCCCCCACTATGTGATGAACGGCTTGCCTTGCCATTTAGGGAAATCCATATCCCGTCACATTTTCGACAACTAAGCTTTCCTTTTTAGGGAAACTCGACCCTTCCCCCTTGTGGTTTGGACAGTCCGTTCTCTACATGAGGAAACTCGTCTCCCACAATGTGGTGAACGGCTCGCCTTGCCATTTGGAGAAATTCACGTTGCAGTTTCGACAACTAAGCTCTTCTTTTTAGGAAAACTCGACCCCTCCCCCTTTGCGGTTTGGACAGCATGTTCTCTATTTGGGGAAACTCGTCCCCCACTTTGTGATGAACGGCTTGCCTTGCCATTTAGGGAAATCCATATCTCGTCACATTTTCGACAACTAAGCTTTCCTTTTTAGGGAAACTCGACCCTTCCCCCTTGTGTTTTGGACAGTCCGTTCTTACATGGAGAAACTCGTCCCCTACTATATGGTGAACGGCTCGCCTTGCCATTTGGGGAAATCCATCTCCCGTTGCAGTTTCGACAGCTAAATTTTCCTTTTTAGGGAAACCGGACCCTTCCCTCATTGTGGTTTGGACAGCTCGTTCTCTATATGGGGAAACTCGTCCCCACTATGTGATGAACGGCTTGCCTTGCCATTTAGGGAACTCTATCTCCCTTTACATTTTCGGCAACTAAGCTATCTTTTTTAGGAAAACTCGACCCTTCCCCCTTGTGGTTTTGACTATCCTTCTTCATACGGGGAAACTCGTACCCAACTATGAGGTGAACGGCTTGCCTGCTAATTGGGAAAATCCTTTTGCCATTCCAATTTCAACAACTAATATCCCTTTTTTGGATAAATTTGATCCCTCCCCTCCCTCCCTGTAGTTTGGATAGCTCCTTCTACCTACGAAGAAACTTGTTCCCTGTTATGCGGATTGGTTTACAATTTGTAACGATGTAGTTGAGTTACATCTCTCAGCTTTTGTCAGCCGACCCGACCTTCCCTGATCCGAGTTCAGAAAAAGCACCTTTTGGATCGTTTTTAACAGAATGATAATTTCTACCCAGGGATGACTGAAGAACTGATTTTTCAATCTTCATGACAGACTTTCCATCCTCTGCAAGATACAGCAGTTTCAACGTTCACAACAGTCAAGTCAAGAAATAGATTTTAACACGTCAAGAGAGATTTTTAGTTTAATCTTCCAAAAACTACATTCGAACAACCAATAAGACTTTTCTTATGAAGAAATGTATCGACTGTAGAATTTGTTTGTCTTTTTTCAATAAATTTAATCAAACAAGAAATGAAATCCTAGTCTTGCTTTTGATGTAAGTATTAGGGTATAAAATGTAATTGTAAAATTATTTTGCATCAAATATTTACTAAGTGATACAGTTTGGAAAGGTAATAAAAATGTCTAAAAAATGCAAGTCATTGTTTCTTTTTACTCTAATAAAAAGCCCCTTGCCCCTTTAGCCCTCCTGTTAACTCCCACAGATAATAAATATGTATTGAATGAGCAATACCAAGAATAGCTATATTTTTTCTTTAAAAGACTACATTTGAGGTGTAGTCTCTTGATTGCTACCTCACTTGGACGTCAAAATGTTGTCACGGAAAAGTTTGTGGT
This sequence comes from Linyphia triangularis, assembly GCA_963978545.1. Lineage (NCBI taxonomy): Eukaryota > Metazoa > Arthropoda > Arachnida > Araneae > Linyphiidae > Linyphia > Linyphia triangularis. The sequence continues at coordinate 11,004,897 of OZ021729.1, read as the reverse complement.
GACTAGCGCAAAATGGGTCGACCTACCACGCCTTATCAGACTGATTCAATCCAGTACCATTGTCGATTATGTAAATTATCATCTTTGTTAACTGCCAACCTCGAGACCTGAAATTACTATGTATGGCTCTATCTTTTTTCTGATTTTCACTTGGGTTACTAGCAGCATGTTGTACTTGTCTGTTTTTTTGTTTCCTGAATACTTCCCAGGAGAAATTTTATACCTAATCATTTTTCAATAGTTTTAATAATAGTCGACTCTTTAAAAACGCCTCCTTACTCTTTTTACTTTGCCACTATCTACCACGCAATGTACAGTATCCCCCCCCCCCCCACCACCACCAAAAAAAAAATCAGAGTGATGGCTATATCTTCGGTTCTAATAATTGTAGAATCTTACGGTTTGCACCAAAATGTTTTGCTTACGATTTTCTATATATCTGATGCAATTTTTTTCTTTAAGGGACTGTTTACTAAGTAAAAGTAACGCTATCTTCAAAAATTTCAATACGAACCTATATTTTTTTATCATTTCATTCGGTTTAGAATACATCATTTACGCTAAATACCAAATTTCAATGCATTATGTTGAAAAACACATCACTTATGAGCGAAAATGTTTCGACCATTTTTTGATCGATCTTCAGGGAGAATTTCCATAAAACGAAAGGTATTTTTAAGGTTCTACTTCACATCGGGAGAAACCGAACGGTCAGTGTGGCGTTTCCCTGACGTTAAAAATTACCAATATTAGTCTAAAACTGCATAGAAACTACATAGATTTATAGTGTTATGTTTAAGATTAATACAAAAATAGCAAGTAAACGCAAAAGTAACATAATTTATTTACAACATTAAAGATGTGTATTCTTCACACGAAATAAATAAAATATCGAAAACTGTAATTGCAGAAGTATAACGTATACTACTGATAATTAGAAAATTGATAAATATAAAATGTAGGCATTAGTAAACAGTATTAAGCAAAGCGTGATTATTTTACAGAAACATTTCGCTGTAAACACAAATGAAACTTGATCGTTGAAATTATTTATAAAATAAAGAAATCACATGATTCAGTAAAATTTTTATAGGATAACTTATTGAAATTGCTTAAAAAATGTTGTTTTAAATAAATGTAATCTAAGAAAGTAATTAAAAAAAAAAAAGAACACTGTTGAAAACCACACTAAACATGTTCCACGATTTCAAACATGTTAGACAGATTAAAAAAATATATATAAAAAATAAAACTGCTTTGTTTGTATAAAATAATATTTCTTTTTGTAATTTCAAGAAATTATGTTCCTATTCACCCCATTTTACGATAATTGAACGTTAAGCGATTTTCACACCTCTAGTTTACCTTGAATTAATCTTTGATAGTTTTCAAAAGTCGTCTACTGTACGGTCCCTTAAAGTGAGCGTTTTTCGCTACAAAATCGAGAACTAAAAGTCAAAATGGAAAGAAAAAAATTGTGGGGTGGGGGTGGGGGGTGGGGGGGGTTAGACCATGATAAATCTAATGAAGGCAAAAAAAATATCCGTTTCTATTAAAAAAAATGTAAAATTGTTTTATTAATTAATAATTAATTATTAAAAAAGAAATAGATGCAAAAGTTGCTTGCTATTTATGTTTGGCCATTTAACAAACTATCTTTTGAAAAAAAAAATTTACTGAAATATATTAATTATTTAAGTATTTATGGCCAAAAAACCAACTTTTTTATTTAACATTAATTTATCATTTTCTTTTTATCATTTAAATTACAAACCATTCATTAGAAAATTACGAATTTTTGTATTTTGACATTTTTTTGGATGCTGAATCCAAATATGGGATAATATTATGAGGTTGCTATTGAACTTTTTAAAGTTTGGTTCTGTTTTAATATGTAGATGACCCCTCATGACAAAATAAACTACATGAAATTATTAGAAACCTTCCACGATTTACAACGGTACCTTTTGTTTGTTATTTCAACAATTAGAGCACAAGACATAGCCATCGTTCTGATTTTTTTTTTTTTTTTTTGGGTACTGTACCGACTGTGCTGACTGAATTACGGCCGGAACAGGTTGATACCAAATTATGTAAGAACATTTGCTAAAAAATGCCAAAATCCCCCCCCCCCCCCATCTTCTCTTATACAATGTCCACCACCGTTAAGCTCTTCTTCAATTTTATATTACACTACACCGCTGCACATCTATATGAATTTAAAAAAAAAAAAAAAAAATTCTAATTCTTGTTTACATCTGTCAGAATTAAAATTCTGATATTATCCCCAGTAAAATTCTCCCCGCTTCAAACATTTCTAAATCAAATATTTTGAATTACGATAGTCCTTTTCCAAACAAAGGTATTGTAATGGTTGTAGTATTGTTATAACTCTATCACCGATATTTCTATCTATGATGATCTAGTATAGTCAATCATCAAGCATGAATTTAAAGCAAATGAGATTTTTTAAAGAATAACCTGAACGCTAGCTTTAATTTTTTTTTCTTGTAATAACTGTTTCAAAGAGGTAACAATCATTACTGAAATCTTTAATAACATGGTTTATAAGTTTTAATTGGTTTATGTGCAATATAAAACTTCAAAGTTGCATTTTCCTACAAGTTACTATAGTGAAGGTTCTTGAAAATAGACAATATAATATCTTTTTATAGCTTTCCACAATTCCCATGGGTTGTAAAAGTAATTACTATCTTTGCAATTCATAAAGGAAAGACAATATACATTACATGTAAGTTTATTTGCAATTTGAAGATATTAATGCATACGCGATGAATTAAAATATTATGTTACAAAAAGAGCGAAAAACGTGACGTGCGATATTTTCTTACTTTTTAGTGTTTCTGTAGGCTAAATGTAAAAAGTATCAAACAAATCGAATCACTTCGACATTTATTAGTCCAAATAACAAGTTGAATAACAGGACACAATCAGGCTAAACAATTTAAAACAAACTTCCTAAACATATATTCAATAAATGATGAAGCATAATATTTATTAAGTTTGTAGCTTTTTCAATTTGCTTTTTTTTTTTTAATACCTTCTGTGTGATACCCATGATCCTAAAATTATAATTTTTCAAAAATAATTACATCTTTCGTATGTAATGAATTTAATCCCTAAATCAAATTTAAATAAACCCTGCATCACTATAAAGTGTTTATTTAAATTTGATTTAAGGATTAAATTAATTTGAAATAAATTTGAATAGGTGAAAGTAAAATTACTTTCACCTATACATAATCATTCACGCTAACCACTACACCGTTTGGTCGGCTATACATAATCAATAATTTTGCTAGTAACAAATCACTATAGAACAGTAACATTTCAAACTGGCTCACAAAATTAGCGAACAGCATTTGTTATAATTCACTATTGACGGACCATCACTTGTCAATAGTTTTAAAGAATTTTTCAATCACACTTATAAAAAACGACACTCAGTTTACTTCCATAATCCCTTTATTATAATACCTTTATGTAGCAAGAGGAGATGGTTTTTAGAACGGCTTTTTAATTTACTATTATCAACCAGAAAGGAGAAAATAGAAGACCGAATTTTTTTTATTTAAATGCCACTTGCAAAGAATAAACTTTTGTAATTACGACAGTGAAAATTATACCAAACGATAATTATATAAGAATTAGAATTATGACGCGTCGTAAATAAATTGCTTTTTCTTCATGTTCTACCCAGAAAAATGTGTTGCTTGAAAACCTCCAGCCTGTCCTCAAAGGTTACGTGTGTAAAATACAAGCCAAGTGCGAGTTCTCCCTTTCAAGTACAAAACACTCGACGTGCGGTAACTTGCACTTTCAAAAAATTTCAACAAATTTACAACCAGTAACATTTTAAACTGCTTACCAAACTAGAGAACAGCATTTGCTTTGTGTTTATGCAGTAAAATATTGTTACGTGGCTGGGTTCGAAAGACTTGAAGAAATTTATTCCGATGTAACTCTTCGCAGATTCTTTTACAACTTCAGAACTTCCCGTTCTAATAGATTCAATACAGCTCTTTACACAACAATGGAGCTCAAACAGCAGTTAAAAACTAGATACACAACTGCTAAGATCGACGCAAAAGACAATGCAATGCAGTTCACTTTCGCAATACAGCTCTCTGAGAGACAACTAACTAGATAACTCCACTCACACAACTCACGGCCGGCCTCATATAGGAAAGTCAATCCTTCGTGAATCTTCTAGAGATAGAAATTTGGAGGATTTTCCAGATCGTATTCGAAAAGCCCTATACATGTACATGGGGACCGAAAATGTCGCCAAATAGTCACCAAGTTTGGCGACATTTGGAGATTTCTCGCCAAATTTGGCGACCAAAATTAGTTGCTAAAACCGTCGCCAACTTGGCTCTATCTCGCCAATTTGGAGAGATTGCCATTACCATAATGTTAAATGGCCTGTTCTTTGTAAATCCAGCATTATCTCTGTAAAACTCGTTTTCAAGCATTAAGAGACATTGCAGGAAAACGAAGTAAACTCTTGCACTGCCTTATGCGAAATGTACATAAAATGTCGCCAAATGGTCACCAAGTTTGGCGACATTTGGCGATTTCTCACCAAATTTGGCGACCAAAATTACTCGACAAAACCGTCGCCAACTTGGCGAGATTGCCATTAACCATAATGTTAAATGGCCTTCTCCTCGTAAAACTCGTTTTCCAGCATTATCTCTGTAAAACTCGTTTTCCAGCATTATCTCTGTAAAACTCGTTTTCAAGCATTAAGAGACATTGCAGGAAAGCAAAGTAAACTCTTTCACTGCCTTATGCGAAATGTACATAAAATGTATTTTTTACATAATTAAAACTACGAAATATTTACAAATATACAGAGATTCGTAACAATATGTTTCTTAACAACTGGTAGCCTCTCCCCTAAGTTTCGTGTCTAAAAAATACAAGCCAAGTGCGAGTACACTTGAGATACGAAACACTCGGCGTAAGGTAAGTAACATTTCCCCAGTGTTTGATTAAAATGTCACTTCATTTTATACATAGTCACTGCTTTGTAACCATACACGACTTTAAAAATATTATTTTCCTATTCTAATCAATTTGAGTACTGATATATTCTTGGAGATAAACCAAATGAAATATAACACTAGCCAATACTGCAAATGTATAGGAGACATTTTTTTTTTTTAATATACAGTAATTTCCTTGAAAGCATTTCATAGACTCTTTATCAAAATCAGTTCAAAGTATAGATACGATTCTTATGTGAAAAGATTTGGATTTCTTGGCACATAGCCATTTTCTGAAACTTTCTTTTAAGCAATTTATTTATCAGATACATTATAAATATTGGGATTGAAAAGTTATTCTATACCCTAATTAATTTCAAGGGAAAAACCTTTTCTTCTTTTCCAAAAATAATCAATAGCTTAGGTTTATTCAGAATCGATATTTTTTTGTTCGTATTAATTGTCATATATAACATAAATGTCTACTCTTAAAACAAACATTTTTATTAACAATGCATTCAGTTGGAGATACAAGTCAAAGGCGAACGTTCTATTTCCCTTTTGTAATTGGCCAACCTGATGGTTGTGGGGTTAGCGGTCTGGCCTCGCATGCCCAAGGTTCCGGGTTCGAATCCTGGGTTTATCATGGTTGTTCGTTGTGGTTCGGAATCCATGCTAAGCTGTAGGTCCCGGCCCAATTTGGCTCTATTATGTACAAGTATAGGTACGTACAAACAAACAAAAATAAACCCTTTTGCAACTACTTCTTTTGGAATTACAGAAGTACAGCGACCGAAAATAAGAAATTGTATGTGAAAATGAATCCACTTCTTTCAAATTGAAAGGTTTATCTGAAAATTCTTACTTTGAATTAAGATATTATCTCATCTCGATCTATTAGACAGGACGGTCGCTAGAGGTCCATATAACGGCAAAGTTTCTTTATGGCCACCTTGCAGTTAATAAGTACATACTTAACAAGATCACTGGTGATCACGTGCCAGCGAGGAACGTTGGGTTGTTCCCCAGTAGCCTGTACTAATCAGACTGCACCCGATCGGAGTTTCCCTTCATGCTGGAATAAATTGAAGTAACAAAATAATGTTTGTCATGTGACATAAATATCATATACATCTTGTCTTCCTCCATAAGGTTAGATGGAAAGTTGTGTTTTTAAAACACAGTTTCAGGTAAATCCAGCAAAGAACGTCATTTCCGATCGGGAGCAGTCTGATCAGGACAAGCTACTAGGAAACAACCCGACATTCCGCGCTAGTGCGTGATCGGAAGCGAGCGTGTTAAATAAAATATATGGCGTTATGAGGATTTTTACAGTGCCTATTGACACATTGGTCTGAGGCAGGTCTTAATGAAAAATCTAGCATATAAATGAGTAGTGTTAGTTCCACTGATCAACTACTACGTCTGTGTAACATATAAGCTGTTTTTGCTATGCAAGCAGATAAAGCCAATTGAATACTTCCTCCATTTATACTAGAGGTCGGCGATATATCGATACGACGATATTTTTTTTAAATATCGATAGTTAAAATATCGATACAAGTCACCGATATATCGATATTTTCAAACATTTTTAGTTTTTTGATGATCGTTTTGTAGTTCCAAGTGTTTTTTGGTTTTCTTTATTCCCTTTTCAAAAACTTTAAAATTAAGGTTTGGATTTGGCTGAGAGACAGATAAACAAAAAAGTCTCACAAAAAAGAAAACATGATGTAATAGAAAGATAAGATCATTTATTAGTAGTCATTAACATAGCGTCGTTTCTGTTTCCAGCGTGTGCCTGGAATTTACATCTAATTTTAAATATTAAAAACATCTCCTATCAGCAAAATATGCGATAACTACTTTTCAAAATTTCTTCTTTAAAAATAGATGTGAATTTATGCATTGATACCCAAATGTATTTTATTTATTCTGATTGATAATATAATTTATTTATTAAAACAATTTTTATAATTTATTTATTAAAACAATTTTGGCATGAATTCATGAAAAGTAGAAATTTGCCTCGATAAACTCTGAAAAAAAAAAAGAAAAAAAAATTATGTATTGATATTTTATCGACATTTTTTTCTATGCCACGATATAGTATCGATATTAATTTGGATCGATATTTCCGACCTCTAATTTATACTAGTTATAGGTTGCTCATGGTTACCAACACATTCTAACTAGTTTAGGTGAAGTTGCTAACAGAGATCTCTATGACGAGCCTTTTTGAAGATTGATTGGTTGGTTGGTTCGTAAGCTCAACGATCTATTTTTATTCACAATGATTTCTAATCAGGCCGAAACCAACAGCATAACGTGTATTCTAAACCACAACAAATATCCATGCCTAAACTCATGATTCGAACCTGGCACCTTTGGCATGCGAAGCCAGGGCCCTAACCACACAACCATCAGGTGGGCCCTTCTTGAAGATCTTCTTCGACTACAAGCATGCACTATTTGGATGATGTTGTTTAGAGGTCAGTGATAAGAACAGAGTAAATTGCAAAATACTTTTACCAATGGAAAGTATTCATTTTTATTTAAGTGTAATATAATTTAAAATTTGATTTAAGAAACCACACATACTTTTTAATAATTTCTCTTTCCTTAAAAGAACGCTTTAACCTAAAATATTCATAAGTTTTTGGCAGAATTACATTTATGTATGTACTTTTGAAAGATATTGCTTCGCTGGACTTCATTCTGGAGTCATTATTCTTACTTATAAGGCTATGCTAGAAAATGCAAGTTTGAGAAAATAAGATAAAAAATGTGCCGACCAAACGGTATAGTGGTTAGCGTGCTAGCTTCTAGACCGCGAGGTTGCGGGTTCGAGTCCTGTGTTAGGCATGGGTGTCTGTAAATGTATGTTGGCTTGTCTAATGACGAATGTTTCGGCGCATTATAGCCCTCGTGTTGCTGACGGCGTCAGATAATCTGAATACAACCAACCAAGATAAAAAATGTGGTTGTTGATTTGTACGTAAATAATGATTACAGCCGATAAGTTTGTCTACTTATCTTAAATAGCATGGATTCAATGGTAATTAGTAAACATTACATATTTAACGTTTGCTTTATTCGTAATAAAGTAATAATTAAAGCGATAAGTTTGACTACTTATCTTAAATAACATGTATTCAATGGTAATTAGTAAACATTACATATGTAACGTTTGCTTTATTCGTAATAAAGTAATAATTAAAAAATTCGTAATATAGTAATAATTAAAATGATAAGTTTGACTACTTATATAAAATAACATGTATTCAATGGTAATTAGTAAACATTACATATTTGACGTTTGCTATATTCGTAATAAAGTAATAATTAAAAAATTCGTAATATAGTAATAATTAAAATGATAAGTTTGACTACTTATATAAAATAACATGTATTCAATGGTAATTAGTAAACATTACATATTTGACGTTTGCTATATTCGTAATAAAGTAATTATTAAATATTCGTAATATAGTAATGATTAAAACGATGTTTGATACTTATCTGAAATTACATGTATTCAATGGTAAATAGTAAACATTACATATTTAAGGTTTGCTATATTTGTATTAAAGTAATAATTAAACAAATTATCAACGTTTTAGAAATTATAAGGGCCGAACAAAAACTAAAATCATGAAATCCACCTTCCAGAGTATAACAAGTAAACATAGTTTAAAAATATTTGGACTGAGTTAATTAATCAATATTTACTAACAATATAATTTAAAGTTATTTTTATTCAGCTAAGGCATTAAATAAAAAATGTAATTAAAGTTTAAAACAATTTTTATTTATGAAAAAGTATATAAATAATCTTCTTGCAAAACTGAATTAATATTTGCCACATTTCTTTTTTATCTCCAAGTACTTTCTTTCATATTATTAATATTGAATTTTATGAGCCAAATATTTATTTAAGCCCAATCTACATACAACAAAACTTCAACATGAAATTTTTTCTTATCTTTGAATTCATGCATACCAAATTTCTTCCAAGCAGAAACTTATACTTTTGAATAGAAAACCCAAATTAGCCTTATTTACATTTTCTCCTTATAACACATAATAAAAAAGAAATCGTAGCAAAACTTATTCAGTAGAGAAAAAAAATTCCCTTCAATATGCAACATCACGTATTTTTTACATTCCTTTAGTGAAAAAGACGCGGAATTTAATATATTCTAACTTTTGATTTACATAAAATCTTATTAATCCATCGAAAATTTTAAATTATACAAAATTAAATTCACAGAGATCGTTAAGTTTTATTTTTTACGGTTTAGGATGACTTGTTTTAATGAATTGAAAGTTGTGTATATTTTTGTATTTCTTAGCTATTCCAATTCAGTTTGATTATAAATATATTATAATAACTCGTTAAGAAATAAAGTAATGATCGGATTGATATTTTTACTTAAAGAACTGGGTTGTGTTTTCCAAATACACTATTAAAATGTTTCTCTATCATATACTAAATTAAGAATATCTAAGCACGGTAAATCCAAAAATATACAAATGTTGATAGAATTTTATTTGACTCAAAAAGAAAAACAAACTGTTATTATAATTTTTAGTATGTTTCTAATGAATGTACAGAGGTTTTTTTTTTTGTGATAAGGGGTTATCTACTTGTTAAAATATAATCAAACTTTAAAAGGTGTCTTTGATAACACTATTATTCCGGAATAAAAATTTAGAATCCAAAAAATTTTCAGTGATAAGTTTCATAAATTTTCATTTTTTATAATTACATTATTATTATAATTTTACATACATTACATACTTTATTATTAGAAATTACACAAATTATTATTATAATTTTTAGTATGTTTCTAATGAATGTACAGAGGTTTTTTTTTTTTTTTGTGATAAGGGGTTATCTACTTGTTAAAATATAATCAAACTTTAAAAGGTGTCTTTGATAACTTATTTATAATTACATTATTATTATAATTTTACATACATTACATACTTTATTATTACAAATTATATACATTATTATTATAATTTTACATACATTACATATTTTATTATTACAAATTATATACATTATTATTATAATTTTTAGTATGTTTCTAATGAATGTACAGAGGGTTTTTTTGGTGATAAGGGGTTATCTACTTGTTAAAATATAATCAAACTTTAAAAGGTGTCTTTGATAACTTTTTTATAATTACATTATTATTATAATTTTACATACATTACATACTTTATTATTACAAATTATATACATTATTATTATAATTTTTAGTATGTTTCTAATGAATGTACAGAGGGGTTTTTTTGTGATAAGGGGTTATCTACTTGTTAAAATATAATCAAACTTTAAAAGGTGTCTTTGATAACTTTTTTATAATTACATTATTATTATAATTTTACATACATTACATACTTTATTATTACAAATTATATACATTATTATTATAATTTTTAGTATGTTTCTAATGAATGTACAGAGGTTTTTTTTTTGTGATAAGGGGTTATCTACTTGTTAAAATATAATCAAACTTTAAAAGGTGTCTTTGATAACTTTTTTATAATTACATTATTATTATAATTTTACATACATTACATACTTTATTATTACAAATTATATACATTATTATTATAATTTTTAGTATGTTTCTAATGAATGTACAGAGGTTTTTTTTTTTTTTGTGATAAGGGGTTATCTACTTGTTAAAATATAATCAAACTTTAAAAGGTGTCTTTGATAACTTTTTTATAATTACATTATTATTATAATTTTACATACATTACATACTTTATTATTACAAATTATATACATTATTATTATAATTTTTAGTATGTTTCTAATGAATGTACAGAGTTTTTTTTTTTTTGTGATAAGGGGTTGTCTACTTATTAAAAGATAATCAAACTTTAAAAGGAGTCTTCGATAACACTATTATTTCCCGAATAAAAATTTAAAATAAAAAAAAAAATTTAAAAAATGTGTTACAAATTTCATAAATTTTCAGCAGTAGATGATTTTAAGTGACAGAAAAAAAAATGCCCGACTTTGTTACAACAATTTTTTTTTATGGTATGTGATGTCTACTAATTACATCACATCAGTTAAGAAAAAAACCGCCTAATTTTATTTAAAATCGCTGTGGTAATGCTCTTTAACATAGCGTTTGCTTCCATGGAGCATTGTTCATCAACGACTCTGTCCAACTTATCCAAAAGATTATTATAATAGTCATCGAAAAGCATACTGTCAAGTTATAGAAAAACATAGAAAATCCCCGTGTACCACTATGTATCACACAGGGCTTACAGAAGCAAGGACAATACATTAGTTACAAAAAAAATAAATATACAAAAACCATATCCGAGTGACAATACAATGTACATATAAAAATCAAAATGTGTCTTCAATTATTGTCCTCTATAAGAATAATCTATTATTGGAAATTAAGTATGTTTATAGGCATCTTCAATATATTTAATAAAAAAAATCAAATGAACTTTTACTAGATATTAAGCTGGAGGCCAGTTAATCTTTAATTTCTTCAAGACTAATGTGCTTTTTACTTTCAATTACCCATATGTATACATAAGGAAAGGAAAGTATAGATTTGGGTAAAAAAAAATTTCGATCTTTTTGCATTTCTCCACATTTTCGAACACCCTGATTTCAAAAAAGTGATCTAGAAAAAATTTCTGGCTGTGTGTCTGTGTGTACGTGGTCAGCATAACTCCAGAACAAATTGACCTACGATGTTCAAATTTTATGTGCGGGTTGGTGGTGGCGCTAGGACACGCCATTAAGGTTTTCGTCAAAATCGCTCATGCGCGTAAGGTAACTCATGTATTTCAGTATTTACTAAAATGGGGCAGTATATGACTTTAGCACAAAACATGTTTTTAAATTTGTTTTAAATAATTTATTGAAAAATCATGAAAATTTAAGATATGAATTAAAAGAATTAATTTAAATATATCAAAATTAGAAAATGTCAAATATTTTTTTTTTTTTATTTTTTTTTTTTTAAATAATGTTTTTTTAAATTTAACATTTGAAAAAAAAAAAAAAAAAAAAAAAAAAAAATTGAGGCTCAAAGCATTATACAGTACTGCAGCACAAAAGAATTTCAGAAAAATAATTCTAAAAATAAGGATTTTAGAATGTTGAGTCCTGGGCCCCTTTTAAGTTTAATTAATTTTAGTTCATTAAAAGCAAAGCAAAATCTCATATATATTAGTATTAAAACATTTTTAAAATGTGAATTTTAAAAACAATTCTTCAATTTAACATGCTAAAAATAATGCAGATTCTTCACTAAGAACGGGGGATTACTTCATCAATGTCACAATCCCCCTCCGACTACTGAAAAGATTTAGTGTCAATTGTTTTCTCCCTTGAAACTCATAGAAATCTTATTATGACCCATTTTATCGCTTACCCTTTTCGTTTGATAGTCTTTTCAGCCCAGCTATTTTTTTATTTGTTTTTCTTCTTTTTTTTTTTTTTTTTTTTTTTTTTCGTTTAAGCTCCATCATAACAACTACATGGCTTTACGTAGAGATAGCTGGCTATTTCTAACTAACATCAATACAACTGTGTAAATAATTACGTTAAGGTCTAAGGCCAAATATTTTCAAAACGAATTAAAAAATTTCACAACCTGAGAAAAATTCGAAAATGTAAGAAAAGCATCAAAGGTACTAAATTTATTCTAAAATATTTGTATTGTGTACATCATAATAGTCCGAGAGGCGACTGCAATTTTTAGACCCCATCGAACATCATTCTGAATTTTTTATAGAAATTAGAGAAGAGTGAGTAGATTACGAATCCACTGGTCTGCCGTGGTAAAAATGGCCGAAACTGATCTATAATCGACTTGGAATGAGTTGAACTAAAATCCGATTGACAAATATGTCATAACTTGATAAAAATAAAACAAACTTAATCGTCTGGCAACCCACTTCATTTTGATTTTCAAAGAGAAAAAGCGCAAATGATTTCTGATCTTTGGCTCCGGTAAAACTTATATATTTTAAAAGTAAGCCAAATTGGCGACATCAGTTACGTCGTAAGTGACGTAATATTTTTTGCTAACTTGGCTCCCTTTTAATAGATGCAAGTAGACCGTCGCCAGATATCTGAATCGTCTGCAACCTTCTTAATTGAAAATTAAAGAGTGAGGGTTACCAAATAAAAAATGCTCATTATTTGGCAAGTTATAGCGCATTTGGCAATTGGATTTAGTTCAACTTATTAAAAGTTGATTTTTGACCAGTTTTGGCCATTTTTGCCACGGCAGACCAGTGGATTCGTAATCTACTCACTTTTCTCTAATTTCTATAAAAAATTCAGAATGATGTTCGATGGGGTCCAAAAATTGCAGTCGCCTCTCAGTCTATAAGGCTTATAAAAAAACTTCGCCTTTTGTCTATAAGCAAATTAAATAGACAGACCCATTCGAGGTTTATACGAACTTTCAAAACAATGGATGGACAAGCACACAAAAAAACTCAAATATTGTATGCTAGGTTTACGCGGTAACCATTGACATTGATGGAATACAATCGTTTACTTCTCTGACCGATCAAGAATGTTTAATTCTGTAAATAATTAAGTTCTACAAACCAAACGATAATTATTTTGTATCACAAATTTGCGTGTGTAACTAAATTACGAGTACCACTTTTTACAATAGGTTCTGAGGGATGGCAGTAGAAAACAAAAGGATAAAAGATTTTTTTTTTTTGAGGAGTGGGGGTATTATTGTAGTTCAACTTTTAAAATACTTTTATAAATTCTGTCACAAGACGTCAATTTCGTTTGCATATAACGTGTTTTTTAACACTCATTAACAACTTTTTATGTTTAGGATAGTAGAAAGATGTTAGACCGAATGTAATGTCAAACAAAAGGTTTTGGGATGATAGGATGATTTTATAATGATAGGCCAGTAAATTGTCGTAGATTGTTTTACAAAAAAAAAAAAAAAAAAAATGAGCAGAACTACGTTTTGAACTTAAATTTTAATTTTTAGATAAAAATTCAATATAATCCTTAAAGGAGTCTGACTCATGAAAAATTTTGAGATTATTATATAAATTATTTTCTTTGAAATTATACATTATTTGTAATTAGCTCTTATTTTGAAATATTTTTAATAATTTTTTTGAAGTAAACAAAACGTAGGTATTTAATGGATGATTTTTAACTTCAGAGCCGAATTTCTCAAAATGACGTTTTTTTTTTTTTTAATGTTTAGGTGCAACATAGCTTAAAATCTATTTGAAATAAACTCTTAGAATTTTTTATACATATTTCTCTAATGTATTTAAGTACTTGGACGTGAAGAATACATGGTAAGTACTATACTTAAAAAAATAATAATAATAATTAGTCTAACAGTTTAACAACTTTTTTAAACATCTTTTGAAAAAGTCATGTTTATTTTAATTTTCCAAAAATAATAAAAATCTCGTGATTAAGTATTCAAAAGTATCCAAATATTATACTGTGTAAGTTTCATAATAATTGAAGAATTGGTTATTAAATGAGATGCCCCCAAAGTTGTTGAATTTAACATGGGTTCTTATGGAAATGCTGGACCCGTTTATAAAGCTTACTCAATGCTGGATTGATAATCTTGTCAATTTTTGTCCACTGTGCAAAATTGATGAATATAAGAAGTAAACGAACTTAAGGGAGTCTAGTACGGGAATTTCGTCAAAAATCACAATTTATTTATCATTTTAAAAAGTGATTCATACATTCCTGAAGAGAATGATGTTTTTATCTTATTCCTCTGGTGATTAGAACGCCACGAAATTACCTGTTATTTGAACATCACTAATAGGCGTAACGCCTTGAGACGTCTGCTTAAAGTGTGTATTTCGGGCAATAGTGTTTTTCACAGATGTTGCAAATTCAAATCAATATATCTCCAGAATCATTAATAAAGGGTTATTAAAATTTTTGTAGCATTTAATTTATATAGTTTTAATCGTAAAATTTATTTTTTAAATTGTGTTTTTAAACATTTAGTGTAAAAGATAACATAAAAAAAATTGAAAATTTCAATATTTTAACTTTGAGAATATTTGAAGTTTTTTCTAATTCACCCATCTACATCTGTTAAGGCACAATTTTCTTTACGTAACTATGTATTACAGAAAGCTTTCAATTAAAAAAAAAAAATTAAAAAAAAATTACTTATATCAGAAGCGAAAACATCAATTACTATGGATTTTTCTTGTTTTTTAATTTTTTTTAAAAATAAATACTCAAATACTCACAATATTTTTAAAAAAATGACGTCAATTTTTTGGTCATCATATGACGCAAATTTTTTTGGGTCATGAAATGACGTCTTTTTATAAATAATAAATGACTCAAATAATTTTGGGTCACAATATGCCGTCATTTTTTAGTCATCATATGACATATGACGCGAATTTAACTTTTATTTTTTTTTATACGGGCCCATGGCAGAATACACACTTCTACTTGTGACTTGTGAAGCCTACTTGCATGACTATTTTATTTTAATAAACTTGTAATATTCGTCGAGTATCTACAAGACTAGAAAATAAATAAAAGTAAAAGTACAACAAATAGGTGATTAGTTTTAGGTTAGTAATTGATTCGTATAAGCGTGTTCTAGGAAATAAAATCTCAAGGGGGTCCGATACCTCAGACAATTTTTTTTTTATTTGTGTACTTACACAGTCCAAATTTTTTTCATTTGTTGAGTATGTATTAAGAAAATAATTCAGCTATTAAAATTTAATATATGTCTGTTAAGTTTTTTTTAAATTTAAATTTTTGTTAAATTTTTAACAATTTTCAGATCTCTACTCCTTTTTTATTTATGAATATTTTTCAACACAAATTTTTATACAACATTTTGAATAATATTCCAACAAAAGTATGCATTTTAATTTTGATTAAAATGCTCCACTCTTTTTTTAAAAATATGTATAGCAATTTTTCCCAAAAAATGCATGAAAAAAATGAAATTCCAACTTTAAGAATTTTTTTTTAAAAATTGGTAACAGATATAATAAATCCGAATGCATACTTGTATTTAAAATATATTTTTGTGTCTACAGAAGATCAAATTATTATTATATATATATAATATTAAAAAAGCCTTAGCATTTTGAATTATCTTAAAATTGAAAAAACACGCACCGAGATATAAGCGTTTAAAGTTTAGGTTTAGTGATACAACCATGTTAAAGGAACTATTTCTAATTATAATTTTTTTTAAGTATCTAGACACCTTCCAGTACTCAAATATATAATCCACTTCCATAAGTTGGGCCCTCTTTTATTTTGGCAGCTTCATTTCTGTGAAGCCAATTGCACAGCATGACGATGATGTTGAAATTTCATATCCACACCGCTTCTTGGACATCCTAACCCTAATAACATGCTGTCTTTTACATATTTGAGAGCTTATTTCACAATTAGTCAACATTGAACAGCTTTGAAAGGTTTTTAATGCCTTATTGCACCCAAGTTGAATTCAGCAACAGCTTCCAAAGCCGCCAATTCAATACGTCGTTTCGATGCATTTACACTTTTTGGTATTTTCCACCAAATTTTTTGCGTAGGGACTCATTTCAGTTCTGAGCAAGGCACTGAACACAACACATCGCGTTCATGAACACCATGAACTTAAAAATCGAACGTCATGCGCTTAACAACATGAAAACAAAAACGAAACTAGATGGTTCGTGATGCGATGTTTTGAGAATGTTAGTGAGTGTACCTTATTCAAAAATTCACAACTCAAAAACTAATGCGTATTTTTTAAAGCGGTTTTTTCTAAAATGTTGAGAAACATTGAAATATATGTTTTTTAAATTAAAAAAAAAATTTGATTTTTTTACGATTTTGAGGTATTGGACCTCCTTAATAGCTTGAAATTATAAAGTGAATGTAAAATAATTCTTTTCTATGATTTGGTAGAATTAAAAGATGGAACTCACAATTGTAATTTTATATAGTTTCAAGAAACGCAGACAAGAAATTATTTTTAGTCACGTTTCATTTATTATGCTCTTTTGTTTACATTTCAATTATCACAATTATAGTGCTTAAAATTTAATGTTCATTTCAAGAAATGGTTAGTTAGTGTGCCAATGTAAACAAACTGATTCTTCCTGAACATCACAAATGTAATATTAATATTTATCCTTAACTCTATCCCTATTAGTAAATACATATGTGGTCGCTTCTTTCATAACTTATTCGAAATTATTTTGGTATGTGTTTAATTAGTATTGTTTTTTGTTTTTTTTGCTGTAATTTTTGTGTGTTCAAATGAGTCAAAAAGAGATGCTTAGGCACTCTTCAGTTTGCTGAATAGCAGTTTTCGCCAAGTTCAAATGTTAACATGTTTAAAAGATGTGTAAATGAATCTCCAACCCTAAATATTTACTGTTTGTTATAGGAATCATAAATGATTTGAAGGCTGTTGGTTTGAATAAGTTAGGATTGCAATTTGGTGGTTTTTATCTGGTATCCCGTTTACCGGATAGTACTGATGCTTAGAAAACTGAATGTTGATCAGCCATTCCGTTACTAAATTATATTTGTTTTAGATCCTATGTTTTATTCTTGTTCATACCTTCAATAATGAATGTTTTTTGGTTGGAATAATCAACTTCAAATAATACAACGCAATTTTAAAATCTTGTCATCAACAATTTTCTTCATAGAATGTGTTTTTTTAATGGTGTTTTGAAGTTATTAAAAAGGTTAATTATCACTAAAGGTTAATGTAATGTAGAAGATCCGAAACTTGGTTTTTAAAAAGAGTATAGCTTTTTAGAAGGTTATTAGGCCTCCGCTCCTGTTAGATTTCGAAGGATACACCTTAGTCTTTCTAAAGCAGCGATCTTAAAATTTGCCCCCAACTTATAAGAACAAACAAACTGAAGGTTAAAAAGTACTTATCTTGTTGATATTTGGTGTAAAAAAGCTTTTTTTAAGTTTGTAATAATTTTATCATTAAACGTTTCTTATTTATTGTTTATTTTTATTAAATTACAAAAGCGATGCAGCTTGTGATCATTTTACATCTGCAATTCAAGTGCACAATTTGTTTGTGAAAGATAATTATGTTTTTGGTATCAAATTCGCAGATAAAAGTATATTTATAAATAGCCATTTTTATCTTGAACAATCAATGTGTTTCTTGTAAGATCTTTAGAGAATGTATACACAGAAGGAATTTCCAAATATGGGCTTTTGCCTTTCCTCAATAGCTATTTTCTGTGTTTGCCATTATTTCATTGTCAATAAGTTCTTTTTTTGCAAAATCATAACAACAGAAAGCGCAAACCCACAAAATGATTATCATCAAGAGACAAAAATATACATTTTGATTTGACTTATTACTGACTCTGTGAAAATTTTTAACCAATCATTGAGAAAACTCTTTTCTGCTGTTAAAATTATGTTTATCAGAATAAATAAAAGATAATTGGACATGAATGCATAAATTCATTGTGGAATGTGTCCAATCAATTCAGCATTGTGTTGCGTGTTTCGGGATAATGACTCCAGAAACTTTATAGAAACCTTACACTATGTCAACTAATAGTTTGTGTATATTAAATTGAAGTGTTTGTTGTATTCATTCATTTTTATATAGACACCTTGCAATTAACTACTCTATAATAAAATTATTTCTCTGTAAATATTTTCTGATCTGAATTTGCAAAATCTGTATTTCCCTTTGTCAAGTACGATTACTCACCAAGCCTTACATTTATTAAATGTTTACATGTTTAAACAACATATCACCAGACTATGCTATAACAACCCTATAACAGTTTGTTATAGGAACTATAAATGATTTGAAGGTTTTTACTTTGGATGAGTTATGTCTGCAATTTGGTGGGTTTTATCTATGACTAATGGAATATTAGTCCAAACTCATCCAAAAGCAAGCTGAATTATAACCATGATTCTTGTCCAGAATCTCGTCACCGATTAAAACAAATTGTATCTCCTGCTCCAATTCAAGAGGTGTAAAATCAGCGATATCCTATTTTGTTCTTAAAATGATATCAATATATGAGCAGTATATCGAAACAAAATATTTGTCAAGTTGGGGACAAACAGATTATTTTATATTTTGAATTTACTGTTAACTGGTTTTAATCTTGAATTATATTACAAAAAAGCAAATGTTTAAAGAATTTCTCATCTTCCCTGCAAAATCATTTGAAGTTCTATAGAGCACATGTAGGTACATATCTTTTGTATTTGGACTAATTGTGAATAATTTTGTGTAGTGTATTGATGTTTCTTTACTTGCACACTTTGGGTTTTGTTATACTGGAATAACTTGTTACTTGATGAATTTTAATAAAATATTCTTTACTAATTTGTTGTTTTACTATTTTTATTTAAATCTGATAAGAAATATATATATATATAAATGCATATCTTTGTTTAAAATTACAAATTGGTTTTGTTTTTAAAGTTAATACTTTGATATGAATTCTGCAATTTGGCTGACGATTTAATATTTGTTTTCTTGTATACTTCGAGTGTTTTTATACTGGAATAACATGTTACTTGATGAATTTATAATAAAATATTCTTATTCATACAGTTTGTTGTTTTATTACTTTTATTTAATTCTCTTTAAAAAATATATTTAAAAAAATAATGTCCTTGTTTAAAATTACAAATTGATTTTATTTTTAAAACTAATACTTTGATATGAATTCTGCAATTTAGCTTATTATTTAAAATGAAAAGAGTTAACATTGAATTAAATGGGAGTTTTGTATTTCGGAAATAAGAAAAATAAAGTGAAATAATCGCCCTATGATAAGAATAAATAATAAAAAACATAATAAATTAAAAAAGCGTCATTAATGCCGTTTAGGTGACGTCAATATTAGGGTATTAAAAACGTCATCTTAACAACGGCATAGTGATTTGGGCGAAATTGAATCACTTCATTTTTAACGTCGTTAATGACGTCCAGGTGTCGTTTCCAAAATGGGCAAAGTGACCAATTTTATTACCTTCAGATGACGTCATTTATCACGTCATGCTACTACTTGGGTAGTAGCTCAGAAACGCTGGCCAATTCGGCCAGACATAAGCCAATCCCGATGTGAAACGTTGTGAATCGGTCGTTGAAAACAATTTTAGCCAATCTCGCCCAGTTCTGAATAAAATATAGAAGAGGGTTTAATACGCCACATGCGGCGATGCACAGTTTTAAACTTGGGATATTGTATTTATGAGAACCTAAACTATGTGGTGTTTTTGACATGTTTGTTGAAAAATCGTGTATTTTGGAACTATGCTCTGTCAGAATTAGCCAATCTTCCAGTCTTCCCTGTTTCCTCCATTACAGCTGTGCTGCCTTGGATGCACCAGTATTTACTAACTAATGTTCGTTTGTTACTCTTAACTGAGGAGGATTCCTATTACAATCATTGCAATTAATTATGTCCACGTAATCAGTGGCAACAAAATTAAGTTTGGTTGCCTGATTGTCTTTCTCTAACAAAGTTTTCGAGATTTCAGAAACCGACGCCTCAGTTCTCTTACATCTCACCTTCCATACAAAATCATTGCCGAAATCAATTTTTTTGAGTGAGGGAAGGAAGTATTTCGTTCAAAAACTGAGTTTAAAACTTCCAGTAAATATTCAGGAAGGTATCGAGACAATAGAATTGCCTCGTATATGTTTTTAGGACCTTCAGAAAATTATTATTTTTTTTTAATTCGAAATCAATGTGGCATGTAACAATTAAAAAGAATACCACTTACTTAAGTTCATCCAATGGTTTACATTCACTCGCATATACTCTAAGTACTCTGCTTTCTGTTGTTAGCCATCTGGAGTGTGAAGTGGGATTGGGTTTGCGACCTGCCAAGTCATCGGCCTGATCTAATCGCTGCAAAAATGTCAAGATATAACTAATCTGTGCTCAGTACTTTCATCTCAGTATGAGGAATTGAACATTTAACAAGTAAAAAAAACAGTCGAGGGAAATTTTTCACAGTTTTTTAATTTTTGATCTCACTGAAAAATGTTGGTCCCGTTGGAGTACTATATCTATATGTTTAAATAGACGTCTGAATGGTAGTTCATTGGAGTATAGGAGACACATATCCCAATGTAGTGGTCTCCCAACGTGTAATTTGATCTGTCAGATTTTTTCCAGCCAGTATTAATGGCAGTCCCAATCACAGCCACGTGCGCTATTATCCAATGAATAAGCAAGTAGGTTTATGAGCTTCAAAAGTTGTTGTTGCTGTTGTTTTCAGATTATCTGGCGCCGTCAGCAACACGAGGGCTATAATGCACCAAAACATTCATCATTAGACAAGCCAACATACATTTACAAATACCCATGTCTTACATTGGACTCGAACCCGCAACCTCGCTGTCTAAAAGCTAGCACGCTAACCACTATATCGTTTGATCGGCATATGAGCTTCAATGGAAGAAATGGCACCACGAGAAAGGTCAACCAGATTGAAACCCACCAAAACACAGTTTTTATCAATGTTTCAAAGGTTATGCGCGAACGATTATTATTGAATAATTACTAATTTGAATTTTTTCTAAGTTCTATCTTCTTCATTCTACACAATACAAACTAATGTACCTCGATAATTTAGTGATTGGTGTAAACTACAAATTAATGAAAAAAAGTATTTTTTGTATTTATTCAAAACTTTGAAGTGAATGCTTGAAGTAAATAAAACATTTTTAACAAAAATATGTAAAAAGTAACGCTAGTATCTATTTAATAAAAAAAAAAAATGTTAACAAAAAAAAAAATATTTGAATACTCTTAATTATTAATATATGTTTTAAAAAGGTATAGAATAGTGTTTTCCTGTGTTATACCACTCTTACTACTCATTGCAAACTATTGCCTTTCAAATATACAACGTTTAGAAATTATAAAAAAATTAAGAAAAATATGTGTTTTTTTTTATTTTCTTCACAATTTTTCTCACGGTTTTTCTTATCAAGATGAGTATCAACTTTTTTCACCTCCATGCGTTTTAAAAATAATTTTTTTTTTCGAACTACCCTAATAAATTGTATTTAAGATACATTACGTAAAAAATCTTTATAAATAAAAAGTTTTTTTTTTTTTTTTTTTTGGATCGGGCCCCCTTAATCCTTTCGAAAACAAACAAAACATAACAGCAAGTTAATCAACCTTGTACAGTGCCTACTCCCTCAACATCTTATTTTATCAAAAAAGAAAAAAATAACAACCCAGCTGAACTTGAAACATGTTCAGTGTCAAAAAATAAGAGACGGGATCTGTTTTGGTCCAGATATGACAAATGCGCGATTTTTCACCGTTGTGTTTTTCTTCTATTTCTGTCGTCTGTTCTTTTAACTGTATCCGTGGAACCGCGAGTGACGTAATCAATGAAATGGACAAGTATTGGGTGGGAAAAGGGTGGGTGGAAAATCACTTGACGTAAGCCTTGAAATATTAGAACAGAAACAGGCTGATTTGGTAGGCAGCTACTAGAACAAAAGACCTGCCACTTTTCTTAGTATATAAAAATGAAAAGGATACAATGGCCAATGCTTCTGAGTGGAGCATTATTATTTATTAATATTGTTATCATTTTATAAATGCAGGTTATGATTTTTAACACAATTACGACTCGTATTTTTTAACTAAGTCATATGACTTTGGTCGACATCTGAGATAACAACTCGCTTTATATACAAACTTATAAGAGAAACCTGAGGCATCGACAGATTTAATGTCCAATAAAACTAAAAAAATTTTTTAGAAATTCTAAATTTCAAGTCGATAAAAAAAGTCATAACTAATGTCACATATTTACCAAAAATATGTTTTGTTTAATTAAAAGATATTTAGGTCTTCCTGTAATGGACCTAAAGTTTATATATATATATATATATATATATATATATATATATATATATATATATATATATATATATATATATATATATATTGTTTTGGTTTTTTTGGTTTTGGTTAGAAACGAAGATTTATATATTTTTTAAGTATAAATAAAAAGCAAATTTAGTATTCATGTATGAAATTGTAAAGTTTAGAATGTTAATTAACAGTAATTAAACTAGAGGTGTGTAACATCGCACAACTTTCAATTACTATAATACTGATGTCAATTTGAGTCATTTACCGTTTTTATATTTTCATCATTTATTTAGAAAAAATGGCCAATTTAGTGATATTTTTTACCATAAATTCTTGTATGGTTCTTAAAAAAAAAACTTCGCCAAATAGGTGATTTTGGCGATATGCTTTTCTATCATCTTTATATTATCCTTTATTATAAGCGAAACTGAGGGGAAAGAAAAAACGATCGTTGATGAGGTATTCTCAAGGAAAGAGAACTGCGTGTTGAAGGCATTCATTTTTCAACTTCTTACGCCAATAAAACATTTTTACGGAAATTTTGGAGGTGGGGATGTTTAGAACACCTTAAGAGGCATTACCACACCGATTTTTATCAAAATAATTAGAGCCGTTTTTTAGCAATCATTAAAAAACATGATTTTTTTCAAAGGCAGCTACCTAATGCACATGCGCGATTTTGACGAAAACCTTAATGGTAGGTCCTATGGCCGCCACTAACCCTCATACCAATATTGAACATCGTAGGTCAATTCGTTCAGGAGTTATGCTGTCCACATACACACTGAAAGACATTTTTTCTAGATCACTTTTTTGAAATCAGGATGTTCCAAAACGTGGAGAAATGCAAAATCAGATTTTTTTTTTTTGATCGAATACTATACTTTTATTACCCTATGTATACATTACATATGGGTAATTAAAAGTAAAAAAAGCATCTGTCATGTAACATTTAGGTCTCCCTGATTCAACATGAGAATTTTTTTTTTTTTTTAAATACGCATATTTTTAATTTTTAAACCATTTTTTAAATTAAATTAAATTATTTCGTTTATAGTCCAGGTATAGCAGTACATAGTTTGAAAATATCGGGAGTATCATTTTATGAAATAGAGAATACGACACTCAAGTGTCAAATCATGTCACTTTCGCACGCCTATGTAGTTTCCAACCAACAAAGATATGAAGGTAAGGTATTTGAAAATGATTCAATCTCATATAGTCTGAGTGATGGAAATGTATTTAATAGTAAAAGGCCTTTACCAAGGGAAAAGCCAGAAAGATGAATTATTTCAGTGAAACAAGGGCTAGCAATTTCAATAGAGCAGTGATCTTTTGCGGGATTTAAATTCTGTATCAACGGAAAAGCAGGCAGCGGTAATAGATAAATCGAGGGATTTTTGTGAAAAGGTAAAACATCATCAAAGTATTAGGCCAACTCGCACTTCATTATCGTTTATAGTCCACGTTTATGGTCAAAAAGATGAAGTAATAATAGTCCGAGAGGTGACTGCAATTTTTGGACCCCATCAAACATCATTCTGATTTTTTTTATAGAAATTGAAGAAAAGAGAGTAGATTACGAATCCACTGGTCTGCCATGGCATAAATGGCCAAAACTGATAAAAAATTGACTTGGAATGAGTTGAACTAAAATCCGATTGCCAAATAAGTCATAACTTACCAAGAAGAGAACAAACTTTTCCGTCTGGCAACCCACAGCATTTTGATTTTCAGTGAGAAAAAGCGCAAATGATTTCTGATCTCTGGGTCGGAAAACTTGTATCTTTTAAAAGTAAGCCGAATTGGCGACATCAGTTACGTCATCAGTGACGTAATGTTTATTGCCGATTTGGCTCATTTGTGAAATATGCAAGTAAGCCATAGCCAAACATCCGAATCGTCTGCAACCTTCTTAATTGAAAATTAAAGAGTGAGGGTTACCAAATAAAAAAAAAATGGTTATTATTTGGCATGTTAGGGCTCATTTAGCAATTGGATTTAGTTCAACTTATTAAAAATTGATTTTTGATCAGTTTCGACCATATTTGCCACGGCAGACCAGTGGATTCGTAATCTACTCACTTTTCTCCAATTTCTATAGAAAATTCAGAATGATGCTCGATAGGGTCCAAAAATTGCAGTCGCCTCTCAGTCTTTTAGTACAGAAATTGTACATAGTAAATATATCTATTACTAACTAAACGAGAAAAACACATATAATTAGTTGAAGAACTAGATTCAAAATATTTATCATCAATACTAACGTGAATGAAAGAAAACTGCTCTTGCTTATGATGGTACCCCATCAAATACTGTGAGTCTCTAATTGATAAATTTCATAGTATGAATAGTACTTGCATTTAAATAATTATTCTAATAAATAGAAATCCTAATTATATAATTATAGAAACCATGCATATTAGATAAATATTTTATTGTAAATATGAATAGTTAACTGCACGACATTAAATTATTTTATATATTTTAAAACCTATACCTACATTAGTCTAGTTAATAGTTACATTATTCCTACGAACGTTATTATATAATTCTCTAAAGCATTTTTTTTAATACATTATACTAGAATAAAGGTGCCAAAAGTGCCCGTTAAAAACTGATGAATACAACAAACACTTTTAATAGACACGACATATTTATTAGAAATAATAAAAGTGAAATCAAATTTTTAATATGTAGGTGAAATGATAAAAAACTAGGGGTACGGAACATAGCACAACTTTAAATTACACTATATTACTCATTGGATTTGTGTCATTACCGTCTTTATATTTTCATCATTCATTAAGAAAAAATTTCCAGTTTGGTGATTTTTATATCGAAAATTCTTACGTGCGCCTTTTTTAAAAGGAAAAAAAAAAAACACAGAAATGGAGATTTTGGCAATATTTATTTCGATAATTCATATATTATCCTTTCTTATAATTGAAACTACGGAGAGGAGAAAAAACGATCGTCGATGAGCAGTGCTCAAGGAAAGAAGACTCTGTGTTGAAGGTATTCGTTTTTCAACCTTTTACGCCATTAAAGTATTTTTACGGGAATTTCGGAGGTGGGGAAGTTTAAATCACCTCAAGAGGCATTGCCACAGAGATTTTGAACAAGATCGTTAAAGTCGTTTTTTGGCAATTACTAAAAAACATTTTTTTTTCAATGGTAGCTACCATATGCGCAAGCACGATTTTGACAAAAATCTTAATGGTAGGTCCCAGTGCCATTACCAACCAGCACGCCAAATTTGAAAATCGTAGGTCAGTTTGTTCGGGAGTTATACTGACCGCAGACACACACAGACATTTTTTCTATATCACTTTTTTGAAATCAGGATGTTCCAAAACGTGGAGAAGTGCAACAATATATATATATATATATATATATATATATATATATATATATATATATATATATATATTATCGAATACTATATTTTCATTACCCTATGTATTACACATGCGTAATTGAAAGTAAAATAAATAATAGTTTAAAAAACTAAAAAACACGCTTTAATAGAAAACTGAACTAAAAAGTAGAAAATAATTTTAAGTAAGTTTGAAATAAGAATACAGTGATTAACAAGAAATATTTATTTTATAGTAAAAAAGCGTGGGGTGCTTAATGTCAATTGTTGTAAATATTTAATGACAGATATTGTTAAAAGTAGAGCCATTATGAAACTATCTTAAAAAGCACTCCACGCTCTTTTACGATAAAATAAATATTTCTTGTTAATCATTCTATTCTAATTTCAAACTTATTTGAATTATTTTCTACTTTTTAGTTCACTTTTCTGTTAAAGTGGTTTATTTTTAGTTTTCAAACTATCAATTATTCAATTGTGAAACGTGAATGAAACTCCCTATTAAATGATCTACCCAGTAATCATATGCTTGTCTCAATGATTAACTCATGTATGTCTCAGTACACGTCATATTAAGGTGAAATAGCTCATTAATTGGGTTATGGTCCTTTAGATCGTGTCCACATTTACATGGAAAACTGAAGTATTTCTAGAGCTAATCCTCGCAATCCAGAGTTCCGACCAGATGAAAGGAACGCTTTAACCAATACCAATCGGTGACTCGTCCATCATTATTATATGATAAGTCTGAAAAACTTTTTGCTGAAAGTATAACCGTAGTACCCACGACAGATCTTTCAAATATATGCCTTATCAACTGTCGATGGTAAGCTTTGTGACTGCTGGCGTTGTAACGGGTAACAGGACAACAGGGTTCGATTCCGGAGAAGGTTGGTTAGTTGGAGTTTAACGGCGCAAGGGCAACAAGAGCTAATCCTTGCGATAATGCGACAAACTTATTGAATTATTGTATTGTCATCGGTCCTTGATAACAGTTCCAAATTTCAAAATAATCCAACGTTATGAAGTGTTCGAAAATCGAATTCAAAGATTCTGTTACATAGATACATACGAAGCTAATAAAAGCGTGTTAAAAAAAATTACATCATGGCTTTACCATGTTTGGAAAATGGCAATAAACGATAAACATGGTAACCTTGACCCCATAGCCAAAAAAAAATTAACTATTTCGCTAAGCAATTAACTTTATTTCACCCATCAAACCTTCGATAGTTTAGTTTATTCGGAATATTCCCCTAAAAAATCTTCTTTTATGCAAACCCACCTTAAATAACAGTTAAAAACGTTTAAAAAAACAAAAAAAACAAAAACATCTCCGTGCAAAAAAAAATCTACAAAGAACTTTAATGCCCTAAGTTTCTCATTACGCGTTAAACGTTTTTAACTTTACAAGATTCCCCAAGAAGCATTTTTAACTTAACCGCATCGTTCTTTGGGAAAGAATTCTAAATGATTATTTACAGTTGGAGGTGTTGTGCTAATTTCCCTCATTTCACAGACCCCCCCTCCCCATCCCCACTCCCAAATTAATTTTGGAAAGTGTTAGCAGTTTTAAGTGCTAACCATTTGAGAGTCGCCATAAAAGACGCCGGTGCGGGTTAAAATCGCGATTTATTTATTTTCGTTTAGTTTTTAAAGCGACATAAAATTCGAGAGAGCCGTGAATTTATGAGCAACTTCTTGAGACGCAAGTGGCTTTAAATCCGTTAGTTAAATATAGAATTTCGCTGTAAGTGGATTAATGTTGGCTTCAGCTAATGTGGCCTGAGGAAAACTTTGTTTTGTAATGGGACTCTATTTAGAATTAATCGCTTTAAAATACAAGACAGTAGTAGTTAATATCAAATTTATGAAGGGTGGTAATAATAAACATCAAAATCGATCTCCATGAAAAAGAATATTAAATTTAAACCTTTATCAGCTCTCTTTGCAGAGTTCGAGTCCTTATTTTTAGCCTTTTATGAACTGACATGACTTATAAGTTATAAGTCCCTTCAGTTTTCTCATGGAACTGCATTGATTTAAACGCTTTGAGACCCATTGTGACTTTCAAATCCCCTTCTATGAAGTTTGTTCTTCAATTGTTTGACACAGCATGGGCAAAGTGTTGCTTTTTCGCAAGGCCACTTAAATAGTCAACCAACCTTTCTTCAATGGGCAATTCCCGCATTTTTTTAAAATTGAGTGAAATTAGTTTATATTTGTGAAGAATATCTTTCTGGTTCCAAATATTCACTGGCCGACCAAACGGTATAGTGGTTAGCGTGCTAGCTTCTAGACCGCGGGGTTGCGGGTTCGAGTCCTGTGTTAGGCATGGGTGTTTGCTAATGTATGTTGGCTTGTCAAATGACGAATATTTCTAAGTATTATAGCCTTCGTGTTGCTGACGGTGCCATATAATCTGAAAACAACCAAATATTCACACAAAAGCTCTTTAAAAAATTAGTTATTTAAATATTAAAAAAAGAAAATGCCGCAAAACCAGTCCAATCAAAACACTATTCTAGCTGTGACGTCAAAACTTCCCTCCGTTTCTATGATTATCGTGAGATTTCTGCCAAATAGTTGGGTTAAATTCCGGAGAAGGTTGGTCGGTTGGAGTTTAACGGAGCTAGGGCAACACGAGCTAATCCTTGCTATAATGCGACAAACTTATTGAATTATTGTATTGCCTTCGGTCCGCGATAACTGAGGAAAATTTCAAATTAATCCAACGTTTTGAAGTGGTCGAAAATCGAGTCCAAAGATCCAGTTACATAAATACATATGAAGCTAATAAAAGCATGTTAAAAAGAGTTTCGCTTTACGAACGAGGCCTCAATGTAAGAAAAAAGAGGCGAAATTTTCAAATTAACTATGTAAATTAAATGTTTAAATCTTAGTTACAAGCAAACAACCATCTTTTCATCTTTATTATAAGAACAGATATTCATAACGATTACGATTAAAAGTATCGTATCGATTCGCAACAGATGTCAATATTTTTAATGAAGAAACTCTTGAGGAACTACATTGCGTGCTGTTGGTTGTTTTCAGATCATCTGGCTCCGTCAGCAACACGAGGGCTATAATGCGCCGAAACATTCGTCATTAGACAAGCCAACATACATTTACAAACACTCATGCCTAACACGGGACTCGAACCCGCAACCTCGAGGTCTAGAAGCTCGCACGTTAACCTATCTATACCGTTTGGTCGGCCATTGCGTGAGGATCTTCTTCAACAGAAGAATCGGCGGTAAAATAGAAAATTGAGAGGCACCACCAATCAAATCGATTTTCTTCTTATTAATTAACATAGCGATCGATTATGTTGTCGGAGTGTGCTTGATGTTTGCATCTCATTTTAAATTAAAAAAAAACAAAAAAAAACATCCCTAACAGCAAAATGTGGATCAAAGTACGTTTCAAAATTTATATATTAAAAATGAATGCGAATTTATACATTCACGTTTAAATATGTTTCATTTATTCTGATTAAAACAATTTTGGCAACAGGAAAGAGTTTCAACAACGATAGGTTAAAATTATTTCACTTACAGCGTTACAGAGTAAGGCTGACAATGTGTGAGTGAGTGATTAAGGTAACTCTTAGAATAATATAATATCGAAGTCCTTATTACTATAACTCAGGCCGACCAAACGGTATAGTGGTTAACGTGCTAGCTTCTAGGCCGCGAGGTTGTGGGTTCGAGTCCCGTGTTAGGCATGGATGTTTTTAAATGTATGTTGTCTTGTCTAATGACGATTGTTTCGGCGCATTATAGCCCTCGTGTTGCTGACGGCGCCAGATAATCTGAAAACAACCAACCAACAACCATTATAACTCAGAACATCGTTATTATATTATTATATCTAAGATTGGTTGGTTGTTTTCAGATTATCTGGCGCCGTCAGCAACACAAGGGCCATAATGCGCCGAAACATTCGTCATTTGACAAGCCAACATACATTTACAAACACCCATGCCTTACACGGGACTCGTATCCGCAACCTCGAGGTCTAAAAGCTAGTATGCTAACCACTATACCGTTTGGTCGGCTTATATCTAAGAACTCCGTTATATTGTTTTAAGAATTTCATTATTATCGATTACCACTTGTCATACAATCGAAATTATTTTTATAATCTATCAAGTGCTAGGGGCAAAAATGCACCCACAGAACGAAATCGATTTTTCGTACTGGTCACTCATTAAAAACTTGATCTCAACTCAAAATAAATTTAAATTGCCATTAAAAGTCAGTAATGAATATAAAAGGTTTGCAACGAAAATCTGATTAATGGTTAATTTAAAAAAAAAAAAAATAATAATAATTATGTATATCTTCCTAAATTAACGACCTCATTATCTCAAATTGCCTTCTTAAAAATTCCGACCAAACGGTACAGTGGTTAGCGTGCTAGCTTCTAGACCGTGAGGTTGGGGGTTCGAGTCCCTTGTTAAGCATGGGTGTTTGTAAATGTATGTCGGCTTGTCAAATGACGAATGTTTCGGCGCATTATAGCCCTCGTGTTGCTGACGGCGCCAGATAATCTGAAAACAACCAACCAAGCCTTCTTAAAGAGCCAACACAAAGACACCCAATGTTTTCGAAAGCAGCCGAAGCGTGCACATATTGACTGACACCAAACAGAGGCGTCGAAACGTTAACTCCAAATTTCACCTCCCCCCTTTTCCTGACTAATGAATAGAGTCCTGGCCATGGCTCATCGCCAGGATAGTTCGAAGTCGGATAGTACCATTAAAACGCGATCCATCAATCCGGCCATGCGAAACTGTGGTCTGAGAAGCGTGGGAACAGGCGGGATGACGAACTTGTGTTGAAGGTCCCTGGTTGGTACAGACAAAAGACATCTCGTTTTGGAATGATGTGATTGGCTTGTCAGTAAATGTAGGGTTTGATTGTGGGATTTGACTGGAACTGACTTTTGGTGGGCATGGTTTGATCGGTTTGAGGCGTCAGCTTTGTTTGGGATGTCAGATTTATGTAAGCGGGAATTGGTGCTTGATCTGTTGTTGTTGAATTGGTGTGTGCTATTCGGTTATTAGATATCTTGATATGGAAACTGTTCCATGCTTCTTTCTCAAATGGAAAGTTGAATGTATTGGTGATTTTTCTGCTACAAGATCTGCACGGAGGCTTTATTGGTTTATCTTTATCGACCCCTATGCGAATATATCAATCTTTTAAATCTTACCAATTTAAATCCGTTATATTGTTAGACAAATTTTCTATATTTAGTTGTAAATATAGTGACGCATTAATTAAAAATTCTATTGCATTTTGTTTTATCTTATTTTATTTATTAACAGCGATAATACAAGTTAGAAAAAAGGTGGCAACACCTAAAGCAATCGGGAAATTTCGAGATGTTTCTTTTTTTGACAGTTGACTGGATATTTCCAGAAAGTTCTCAAGTGGGGCTCCGATAACCCTGCGGTTCAGTATCGTCGACCTCCGACCGCCAAATATCGGTGTGTACCTAATGGGGACTGGTGCACATTAAATCTGTCGTGGCCTCAATGTCCTCTCGTTGGTGTGGTGGGGTCGGAGAGAGGGGCTTACACTAGAAGATTTCGATCTAGTATTCTTCTAGATGCTCAAAATTACGAGACGTATTTGGCTGTGTTAAGCACTTTATAAGTGGCAGAAATAGATAGTCGGTAGTTCCAAAACAAGTTCTTATGCGCATCTATAAATACATCGGGAAAGTTTTCAGTTTGACTTTGGAATTCGATGAAAGCTGAACGCTTTAAGTGTGCCTGACCTGAATTATCGCTGAATTCGAAGTTGTTGTTATTGAAGCTTGCGTGGGAGCTTGATAGTGATTGCACTGTTCTTCGATTAAAATGTGTGCGACTTTGAAGAGCAAATAAATAATAGTTTTTATCTAATAAAAACTGTGCCATTATTGCCTCTGTGAAAAATTCATAACAATATTAATTTGGACTTAATTTGTTTGTAGATGGGAGAGGAATCTGCGGAAACCCAATTAACCCCGTTGACGTCAACCAATCGGGCTGAAACTTGGCAGATAGCTTCGATGTCGATGACATTGCATTCTATCAAACTTTTAGGCTGTTACTGTCACTAAACGGTCACTTTTACGGAATACTAATAAACCAACTTGCCGTCAACCAATCGCTTTAAAATAGCCTTCAACCGATCATTGTTGAAACTCTTTCCTGTTGCCACATTTCTTTTAATAAATAAATAATAAAATTATTTAAATGAGAATAAATAAATGATATCTGGATGGAAGAGAAGAAATGCACGCTCATTTTTAATAAATAAATTTTGAATCGTAGTTTGCCGCACATTTTGTTGATAGAAATGTTTTTGATATCCGCGCTGTGTTAATGAATACAAAAATTGACAATGTGTATAAAGGATTTTTTTTTTTTTAAAACTCCGTTTCAATGGTTTATAGCCGACCAAACGGTATAGTGGTTAGCGTGCTAGCTTCTAGACCGCGCGGTTGTGGGTTCGAGTCCCGTGTAAGGCATGGGTGTTTGTAAATGTATGTTGGCTTGTCTAATGACGAATGTTTCGGCGCATTATAGCCCTCGTGTTGCTGACGGCGCCAGATAATCTGAAAACAACCAATCAATGGTTTATATTATCTTTCATGTGTAATAAGTATGCATGAATATATAATGATGAGATAGAGTAAAGGGCTGAACGAAGCTGAATCCCAAGAGCGATTGTATGCTAAACGAATATTTTACTTTTCGGACATGAGTACGGTATCTATAAAGTTAAAAACAAAGTAAAACATTCAACAAACCCAGTAGCAGAACTAAACTGGCTAATATCGCCCGAATTCGGGCAATCCTGTGTTAGTTGATGTCATTGAAATTTATTCGGATTTCTTTCTATAAGTAACTATAGATGTAAAAGCGTTTATATATTTTTCAAAATAATTAGTGGTTTGAAATTGTGTTTGAGCTTTTATAGTAAAAACTAGGGTTGTGGAACATTGCACAACTTTCAATTATACTATATTGCTGATGTAGATTTGTGTAATTTATCATTTTTATATTCTCATCAGTCGCTTAGAAAAAATTGAAAGTTTGGCGATATTTTTTATAATTCTTATATGGATCTTTCAAAAATAAAAAAAAAATAAAAATATGGGAATTTTGGCGATATGCTTATCAATAATTCTTATATTATCATTTCTTATAAGTGAAACTGAGCAGACATTAAAAAAAAAAAAAAAAAAAAAATATCAATATTGAGGTATGGAAAGAAGTCTGTTTTGAAGACATTCGTTTTTCAACTTTTTACGCTGTTAAAGTATTTTTACCGAAATTTCGTAGGTGGGGATGTTTAGAACAAGAGGCATTACCAATGCGATTTTGAAAAAAAAAAAAATGTTAGAGCCGTGTTTTAGCAATTACTAAAAAACATGATTTTTTCAATGGCAGCTACCTTATGCGAATGCGCGATTTTGACGAAAACCTTAATGGTAGGTCCCATGGCCGCCACTAACCCTCATACCAAATTTGAACTTCGTAGGTCTATTTATTCGGGAGTTATGCTGACCAGACACACATACATACACAGACAGATAGACATTTTTTCTATATCACATTTTTGAAATCAGGATGCTCTAAAACGTGGAGAAATGTTAAAAAAAAAAAAAAAAAAAAAAAAAAAAAAAAAAAATCGAAATTTTTTTTTGGACCGAATGCTATACTTTCATTACCCTATGTATATATACATATGGGTAATTGAAAGTAAAAAAGGGTGAATTTCTTTGGGGCTTGTAAATTGAAATAAACTTTTACTTTGTTATTGCATTATACCACTGCTCAAATTGTATTTTTTTACCGTCAATGAGTATTTAAATCTGGAATTGTAATATAAGACTCTTCTTTGACTACTAAACTCTGTTTATTTTAAGTCTTGAGTTGGTTTTTTAATGGGCAAATATGGTCGTGTTATGTTTATTGGGATAAAGAGGAATTCCACACAACACCATCATTTGACTCTTTTTCCAAAATTCATTAGTTTTGCTTAGACTAAAATAAAATTTGGCACAAACATAAAAGATATGACTTAAAAGACAACAACAAAATTTGAGCAGGTAACATAAAATATATAGTAAATTATTGAGAAAAATGCATTAAAGTAATACGAAATTTTAACTTTTTTCAAAATGCTCCTCACGACACAATATTTTAACGAGCATGAAAGAAAAATTTGAAGCTATTTATCCATATATTATAAACATTTTTGCTCATGCTTTTATCTTTAGGTGCTATACTTAAAACAGAAATAAAATTTCAAATTTGTAGCTAAAGAATTTTCATTAAAAAATGCACATATTTCATCTTTCCTACATATAAAAAAATAGAAAAAAAAAATATGTGACATAAAAAAAGCGGGTGTGTATCTCTTTATAGTATATTAAAAATTATTTCTACAAAAAATTAGAGGAATTTATCAAAAAATGAACCACAAGGAGCTTTTCGAATGCATACGTAAAATGTGAAAAAAACGAAGCTGAGAAATATGCATTTTTAACTTTTGCCAATAAATGTACAATATGTTAAAATAGGATATTAAAATAAATATTTTACCACTGAAAATCATCGGATTTCAACAATTCAAAAACGAAATTAAAGCTAGTGACTTCAATAATTTTTATAGAACGAAAACAAAAAATTTCATTTTTGGTGATATTTTTGTAGTTTCAGTGTCTCCTGTCTCCTTAATAAAAAAATATATCATTTATATTACATTTTGTGGCATCACTGTCAGAAGTTCTAAATTACACTTTTGTATATTCTACAATTTACCATCCTTCAATATAACGCTTTAAATAATTGAGCAACAAAATCCCGAATATATTTCAACTCAATTTCACTTCGAAAAGCGAAATAATCTAAATAAGATAAATCACAAAACTTTGTGGGAAAATACATTAAGTTTAAATGGCAAATTTATTAAGCTCCGATGCCACAAGAAAAGAAATAACTTTCTTCAAATAAATTACTTATCGGCCGTCTTAGAACAATTCATGTATTTGCTTTATCGTTTGCGGAATAAGAATTTTCTAAAAATGACTTCCTTATTTAAACACAATACAACACAACGCAGTGAAGAAAATTTTATTATAATGTATGGTTTCTTTAAACCTAGAAATAACATTAGCTGATCTTCCATAAAAACGATTTACCTTTAAAAAGAAACATTTTTTAAAAGAAAAATCATATTATTTCGTATTTTACAGCATTAAGAAAAAAATACTACTTAATAGCTATACATCGTTCTCAAAAGAAACCGGAAAATACAACAAGAAAGCAACAAAGATAATGTACGTCTAAGTAAAACCTCAGAAAATCCATGGAAAGACAGGTTTGCATTTTAGATATATTTTTAGAGTCAGAGAAAAAAGAAAAAAGGATCCTAATATCATGAATTTGATCCTGGGGAATAATTTTCCTCGGATAAAATAAAATCCTTAGTATATTTTGAAGGAAAAAAAACTCGATAAAAAAGCGTTTATCATCGAAAATTTAGAAAAGAAGCGTTAAGCTTTTTTTTTTTGACACTTTTTTTTTTGCACTCCTGCGTAAAAGGTCTTTCATTGACATTGTTAGATGATCAGTTGTGGAATAATATAGGTTGATAACCATAAAAGAACCAGAGATAGTGTTTAAAATATTCTAGTTTACATATATGTCTCCTTGAGGTACAAAACACCATATATATATATATATTTTTTTTCGGTTTTCAATTTATGATTGCGATACAAAGTGCTTTTCGTATTTTTTTCAGAGGAATTCTTTATATTATTACTAGACTACTTACTTACTATTTAAACTCTCTAATAAGTATTTTTTCGAATTTCGGTATACTTGTAAATATTTCGTAGTATTAATTATGTAAAGAGAAAAATGTATGTACATTTCGCATAAGGCAGTGCAAGAGTTTGTCTTTACTTCGCTTTCCTGCAATGCGTCTCTTAATGCTTGAAAACGAGTTTTACAGAGATAATGCTGGAAAACGAGTTTTACAAGTAGAAGGCCAATTTAGCATTATGGTTAATGGCAATCTCGCCAATTTGGTGACTAATTTTGGTCGCCAAATTTGACCAGAAATCGCCAATTGTTGCCAAACTTGGCTACCATTTGGCGACACTTTCGGTGCCCATGTACCTTTATAGGGCCTTTCGACTACGACCTGGGAAATTCTCCAAGTTTCTATCTCTAGAAGATTCGCGAAGGAAGCTTCACTTTATCAGGCCAGGAGAGCGGGTGAGTGAGTGAGTTAGTTAGTTGTCTCTCAGCGAGCGTTCAAAGTAGTTCCGAAAGTGAACTGTATTGCATTGTCTTTTGCGACGATTTTAGCAGTTGTGTATCTAGTTTTTAACTGCTGTTTGTGCTCCATTGTTGTGTAAAGAGCTGCATTGAGTCTGTTAGAACGGGAAGTTCTGGAGTTGTAGAAGAATCTGCGAAGAGTTATATCGGAATAAATTTCATAAAGTTTTAATCTGCTTTGGCTTCAAGTCTTTCGAACCCACCCGTGCAACAATATCATTCCCTACACTCGCTAGATTACAATATTATAGCCCAGTGCATTTAGAAACTACTTTGCTTGAAACCTTGAAATTTGGTGAGTAGGTACGAAAATAATCACCTAATAAAACGACATGAATTAAAAACTCGAAAATGGTTTCCAATATATTTTATTTTATATTTCAAACCCTTACGCCAGTGCATTTGCAATGGCCCCACCTAGTGTTGTGTCTTACTATTTTAATGTTCATTTATAATATATAGACATTAAATGAAAACAATTCATGCCATTTCATTAGGTGATCTCTTTCTTACCTATTCACCAAATTTCAAAATTTTATAGAAAGTAGTTTCTAAACGCACTGGGCTAGACGATTGTAACATAGCGAGTAGAGGAAATGATCCTTACTTTCACTTACTCTTAAAAGAATACAACATTGCGTCATACAAAGCTTTATTTACACTGTGGCATTTCATCAAGAGAATAGTGAATTTGCCGTCATCTGATCGGGCTGAAACTTTGCAGATAGATTAGATGGCGATCACAATGCATTCTATCAAGTTTTGGGGGTTCTGTTACTGTCACTAAAAGTCCGTTTTTACAAAAGTTTCTATAAATTGTTTGGAGTACTAATGAATCCATTTTAACTGATCATTGTTGAAACCCTTTCCTCTTGCCTAAGTTGTTTGAATCAGAATAAATAAAAGAGGATTAGAAGTGAATGCATATAAGCTAGACAAGCTGTAGCTTAGGGCCCCAAAAAAATTGTCCGAGTGAGCAATGGACGAAATAGCCACAAGTGCAATACTTGATACTTATGATGGAATAATATCTGCATTGCATTAGCTGCATATTGATAGAGCCAAGTTGGCGATGGTTTTGGCGATTAATTTTTGTGGCCAAATTCGGCGAGAAATCGCTAAATGTCGCCAAACTTGGCAACCATTTGGCGACATTTTCGGTCCCCATGTACATGTATAGGACTTTTCGACTACGATCTGGAAAGTTCTCCAAATATCTACCTCTAGAAGTTTCAAGAATTCAGTATGGAGTGTGGGGCCAGTTAATTTAACGTTGAGTTGCACAGTAACGTGATAAGTGAAAGAACTTTAATTGATAATTGTTGAAACTCTTTCTTGTTGTCAAAATTGTTTTAATACATAAAATTGTTTTGATAATAAAAGATATTTGGATGTGAATGCATAAATTCAAATTTTTAATAAATAAATTTTGAAAAGTAGTTTACCGCATATTTTGCCGATAGAGATGGTTTTAATATTCAAAATTTGATGCAAACAGTAAGCACACGCTGACTACAAAATTACCACTATGTTAATGAATATAAAATTTTGCAATGCATATAAAAGATTTATATTGTTGCGTGGTCGGGTTCGAAAGCCAACTTTTAGTGATAAAAAGAGGTTAACCTTTAATTTCTGTATGCGGTCTGACAACCGCGAGTGATTCTTTGTGGTAGGTTTCCACCCCCTAAAATATTTCATCTTTGACTTTTATATTAATTTTTCTTATACTATGTTTTTTAAACTTTAAACTGATGTTTATAAATTTGTTTGGTGCAGTATGAACCACTAGTTTACTTTGCGCCAAAAACATCAAACCACCCAACCACAGCAGTTAAAGGTTAAACATTCTTAACTTTTAATTGCTGTAAGCGGTCTGACAGACTTCGAGTCATTTTTGTGGAATGCTTCTACCCCTTAAAATATCGCATCTTTGATTTTTATATTAATTTGTCTGTAACTTTAAACTGTTGTTCACCAATTTGTTTGGGACGACCAAACGGTATAGTGGTTAGCGTACTAGCTTCTAGACCGCGAGGTTGCGGGTTCCGAGTCCCATGTTAGGCATGGGTGTTTGTAAATGTATGTTGGATTGTCTAATGATGAAAGTTTCGGCGCATTATAGCCCCCGTGTTGCTGACGGGGCCAGATAATCTGAAAACAACCAACCAATTTGTTTGGCTCAGTATGGACCATGTGTAGCTCTTGCGCAAAAAACATCATACCATCCAACCTCAGCAGTTAAAGGTTAAACGAGGTTGGTTGGTGGCATGGATTTTAATGGTACAAGAGCCAAGATAGGCTAAGCTGTGCCAATTCCAAACGAGGACTATTGGTTGGTAGTTTTCAGATTATCTGGCGCCATCAGCAACACGAGGGATATAATGCTCGGAAACATTCGTCATTAGACAAGCCAACATACATTTACAAACACCCATGCCTAATACGGGACTCGAACCCGCAACCTCAGAGTCTAGAAGCTAGCACGCTAATCACTATACCGTTTGGTGGGCACGAGGACTATTCAAATAAGCAACATCCAATCGATATATCCATACATATTATATACATCACTGTTAAATATTAGATTCATTAATCTACATTATATCTAAAACACTAAAAAAAAAAAAATCAGGAAAATAAAAAACGCACTTCATGTCATCATCGGTACTCTTCTGAAGATATTTTTCGTTAGACATCATCCGTATAAACTATTTTATTCATACTACTTTTCAACAAAGTCGCTTTCCTTTTCAATAATTCCGATTCAAGAGATGATATATCGTAGGGCATCTATCGATATCAAGCGTGAATCGATACGGATCTTGTAGGAAAGGAATGTATTCGACATCGTGTTTCGAAACTCTTTTCCTGGAACATTCGAAATGGAAGAAGTTGACAGTGTAATCACATCATCCATCATATTTCTAGCTTTAATTCTTATCCGGAAGCGCTTTTTTTTTTCATGTGAATAGAGAACATCGCAAATATTTCGGAAAAAATGCATTTTTTGTTGTTTCTGGAAAACTTTTCACGTTTGGGAAAAAAGGAGAAATGTTCTTTTGACTATACCGCTCCGGTTGATGATAAAGTACAGTAAGCAAAAAAAAAAAAAAATCCGAATGATGGCTGTCTTGTATTTTAATTGATGAAATAACAAAAGTCAAGTACCGTTGTAAATTGTGGAATGTATTAATTGTATCTATTAGCAGGGGGCATCTACATTTTAAAACTAAACCAAACTTTAAAAAGTTCAATGGCAACCCCATAATATTATACCATATTTAAAATTAAAAAAATAAAATAAAAACGTATAATACCAAATTTCATAATTTTCCTAAGTGGTTGGTAATTTAAATAATGTCAAAAAGTGACAAATTAGTGTTAAAGAGAAAATTTGTTTTTTGGTCATAAATACTTATATAGTTAATATATATTAGCAATTTGTATTTCAAAGGATAGTTTGCTTAAGGCCGAACATAAATAACAAGCAACTTTTGTATTAAACAGTTTTTTAATAATTGATTATTAACTAAACAAGTTTTAAAATTTTTTTAGTAAATTTTTTTGTTGTTGCTTCCTTTAGAAATATCGTGGTCGAAAACCCCTCCAGAATTGCCTCCCAGGTGCCGCACGATTGGATGCCGAAACACGAGAGGACCACTAGGTTTGATGCGGAAATTTGATGCAAGGCCAATGACTGTTTAACCTTTAACTGCTGTGGTTGGGTGGTTTGAGGTTTTTTGCGCAAGAGCTACACATGGTCCATACTGCGCCAAACAAATTGGTGAACATCAATTTAAAGTTTAAGAAACAAAGTGTCAGAAAAATTAATATAAAAGTCAAAGATGCGATATTTTAGGGGGTGGAAGCATTAAAAAAAAATTACTAGCGGTCTGTCAGACCGCTTACAGCAGTTAACGGTTAGTTTCTATGAAGCAAATCCATAAACGCCAACCGAACCTAAAATGTCTCGAGTTGCTGGTCCCTCCGCGCGAAACAGGCCTCGTGTGCAAAAGGTTAAGAAATTTGCCCTCAAGATCGACCAAAACATTTTCGTTCATAAGTGACGGGTTTCTCCACATAATGAACTAGAATTGTGTATCTAGGGTAAACTAGGTATTCTAAATCGAATGAACACATAAAAAAAAGGGGTTCGTATTGAAATTTGTAAACATAGAGTTTCATTTACTTAGTACACAGCCCCCTAAGAAGAAAATTTTGCATCAGACATATAGAAAATCGAAAACAAAAATCATTTTGGTGCAAACCGCAAGATTCTACAATAATTAGAACCGAAGATATAGCCATCGTTCGGATTTTGTTGTTGTTGCATACTGCCCCAAAGCTAAAAGTATGTTTAACCTTAAACTTCTGTATGCGGTCTGACAGACCGCGAGTCATTTTTTACACCTTAAAATATTTAATCTTTAATTTTCATATTATTTTTTCCGATACTATGTTACTTAAATTTTAAAGTGATCATCACCAATTTGTTTGGCACAGTATAAATCACGTGTTGCTTTTTGGCCAAAAAGATCAAACCACCCAAACACCGCAGTTAAATGTTAAAGAGAGTAACAAAAATGTTGACTCGTATATGAATGAAACTCGTATATTGATAAACAAAATGAATTGTTATAAGTTTAACCCTTTGGGTACATTTGACGGCTGAGATTCATCATGCACTTGTTTTGCTTGTTAATAATGACGAACCTATTTCGTCATTCAAACAAGGTTGATTGAATGGATTTTAATGTCACAAGAGCCATGATTGGTTAAGACAAACATCGGTTGGTTTACCTATACTTTAAAAAAATAATTTGTTTGGCTGTGTTCCTTTAAAGTTCCTTTATTGTTTTGAACCAACCGCTCAAAACGCAAGAATTTTCCCAAATAATTCTGTACCCAAGGGGTTAATCATTTTCCAATATTGCCGACCAAACGGTATAGTGGTTAGCGTGCTAGCTTCTAGACCACGAAGTTGCGGGTTCGAGTCCCCTGTTAGGCATGGGTGTTTGTAAATGTATGTTGGCTTGTCTAATGACGAATGTTTAGGCGCATTATAGCCCTCGTGTTGCTGACGGCGCCAGATAATCTGAAAACAACCAACCAATTTTCCAATATTCGAAAATTTTCATCTCTAATTTCTTAATAACTTTCTAATTAATTCTATACTTTTCCATATAGGTTGGTTGTTTTCAGATTATCTGGCGCTGTCAGCAATACGAGGGCTATAATGCGCCGAAACATTCATCATTAGACAAGCCAACATACATTTACAATAATATATTGGTTACCAATTACCTTTTTTTCCAACAAGTGTTTCAATGGAATTCCACTTTCTGTAATTTTAAAATGAGATTTTTGTAATTTTAAATATTTTAAAATGAGATTTTTTATTAAGTAATGCAAAATATTCTCTATCACTCCTTTAAAGATTTAATTATCGATATTTAGTGGATTATTGTACTTTTTTTTTCAATATTATAATTTGTAAGTTTTACCCTAATGTAGTTTCTATAGGTAATTAAAAGATATAATGTAATAGCAGAGATCACAATTCACTATTATTGGTTCAAGTTGATGGGGAAAGTGTGTATTTTAATTATAAAAAAATCCAATTTAGATGGAAAATACTCCACTTGCATAAAAGAAATTTAATTTCTTACAAAATGATATCGGACTGAAAGTTTTGATTAAATTTAATTCTGTTAAATATGTGGAAATTAA
The DNA here is from genome assembly GCA_963978545.1 of Linyphia triangularis. NCBI lineage: Eukaryota > Metazoa > Arthropoda > Arachnida > Araneae > Linyphiidae > Linyphia > Linyphia triangularis. The sequence goes on along the minus strand of OZ021729.1, from coordinate 10,962,488 downwards.
TTAATAACTATTTTACAATATTATAATAATTAGTTTAAAAAATTAAATTTTTAGCATGATGCCTGTTTCTAGTATTTTTTTTTTTTTTTACTTTAGAGGGTTGAAAAAAGTAAATATTCGATTTGGAAATAATATGGAAAGGGAATATTGAGACAATATTGACAAAATTAAACACTTCCAAGAAAAAAAGTTTCAACTTTCATTTAAACTTAAACAAAAGTAAACACTTCTATGTGTGAACAAAATAAGGAAAGTGTGCTTTGAAATAACATTGAGAAAATAAATGACTTTATTTCAAAATGATATAAAAACATATTGGAACATTGAGAAAGTTAATAACATCTACTTAAAAATATAAAAAGTGAACATTGGAAAATCATTGACAGAAGTTAATACTTCAACTTTGGAAAATAAGAAAATGTACATTGACACCACTTTAAAAGAGCATAGTTCCGTTGTTTAAGGTTATTTTTGTTTTGCATAAAATAGCATCAACATAAAATCATGTTTTGGTAGCAAATATCTGTATCATTTAGTCTTGTTACTTTTACTCTTTTGTTATACTAAGATTAGAAGTTATCCTTACAATTTATACTTCCCATCATATCTACAAAGCTTTCAATATTATTCTTTTGCATTTTAAACACACATAACAATACTCTTTTGCCTTAAACTCAGTATAATATTTTAACGGTACTTTCCATAGAAATACTGCCTTGATTTCATAATAAAGTATAAATGAATTAATCCTCTACCTTAGCACTTTGATTAACAAAAGTGGCTTAAATTTACCGTACAAGACGTCTTGGCGCGGTTTTTCACATTCGGCGATTATAGATCTCAAATGGCAACCATGCGGCATATTCACTTTTTAGCAACCCTATTGGAGAGAGGATCTGAAGACGATTTCAACGCTATTTTGGATTTGGCGATACAGCCATGTGACAGTTTGGCGATTATTTGAAAAGTCGCCAAGAGGGCTCGTACAGTAAATCTTCACCACAAAAGTATCTACAGCATATTTTGGTGATAATTTACTGCAAATAGCAAAACCATGATAATTCATGATCATTGCAGTATATGTTAAGTGAATATTGTATAAATGATCATTGTTGCAAATAGTGCCATCTTCATTTTGAATATCCGACTATAAGTTTTTTAGTATATTACTTTGTTCATTCCCTTATTTTCAATACATTGTTTTTCCTGAATGTAATAGTCTAATACAGAAAAAATATCTTGAACCCACCAAACATGTTTAAATTTTTCTTTAAAACTTTCCACGAATTCTATGGATGAATCGAACCATCTAATTACTTCTATTTTGTAAAATGCCTGAAGAGGACAAATATGCTTCCTAGCAACATCAATAAATAACTGATTTTTGAAATTATCTATTCGTATCTTTGAGGAATTACAGCACCAACTTACAAATTCATCAGACAATTTAAACATATCTCTCATCAATAACATTGTGCATACACCTACTGTATCTTCTGAGGGATGTAGTATATGTGTTTTGAACTTATTTATTTCTTCATCAGTAGAACACCAATAAAAAACGAATTTTTTTAATGATTGTAACCTATCATCTTTTTGTATTAGACAATCTATTAACCCTTCTATCTTATATATTTGATCTTTTTGATAAAAATATTGTTTGAACTGAGCAGTTTGTTTTGTGTCATTTTGAAAACACCAATTAAAAATGCTATCTAATAAATCATATTTATCTTCTTCTATTAATTGGCAAATAATTTCTTCAAAGTATATTTGAGGTATTTCTTTTTTCAACTCGAGAACTCCCTCTGCATTATCGGAAGCACACCATCTAAAAAAATCTTCTAATTCCGTAAAATCTGCTTTATCGTTTGCTACAATAGATTCTAAGACGTCATCACAAACTTCACTATACGCCAATTCCGACTTCTTAAACTCTCTTATATCATCATCCGATTTAAAAGCCCATTTCGAGAATTCCTGTATTTTGTTCCATTCTTTATTTTGTATAAAAGATATGGCTATACATTGTCCTTTATCTTTTACAAGTCTCATTTTAAATATCTCTACATCTTCTCTAGAAAAAAGAGTACTTGCAATAAATATCTCTAATAATTCCCATTGATTACTTGTTATGTAAAAACTACATTTTTCAATACCATATTCTGAAAATATTATTTGCTTCTTTTGCTCATTAGTAATATTAACTAATATTTGCTCAATGATATCGATATTTTTCTCACGAAACAATTCAAGGAACATACTCCCACCTTGTCCATTGTATCCAAGCTCATGCTCCAAGACATATTCAATCAAATGTTTAGGAGCACATTGCCATAACTCTTAAAATATAACTTTATATTGATTATATTTTACAATATCGTCATCATTTTGTTCCATTTTATTCACAATATCATCTAGTATATGAAGATAAGCACTTCCAGATATTATATCCCATACCTTATGTATGGTTGGTAAAAAGTACTCTCCCCATAACCAGTGATTCAGAAAGGGTATTAATATTTGTTCAGCATCAGATTTAAATATTTCTCTTACTTGATCTTTACTCATTTGCGATAGCAAAAAACATTTAATGTCAACGTAGGATGTTTGTGTTATTGCTTTAACTATCAGTCTTGATTTTTCTTCGTCACTCAGCTTTTCCCAGATATATTTTACTGCTACTTGATTTGATTTCTTAACTATTAACTCTGTAAATATCCATTCATTTATACTGTAATCAGTTATAAACTCTTTATTGTAATAATTAACTGCCTTTTCTATTTTAGTAAAGTCTCCTGTTATATGGGCAGTCCAATAGTATAACAAAAACATTGTTCGTCTATTACCAGATATTTGATTTAATATAGTACTGTAAATCTTAGGAGCAATTGCTGCTATATTATTTTCAATGCAATATTCACAAGCAATATTGTATTTATAAATATCAGATAAATTTTTCTCTTTAGATAATATAATTTGTGCTGTCTCTTTATAATCTATTACACCTCTTGACGTCCAAACTATATAATCAATAAAATTTATCGCAACGGGCACCACATTTTGACTCCTAGCATTATCAAAATGAAAAATGCATGAATCTTGATATTCTATCCATTTAAATATTTCATCTCCTATTGGATGTATAAGACTTTTTAAGATGTTTACGATACGATTAGGCACAGCTAATTGAGATAACTTGTCTAATACTTTATCTTCGATCTTCGGATATGATTCATAGTAACGCACACCATATCCATAATCTTTAAACAGCTTCACTATTTTATTTTTAATGTCTGATTGATTCCATAATGAAATTATTATATTGCATAATGACACATGTTGTAACGAAGGCATTAAATAGTATTTAAAAATACGTTCCTTTAAGTTAATGTCTGTATCATTTTTTTGTTTCTTTGATGTATCAGCTATATTTGTAACATCAAGTATTCTTTTAGCCATTGTATGGCAATTTTATCACAAGGTGATTCTTGAAGATTGTAGTAATAGAGCGACCTACGAGAAAGAAAAATTATATTGTAGTCATTATACAGTTCATTAACATTGTACAGGGTAACCATAAAAAAAATCCGAACGGTGGCAATATTTTGGGTTTTAAAAGTCGTAGTATATTACGGTTTGCATCAAACTAATTTTTTTACGATTTTGTATATACCTGGAGCAAAATTTTTATTTTTTTTAAATTTGCAAGTATTTGTAAACATTACCAAAAACGCTATATTAGTTTTTTTTATTATTATTATTATTATCAATTCGCCTTAGGCCTTTATACAGTGGGTTTGGTTTGTTTGTATGCTCAACGACCTATTTTTGTGCAAAACAACCTTTATACAGTGGGTAAATAAAGTCTAATTATGGAAGCCAAAGTTACAAATAAATTAGCATAATTTCTAATTTTTTGCTTCATATCTTCAGTAAATACTTAAATATGATTAATTTGATTCTTTCAAATAAGTTTAAAATAAATGTCTGTTTTTACAAAACACATGAAGTATTTCAATTGAAATATTTAGGAGATGTTGTTAAGTGCCATACAAAAAATGGTTTCCGTACGCCATATGAAAATTAATTCTGACGTCTTCCACAACAGACTTCAAGTAAATTTTCAGAAATGAAGTGTACACAAGTGTCATGAAGACATAATAGCAGCAATTGTTTAATTTTAGCTTGTAGCTGATTGTCTTAAAATGGAGTTCATAAACCTATTCTTGAGTTGTTGATTCAGATATGACGTGTTGGATTATCTATCAAAAAAATTGTCAAAATCTTTAATATATTGAAGTCTATAGTACAATATATTACTGAAAGACAACGTGAGCTTCAAACTTTTGAGTATAAAGTTTGATTCGGAAGATCTGTAAAGCTAAAACTTTGCATAAAAGAAATATCCTATTGTAAGGTTCAATATAATCCGCGAATAAGTGCACCTCAAGTCGCACATAGCTTAATATTTGATAAAAACATTGATGACAAATTCCAGTTGACAATTTATGTGCACTGGTTAAGACATTTTACGTTGGAATTTCAGGATACACGTACCTATGCTTATTTCCTTCTACTTAAACTACCGACAGCAGCAGCTCTCATACACCCCCAAACTATAACGCCTCCTTTTCGGTGTTTGACAGTTCCACATATATTATAAGTTAACATTTGTTAATTTTGTTTTCTCCTGACCATAACTCGATTATCTGATCCTTGGATATATAATTTTAATTCATCACTAAAAATAACTTTGCAAAACGATGCGCTTTTTTTCTGTTACAGGTACTTATATAAGGCTTCTTAAGGGCTGCAAATCCATTCAGACACACTTTTTTAATAACATTTCTCACCGTTTGAGATGACCCTTCAATGTTTTTATCAATTTTTAAGCCATGTGCGACTTAAGGTGCACTTATTCGCTGACTATATTTAACCTTACTATACGATATTTTTTTTATACAAGCGTTTCAGCTTTGAAGATTTTCCGGACTGATCTCTAACCTTTAAAAGTTTAGAGCTCATCTGTGTCTTTCAGTAATATATTGTACTATATAGACTTCAATATATTAAATATTTCGCTAAATTTTTCATAGATAATCCATCACTTCATAACTGAATCACCAACTCATGAATAGATTTAGGAACTCCATTTTAAGACAATCAGCTACAAGCTAAAATTAAACAATTGTTGATATCATGTCTTCATGACACTTGCGTATAAATCTGTTATTGAAATCATAATATCTGTTTTGAAAATTTACTTCAAGTCTGTTGTGGAAGACGTCATAATTTTCATATTGCGTACAGAAACTTTTCTTGCATGGCACTTAGCAAAATCTCCTAAATATTTCAATTTAAATATTTGCTGCGTATTGTAAAAGCAGACATTTATTATAAACTTATTTTAAATAATCAAATTAAACATATTTCAGTATTTACTGAAGATATGAAGCAAAAGATTAGAAATTATGCTAATTTATTTGTAACTTTGGCTTCCGTACGGAGACTTTTTTTACACACTGTATATGATGGCCAGATGCCAATTTTTCTTACCGCTTCGGTGATTTTTATCTTTTCAAAACAAAACTAGGTTGTGGATCATCACGTTACCTACAATTAGTCACAACAAATAAATTCGAAAAGGATTGCTGTAATTTTATCATTTTCCTTTTCCATATTCACGTGAAATTATTTTTTTTTAAAATGACATTTGGCAATAATTGTTATATTATTATTTCTTGTAAGTGAAACAGAGAGGAGAAACAGTTGTTAATAGGAAATGCTTAATAGAAAGAAACTCTGAGATAAAGATTTATTTTGACTTTTAAGCCTGTATCGAATTTTTAAGGGAATTCCTGAGATAGAGATGCTTAGAATACTTTAAAAGGCATTACCTGCCGACCAAAACGGTATAGTGGTAAGTGAGCTAGCTTCTAGACCACGAGGTTGCGGGTTCGAGTCCCGTGTAAGGCATGGGTGTTTGTAAATGTATGTTGGCTTGTCAAATGACGAATGTTTCGGCGCATTATATCCCTCGTGTTGCTGACGGCGCCAGAAAATCTGCAAACAACCAACAAAAAGGCATTACCACAGAAGTTTTGATCTAAATCGTTAAATATATTTTTCTTTTACAATTCAGTAAAAACAATTTTTTTCAATGAGGCACAATGTTGACGAAAATATTAATTATAGATCCTATGATCACCACTAACCCGCATGAAAAAGCTAAACATCGTAGGTCAATCCTTCTGGAGTTATACTGACCAAATTCATACGGACAGATAGGCAAATTTAGGCCACTATTTTGAACTCAGTACGTTTCTAAACGTGTAGGAGAAAGAAAAAAAAAAAGGGGGGGGGGGGGGGGGGGAATGCACCTTACTTTATTTTTAAACGAAATCAAAACTTTCATTACTCTATATTACATATCGGATAATAGGAGTGAGATTATTATTGTGATTTAGTTTTCATTTTTTTCCCCTCTTTTAACTACCCTATATTACAAAAGGGTAATAAAAAGTGGAAAAGAAAATAAAATCATGATATTAATCAAACATTTTAATATCACAATTCCAGAATTTTTCAACAACGAGTGAAATTAGTTTATATTTATGAAGAATGTCTTTCTGATTCCAAATATTTAAACAAAAGTTCTTTAAAAAATTAGTTATGTAAATATTAAGAAAAGGAAATGCCTCAAGGCCAAGCCAAAACCAGTCCGATCAAAACACACAACAAAATCTGTGACGTCAAGGTTCCTACTGTTTCTATGGTCATCATGAGGTTTCTGCCGCATAGTTGGAGTTGAAATAGTTGATGCTGGTAGATCCTTGCCATATCGTATATAGGTTGGCGCGTTTTGCGAGAAACTTGCAAAACTGGTTTCCGCAGACACATTTCATGCCAAGATCTTTGGGAAGCCTTGACTTCACATTCAATTCGAACCGAATGATTCTTTTTCTCGCCAATGTCTAACAGGTAAATTTTCATAGCAAATTAAAAAAAGAAAATGCAGAAATTTTTGTGTTTATGGCCTTTTAGAAACATTTAGAATTGGAAAAAAAAATTAAATGCGGGAATTGTGCACCCGTAGTCTCTAGGATTTTTACTTTCAATTATCCATATGTATTATACATAGATTAATAAAAGTATAGTATTCGTTAAAAAAAAAAAATCGATTTGTTTTTGCATTTCTCCACGTTTTGGAACACTCTGATTTCAAAAAAGTTATCTAAAAAAAATGTCTGTTTGTATGTGTCTGTGGTCAGCATAACTCCAGAATAAATTGACCTACGATTACGATATTCAAATTTGGTATGCGGGTTGCTGGTAGCCATGGGACTTATCATTACGGTTTTCGTCAAAATCGCACATGCGCATAAAGTAGCTGCCTTTGAAAAAAATCACGTTTTTCAATGATTACTAAAAATCGGCTCCAACGATTTTGATAAAAATCGCTGTGCTAATGCCTCTTAAGGTGTTCTAAACATCTCCGTTTCAGAAATTCACGTAAACATGCTTTAATGGCGTAAAAAGTGGGAAAAAGTAGGCCTTCAACACAGCATTCTCTTTCCTTGAGCATACCTCATCAACGATCTTTTTTTCTTCTTCCCTCAGTTTCTCTTATAATAAAGGATAATATAAGGATTATCGAAAAAGTACATCACCCAAATCACAATTTTGGCGATTTTTTTTTAAAGACCCATACAAGAATTATCGCAAAAAATAATATCGCCATACTGACCTGTAATTGAAAGTTGTGTGATGTTCTACACCCTTTGTTAAAATAGGTAAAAACCCTTCATTGAATGTACATGCCACAGTTCATGCAGCAATTTCAAGTGTATTTTGGCCCACAAAAATATGCTTTGGCTCTAAATTCCACACTCAGTGTTTGAAAGCATCATTGTAATTCTACGTATTTATGACCAAGTATCTTTCTAAAAGATCATTCGACGGTAGTTCTTCGTAAATAGACTTGCATGTAGTTATACCGTAAAATGGGGTGAATCGGAACACTTTTCAACTTTCAAAGTAAAAATCGGTTGTAATAAGATCGTTAAGGAACATATTTTTGACATTGAAACTTGGGTCTTGCTTTCTTCTTGAGGATCAACCCAAAAATTAAAAAAAAAAAACTAGGACTATAATTTATTTTGAATTTTTTCATGGTGTTCCGATTCACCCCGCAGAAAGGGGTGAATCGGAACACTCGTTACAATTTATGTCTGATCTTATTTAAATGTTTACAGGGTGACAGAAAACAAGTAATAATGCATTTTGATGAATAGGAACACAAAATTATTATTAAAAAATCATTTAATATGACGGATAAAATTTGTGTTTGTCAATTATAGTCAAAATAGTTCATATATTTGAAAGCGTATCAACTCTTCTCTTATAACTCATCCAAATAGTCTTTAGAATTAATAAAAAAAAAATTATTTTATTTATGTTTGCGTGGTGTATGACTGCAAACTCCTTAAAATATCTTGAGAAAGGAGAAAAGCATCCCCATTTGCCTCAGAAAATCTCTTCGTTCATGGGCGCTTTTTTGTAAAACACACTTATATAGCAATAATCTTGTGGGTGTAAAACGTTCCTCACATAGATTTTTCATACATTTTTCCATATAACTTAAAGATAACGAAGTCATTTAGAGAAAAAACCACTGGAACAATCGGGTTTTCTGTCATGCGGAAACTAAGCTCATCTTCTGACATTTATTCAAGCATGTAATCTTGATTACTGTCTTGAAGGGAGTAATTAGACTCTTCTTCAGCCTTTGAATCTTGTGTGGAACATAATCTTGCCAAAAACCGCCCTTTAATATCACTTTTCAAGTGTTCCGATTCACCCCGCAAATCTCAAAATCGAGACGAGACAAAACATAAAAATTCGTAAAATAAAAAGTTTTTAAAACCAAGTTAAATTAAGTATGGCATGCAGTTGTGGATGTTTATTTTTATCTAAAAATATATTAGTCAAATCTATAGAGGGTACATGTTATTAATTACGGGATAAGTTTTGGAGAGGTTAAAACTCATTGGATTATATGATGCTGTTTCAGAATTTTTTTATAAAAAAAGGACAGTGTTTAAAACTCCACAAAACATGTTCGACGATTCCAAAAATGTTAGTCAAATAAAGAAAAATATATAATTAATAAAACTGTATTATTTTTGTAAAATAATAATTTCTTTATAATTTCATGAAGTTTCGTTCCGATTCACACCGCTGTTCCTACACCCCATTTTACGGTACTCCAAAATGGTTGGTTGGTTGTTTTCAGATTATCTGACGCCGTATAAGATTAGCAACACGAGGGCTATAATGCGCCGAAACATTCGTCATTAGACAAGCCAACATACATTTACAAACACCCATGCCTTATGCAGGGACTCGAACCCGCAACCTCGTGGTCTAGAAGCTAGCACGCTAACCGCTATACCGTTTGGTCGGCTGTACTCCAAAATGAATTTATATAAAAGTCCAACAGCTTGCAGCTGTCGGGCGACCCTCAGCGTGCAATAACGAGACGCCCCCCTCCCCTCTCGAATATACATTATAACTTCATTAATATTTCAAAATTCGGTCTACAAAATGTACTCTCGCTATATTTTACTTTCGGAATAAGTAAGAAAAAATATTGATTTTCCAACCCAAGTTACCAGACAACTAACCTTAAAGAAAATTTCTGTATCACTCAATTTTTCTATTACTATTCATATGAATACTCTTGGTAATAGTGTAGCTTATTGTTCGTAGGCTTTTATTTATATAAAATAATTGTTTTGTTATCTCCTGCTGGCTTCTAAATAAAAGGTAAGTTGAGGTTATGTGCCTCAGGTAAAGGGCATATTCTGCACTAGTTGTACCTAAGAAATCATATATAGCGTGATGTCCGCACCCTCTACATGATTTGGTGACCATTTAGCAAATAAACATTTCTCAAATGAAACTGTGCCATAATATTGTTTCATGGAAGGGTTCGAAAGATTTGAAGTCAAAGCAGATCAAAATTTTCAGAAATTTATTCCGATATAACTCTTCACAGATTCTTTTACAACTCCAGAACTTCTCGTTCTAGTAGACTCAATACAGCTCTTTTCACAACAATAGAGCACAAAACAGCAGTTAAAAACTTGACAACACAACTGCACAAATCGCTGCACAATGCAATGCAATACAGTTCGCTTTCGGAACTCTCTGAACGCTCACTGAGATTCAGTATCAGTAATTCCAGTCAACTAATGGACTCAGCTAACAACTAACTCCAGTGACTCAAAATCAGTCAACTATCTCGGAATCTGCTCTCCTAAGCTTTTATAGGGGAAGCGACATACGTGAACCTTCTTGAATCTCCTAGAGATAGATATTTGGAGAACTTTCCAGATCGTAGTCGAAAAGTCCTATACATGTACTTGGGGACCGAAAATTTCGTCAAATGGTCGCCAAGTTACGAAGCGACAAAAATTAGTCTCCAAAACCATCGCCAACTTGGATCTATCTCGCCAATTTGGCGAGATTGCCATTACCATAATGTTAAATGCCCTGCTCCTTGTAACACTCGCTTCCCAGGGTTATCTCTGTAAAACTCGTTATCAAGCATTAAGACACACATTGCGTGGAAGCAAAGTAACGACGAACTATTGCACTGCCTTATGCGAAATGTACATAAATTTTCCTATTTACAAAATTAACACTAAGAAATATTTACTAATATACAAAAATTCGTAACAATATAATAAGAATGTCATTTCAAATCTTGCCTAAGGACTCTGGTCCAAGCATTTGCCATTTCAGTAATTTTAAATGTTAATTATAAATACATCCTACTACACTTAACGTTTTTAATCTATTTAATGAATAAATGAAGAACAATATATATTATTTGCAATTTATGATATGCAAGAGGATCCTTTCAGTTCTCTAATTCAAAATAGTGAAATCCAATTTTAAGAGATAATACTGCTCTGAACATAATAAAGAAATTTAATATCTTACAAAATGATAACCCACAAGTTTTATTGAGAATTTATTGAAGAAGGCCTAAACTAACTTATAAGTCATTTATAGAATGATAAAGTATGTATTTAAACCTTTAATTTTTTTTTATCAAAAATATATGAGTATTTCTTATATTTGTTTCTAAGTTTTGGGGGTTGAAAAAAGTATATACTTCCACAATCAAATAATATAGAAAGTGTACATAGAAACAACTTTGACCAAATTAATTACTTCGACTTAGAAATATTAAAAGTAAACAGTGGAAAATCACTGAAAAAAAGTAAATGCTTTACTTTGGAACATTATGAAAAAAGAACATTGAAACAACATTGAATTTTTTTTTATTGTTTTCATAAGGAAATCATAAAGAAAGCGAACATTTAAAAAACATGGACAAAAGTAAACACTTCCACTTTTAAATACTATAGAAAGTGTATAAAGATACACCATTGTTAAAATTAACTTCTTCGGCTCGGAAACATTTGAAAACCACTGCAGAAAGTAAACACCTCTACTTTGGAACAAAACGTAAAGTGTACATTAACACAACATTGACAAATAATAAACACCTTAATAAAACAGCATAGTAGAGTTGCTATGGATTTTACTTGTTTCGAGATTAATTTGCATCGATATAAAGTCTTGTTCTGGTTATATATATATAATCCACACAGCTCTCAATCTTATTTAGTCTATTACTTTTGGAACACACCTAATAATCCCTCAAGCAATAACTCAGTATATTAAGGTGACAGCATTTTCTTTACAAAAATTTGGCTTAATATTTACGTAATAAAAATATGAGGCAGTCAATTATCTCTACCACAGAACTTTAATTAACAAAAGTGTATATAGTATATGTTGGTGGTAATTTAATGGTAATAGCAGAACCTGGGTAGGAAACTAAAATTTATTTGTCCTTTATTATTAGCATTCTATAATACTATTATTTCATAGAATATTATTCTACATTATTTTTTAATATTGTTTACTAATTATCATCAATAGATTCTTGAATGGCCATTAAGTCTAAGTTTATATCTAATACTTCATTTCCTTTGAATTGTACAGGACACAATTTAATTAGCTTACGAGAATCGAAAATTTAATTTTGTTGTCTCTTTTAATAGAATCTGAGTAGTTTTACGGTATAGTGGTTAGCGTGCTGGCTTCTAGACCGCGAGGTTGCGGGTTCCGAGTCCCGTGTTAGGCATGGGTGTTTGTAAATGTATGTTGGCTTGTCTAATGACGAAAGTTTCGGCGCATTATAGCCCTCGTGTTGCTGACGGCGCCAGATAATCTGAATACAACCAACCTGAGTAGTTTTAATTTTTAATGCAGTGCTTGGGAGTTTATTTTAAATTTAATGTGGTCTCTTTCCTTTATTATACTTCTTCCTTAATATAGCTTTTCTACTTTTTGGTCCAGCTTCTATAAGTGCTCAATGTTGTCAGGTTGGTAGTTATCAGATTATCTGGAGCCGTCAGCAACACGATGCGCCGAAACATTCGTCATTTTACAAGCCAACATACATTTACAAACACCCATGCCATACACGGGACTCGAACCCGCAACATCACGGTCTACGCTAACCACTATACCGTTTGATCGGCGTCAATGTTGTCAGAAAAATAATTATCATCCCTAAAAGATATAGTTAAGAGTATTACTTTTTTTATTCCGTCATTAAAACCTTTAACCTCCAAATTAAAATGTTAATCAATATGTTTCCGTGTAGAATTGTCTAATACAGGTAAAATATCTTAAAACTACCAGCGTTTTTCAAAAATATAAATGGTTTAAATCTACGTAAATTCTTCTCAAAGCTTTAGTATTTTAAACACAGTCAAAATTATCAACTCTAGATTTCGAGAAAAACGAACTTAAAAATAAAAACTTGTGTACAATTACATAGTAGATAGGTTTGTAAAAGTTTAAAAATCGAATGTTTGCAGTTCCCTAGAATTTTAAAATTTCTCCCATGCCTTCTTGAATATATATAGCTTAATTTTATGCAATAAAATAAGAAACATTTTTTCCCCAAATTTTTTCTATGTTTGGGGTACGGGTCTCCTTAATATATAGATGACCCCTCTTTATAAAAAAAAACTATGCACAATTAATAAACACTTTCCGCCAATTATAACCGCACTTGGTTGTATTCAGATTATCTGGCACCATCAGCAACACGAGGGCTATAATGCGCCGAAACATTCGTCATTAGACAAGCCAACATACATTTACAAACACCCATGCTTATCACGGGACTCGAACCCGCAACCTCGCGGTCTAGAAGCTAGCATAATCACTATACCGTTTGGTCGGCCATTATCTTCCGGGTATGCGTACAATGCTTTAGTAGTTTGGTTGTGAGGTTAATTGGTTTTTGCGTTCAGCGACCTTTTCTTGTGCACAATAACAGCTAATCATGCCGGGCTGTGCTGTTAGCACTTTTGCCAGGCAAAGCCAAAAGTGCTAACAGCACAACCATCAGGTTGGCAAACGCTACTTGAATCATCTTGATGGGGGCTACTTGAATCTAGGCCTGGGCGATGTTAACATTTCTGCATCGTGATATATCGGGTTGGTTGGTTGTTTTCAGATTATCTGGCGCCGTCAGCAACACGAGGGCTATGATGCGCCGAAACATTCGTCATTAGACAAGCCAACATGCATTTACAAACACCCATGCCTACACGGGAATCGAACCCACAACCTCGCGGTCCAGAAGCTAGCACGCTAACCACTATACCGTTTGGTCGGCCGTGATATATCGGGAAGCAAACATCACGATGTCACAATACATCACGATGCTAACTATGTGTATATTTTTTTTTTACAAAATACTACAAAACAACATTTTCATAACACGCTATATAGCCGAAAGTTATGCTTACTTAGCATTGTAAAATTTTATTAAATTCATTTTAATTTTTTATAGTTTTAGAAGTTTATTTTAAATAACATGAGCAGTGACCGAATTATTTTCAGGGAGATACACAAAGCACCCAAGGGGGTATAAGCCGGTTATTATTATTTTTTTTTAATCCGGATTTTTCAATTTCTCTATCTTAATGAAATTTTACTTTGTTATTTTCCAGGGAAGGAGGGGGGTGGAGGACAAGAGCACTTCCTGGCGGTGCACATATTACTTTAGTTATTGGATATTCTAAATTATTAAATCAAAAACATACTTTACATTGAATATTTTATTACTTACAATATACAATATAACTATTATGCATTATTTTTATTTTTATTGTTTAACATTTAAAAATCTAATGATTTTTATTTTGGGCCAACAAAATCTGCATTTCCGCATTTTTAAGAAGCAATGTTGTATTGAGACTTATGGAAATAAACTTTATTCAAATTGTACAAACTGAAAAAAAATAAATTATAAAACATTTATTTACTTACGAGACCGAAGAGGAAATCCTTAAAGTGGATAGGAAAAAAATCGTTTATAAGTATTTAAGCAATCAAATTAGAGAAACAACTGTGATTAGTCCATGCACTAGTTCATTGATTTTGGCAGATATAACAAACAGCTCATAGTAATAAATGACCAGATTATCTTAACCGAGTAAGAACTAGACAGAAATTACCACGCCAGAATACCGCAATCCCCTTGCGTTATTAAATAAAGCAAAATAAAATAATAGCAAGATAAAAAAATCTTGAAGTTAATATAAAAGATTTCAAAATACAAAAGTGTAATACTTTATTTCTTTCAAGTTAGAGAAATAGTGAAAAAAAAAATCAAAAATGAAACAAAAAGTGTAGGAAATGCCCAAAAATAGATATCAAGGTCTTATATCTGATGACTATTAAATCAAAATGTTTTCCAAGAGTTGAGAGAACAACATAAATAATGTTCAATCATTAAAGGAATACTTCTTTTATCGAATCTCCAATATAACTAGATTGCTGGCACCACCTGTCAAACGGCCCGAAGTCGACGGTTTCCTTATGTTTCTATACAATATTGGGAACATCGCGTATATGCAGGGCAGGGTGGATAGGATTATCACGATATGAGCTTGTGAGTACCGCGCAAAAGCAAATGAAACTCGTTTCAAACGGTGCGGTGTCGACGGTTTCAATACGTTTCCATAGTATCTTAGGAACACCGCGCATGAATAGTGACGCGGTTCTTTGTCCTTGAAGTGCTAGACAAGTATCGTCAGAAAATATCGTGATGTATCGGTTTTGAGAAAATAATGACACCGGTTTGACGATGTTAATTTCACACCGGTTTTTTCCGATGTATCTATGCATCGCCCAAGCCTACTTGAATTATCATGGAATATATAAGCAATGTAAAATATATATAGATAGTAATTCAGGGTAGCTAGGCATTATTATGCAAATGTAACAAATGAGAAGTACCAATAATCACATGATGGCTGCGTGGTTAGATCTCCGGTCTCGCATTTCGCAAGTGACGGGTTCAAATGTTGCATTAGCCATGATATTCTTTGAAGTTCGGAATCCATATAAGTACCACCTTGATTAGTGGTTATTGTGCAGAGAAATAGGTAGTTGAACGAACAAACAAATCAACCAAGCACACACTCTTAAATTTCAATATCAAATTTCCATAAATCAATTTTGGTTGATTGGTACTTTCTAGCGTCAAATCGGTTTTGATGGGTTGATTTGGATTTTCTTGCGCAAGGGCAACACAAGGGCAAAACTGCGCCGCAATTCGATTTTGGATATAATTCAACAAGAACGCACTTTTGACTTATTCATACTAAACGGAGAAAATTGTAATTTAAAAGAATCTCAAAGAATCGAACTCGTTTACTTATAAAAATAGAAAATAACACGTACCAAAACAGCTTGAATAGATTTAGTTCTCAAGTTGCAAGCCGCGAAGGCAATTTTTTTTCTTAATAACAACTTCTCTTTCCTGCTGCTGAAGCACTATGGATGGTCTGACTGTTCTTTTGAAAGGAAGAGAAAACGAGTGTTGCCAATATGTAGCTTGAAAATTCATAGAATCACCACGATTAAAATATTGCCAAGAAGGTGCACAGATGTCTTGGTACGTAGTTGCCCACTTTTTCTTACGTGTATTCTCCGGTTGGTTGGTTTGTACGCTCAACGTCCTATTTGCAGGGTCTCTTTTTACACAGGGCAATTAGGACAGGCCCCCGAATTTTGCCCCCCCCCCCCCCCCAAATAATTGAAGTTCGCAAACCGAACTCTTTGGAAATTCTAAAAAAAAAATTTATTTAAGGTTGGTTGGTTGTATTCAGATTATCTGGCGACATCAGCAACACGAGGGCTATAATGCGCCGAAACATTTCGTCATTAGACAAGCCAACATACATTTACAAGCCAACACGGGACTCGAACCCGCAACCTCGCGGTCCAGAAGCTAGCACGCTAACCACTATACCGTTTGGTCGGCGTTCATTTAAGGCTTTTAAGGAGAGACTTGTATCTATCGTCCGCAAGCATGATGCTTATGGTTTATTTGAATGCATTTAACTATTTTTTTTTTTTGTGAACTAAAGTATTTTTACAGAAATGAAGAGAGGAGATTGCTATTTAATTCAATGGTATATTATAAATAATCTTTACATTTTGGCGTTTTTCAAAGTTGTATGCGTGTTTTTTTTTTTTTTTTTTTTTTTTTTTTTTTTTTTTTTGTAATATCCATTTTATTGTAATAAATGTCATTTCTTGTGCAATTCATTTGATGTAATTTTTTTGTTTATCTTAATTATTATTCAAACAATATTTATTTTATTACAATTTGTATAAAAGGCCTTTTTATTGGTACAATGTTATTTCGAAAGTCGTTTATCACGATAAGGGGTCCCTCACAAGGGCTTGTGCCCTGGGTCTGTATGTCGGGTCGTGCCTATTTGTAAACACAGTTACGGTAATCAAGTTGAAATCTATAATTTAAAGTGGATTCCAAACTATAATGAACACCTATGTCTAACCCAAAGTTTGAAACGGGTACCTTTGGTGTGTGAAGCTAGAATGCCAAACATTCAGACATAAAGCATTCTTGACATTTTTAGGTAAATACATTTTTTATTTGTAGGAAAGCGTTTTAGTGTCACAGCAAATAAGCACTGCTCACAGAAAGTAATGTGTATTGCTGCAATTTCTCATTTTCCTTTTCATATTTTCATTAATTTAAAAGAATGGCATTCAGCGATAATTGTTATATTATCCTTTCCTGTAAGTGAAACAGAGCGGAGAAACATTTGTTGATGAGAAATGCCTAAAGGAAGGAAACTCTGAGATAGATTTTATTTTACTTCTTACTCCTCTATCGAAATTTTTACGAGAATTTCTGAGGTGGGGGTATTCAGAATATTTTAAATAGCATAAAGTCCTATAATTTTTTCCTCATTTTTGGCAATCGATAATAAACAAATTTTTCAATAGGCAATTTTAACGAAAACATTAACACTTTAAATCCCAACCCGCCCTATACCGCCTTGTGGAGAATTTCCCAGCTAACTGCCTTTCGGGCGGTTGCAGGGGTAAACGTATATTTTCAAGTGAGGGGAACTGCCCTGCCTTAGTTGTTTAAAGCGTGACGGTCCTCAACAATAGGCTATTGTGGGGCATGTAGAGGGGAGACATGGATTTAAAGTACTCAATGTCAAACTGCCCCACCCTTTGGACATGGAGTAAGATAGTCAGGGACTTTTCTTTTATGCGAATCTTGTCATGTACTTAGCGGTGGCGTTTGTTTCATTGATAAGACGCCAACTAAATTCTCTGACATATCAAGCAGATGACCCAACGCACACCCCTATTGCAGGCTGTATACATATAGTAATGATCTTTTAATGGTCGACAGTGACCCCCCCCACAGCAATCCCAGGAGTGGCAGACAGGAGAACGAGTCGGGCGAGTTCATTTCCAGTTTTTATGAATGGAAAGTCATCGGGGTTTTGTGAAACCCACAACGCTGACTCCATGGGATTTAAAGGGTTAATTACATCTCTCATGACCACCACTGACCCGTATGGAAAAGTTAACCATCGTAGGTCAATCCTTCGGGAGTAATACTGACCAAAGCATATACGGACAGACAGATATTTTTATTCTACTATTTTAACTCCGTATGTTTAAAAAGTGTTGAAATGCAAAGAGAATATTTTTTTAAACCAAATGCATACTTTAATTACTCTATATTAAATATAGGGAAATAGGAAATTAAATCACGATATTAATTCCACATTTTAATACCACAAGTTTTGGAAAATGTTCAGTTTAAATAAAAGGACTAAATAATTCCAAGTGATTCTGTTACAAAGTTGCAAATATCGTTATGAAAGAACTGTTTATGGAGGTTGGAACTACTCCATCTAGATAAAAATAGCGACATATAAAATTAATGAACAAGTACAATACAGAGGCGTACCCTAAAAATGAATATTCATTAGAACCGATTCTTTAAGTTAGCAACCGCACGCGACCAACAAAAATGATTTGATGATTTTGATAAGGGCATAAAAGACTACTATAAGAACGAAAAACTGAATTATTGGCAAAAGTGAAACAGTTTTGATTAATGCTTACATAAACAACCGAATAACTAATTCAATGAAAGCAATCAGCAGTGAATTTTATATTGGATGAAAATGGAATTTCGAATAGCAATGCAACTAAATACCTTGTAATAATACTTTATTATGAATTTATACAAGGTCTGGCTATTAATTTCCAGGACTGACGTAACTGTAGGATAACGAAAAGCCGGAAGATGGCGCTAATGATTGCATATTGAAGAGCGTTTTCTTGCTCATGTGCAGTACAATCGGCACCATTCTGAAGTAAGTGGTTCTCGTGGAAAGGGGCATTAAAACGTAACTCTTAAATTCCTGTTGTCGAAGTGAAAATGGAGCAAAGAAATAACATTAAATTTTACTTCAAATTGGGTATCCTATCCAGGTACGCAGGGTCTGTATCAGCGTTGTCGATAAGTTCGCCACATGCATCCAGTCTCAATTGCTTTTGTTCGTCCCTTAAATGGTGAGGAACGAATCTTTCTTTTGCCTAGGTCTTGCGTCAAAATTCGCCGTACCGTCTCTTTGTCCATGTTCAATTCATCGGCGAGTACTCGAATAGTCAATCGACGATCACATTTCACCATATCGCGAACTTTTTCAATTGCTTCCGGCGTGCGTACGGACTGTGGCCGACCTGTGTGTGGATCATCTTCGACGCTTTCGCGCCCGTCCCGAAAGCGTTTAAACCATCCAAAAGTACTTGAGTGGGATAATGCTTCCTCGCCGTAAACTTGTTTTAACATTTCGTAGGTTTCCGCAGCTGTCTTGCCCAATTTGAAGCAAAATGTAATGTTAGTTCTTTGCTCCATTTTCACTTCGACAACAGGAATTTAAGAGTTACGTTTTAATGCCCCTTTCCACGAGAACCACTTACTTCAGAATTGCGCAGATTACACTGCACATGCGCAAGAAACCGCTCTTCAATATGCAATCATTAGCGCCATTTTCCGGCTTTTCGTTCTCCTACAGTTACGTCAGTCCTGGAAATTAATAGCAGGACCTTGTAGTTATTATTTATTAACATACACGTGTAAAGCTATGTATGCATTCTGCATCTTTAACTCATGAATTCAAGTTTAGAATTTCTTTGGAATCAAAGCATAGTTTGTATATAGAGAGCTTTACATATTTAAATCTGTAGACAAATGAATTTATTTTATAATCATTTGTCATAAATTAATTTAGCGAAATTTAAAATACTACTACAGCACGTAGGAGAAAATAAACAGTCTAGATAATATTCGACCAATCTTCTGTAGTCCAGCATTACTACATCGCACTATTAACAGCATGTCGGAGATAGTTCTGTTCGCATCTCTGCTTTGCAATGCTGGTCATATACAGTTCTTGCACATGCGCAGATGCTTGGTACTTTCCTACAAAATCTGTATTATAAGTGAAAACGTTATTATCTAATGGATATTTGTTCCTGCAAATGGCATACAAAAGAACTTCTTTAAATAAAATACAACTGAAACATTTTCTACTTGTGTAGAAGTTGTTTATATAAAATATAAAAATAAAATAATAAGTATGAAAATTGTCGAATTACACTCACAGCTTTAAAATCATATTGGATGTATCGTCTACATCAAAAACTTGAAACTTTGAAAACCAGAAGCTTAAAAATATAAGTTTCGAAATTGTTTTCCAAAAGTTGCATTCCTACTGGAATTTTATAGAGTGAGATGTAATAATATATTATAACATGGTAATTGTTTAAATATATTCTACCCTTTTAACTTACTGTACATTTTCATAACATTGAGATTTAAATTGAGAGTGGTGATACTCTAGCTATTTAATTGCAGTGTCCAGCTACAAGAAATCATAAATGATTTGAAATTTCTACTAACCATTAAGAAATAATCCCCAAAATAATTTTTAAAAAATAAAATTAAAAAAATAAGTATTCTATAACACATAGATTTGAGAATTTTTGACAGTTTGCAACATTCAGTGTGAAGCTAAGTACTTAAATAGACCTATTTATTTCCATTAGCTTTTGTTACCCATACTCGATCCCTCAAACTCGCGGTCTAAAAGTTAGCACGCAAACCACTATAGTGTTTGGTCGCCCCAAAAATAAGGGATTTTAAAAAAAGTTATTGAAAGCCCTAGAAATGATTTCTACTCAATGAGTGGGAATAGTTAGACTCTATTGCATGATCTAATGTTTTCATTTCATAACTTGCCTATTCTTAATTAAAAAAATTATAAATTGATTTATCTAAAAAAAACATTGTTTTTATTGGCCTAGTGTATTGAATAACCTTAATATTACTTTAAAAATTCATAAAAGAACCAATGAATACGCTAATAAGCTCATTACATCCAACAAAGTAGGAATTTTGTACTTTTAGGTTCGACCCCATAATACATAGGACACAAAGTAGAATTTACCATTTTGAAAGCAAGAATATGAAATCGAAGATAATATGTGAAAGTGAGTTTTGTTCATAACTTGATTTACTGAACCAAATTGAAATGGAATGTATCTGTAAAATACTTCATGCCGACCAAATGGTATAGTGGTTAGCTTGCTGGCTTCTAGACCGCGAAGTTGCGGGTTCGAGTCCCGTGTAAGGCATGGGTGTTTGTAAATGTATGTTAGCTTGTCAAGTGACACATGTTTCGCGCATTATAACCCTCGTGTTACTGACGGTGCCAAATAATCTGAAAACAACCAACCAAAATACTTCATCAAATGAAAATATATAAAACAACTGGAATGGAAGGTCCGTCTTTAAATTAAGGCAATTATGCTTTAATTTTAAAATGCATGCTTAGATTGCTATTTAGATGTCTTGAATTTCTTTGTAGTTTAATACTTTTTATTTATTATTTTTACCAGAATGATCAAGTATGCAACAATTTACATTAGCTTCTTATCTGATTATCATTTATTATCTCATAGAAAACAGGAACCCAGAACTCGAAATATATCCCTTTTCAAAAAATAATTTTAAAAATACATTCTAACCAAAATTTAAAATCCCTATTTCATGTGATTTTTTTATTTTTTTTATTGAAGATATATTTCTATCTTGCGTAAAAAAAACTGTAAATAGATGTAACAAAATATTAAACTATTGAACTTAAGTCAATTTTCGCAAGTGCATATTTTTAGTAGGCTAAATTTAATTGCATTTTATGGACTAATTTCTCTAAAGGTTCCTATTTTTTTTTTACAGAACACAATTTTTATTTCTAATATAAAATCAATTTTGCAATGTGAAAAACTATTCTATATAAATGTATAAATATTTTTACAAAAATATATAAACTTGTAACGAAATTGCAATTTTAATTTAATTTTAATTAGTTTTAAATAACTGTACTCAATATCAAAAATCTTAAAACTGATATGAATTTGTAATAATTAATAGTTTAAAAAACTAAAAAAACACACGCTTTAATAGAAAATTGAACTAAAAAGTAGAAAATAATTTTAAATAAATTTGAAATAAGAAAAGAGTGATTAACAAGAAATATTTTATCGTAAAAAAGCGTGGGGTGATTTTTAAGATATTTTTATAATGGCTCTACTTCTACCAATATCTGTCATTATATAATTACAACAATCGACATCAAGCACTCCACGCTTTTTACGATAAAATAAATATTTCTTGTTTATCACTCTATTCTTATTTCAAATTGATTTAAAATTATTTTCTACTTTTTAGTTCACTTTTTTATTAAAGCGTATTTTTTTTAGTTTTTTAAACTACTAATTATTTGTTCTGTAAACTCTAATTTTTTTTAGTTAGTGTACAAAACTCTCCAGTTGTTCCTGCCAATAGTCGCATGCTTGTCTAAAATTTAAGTCATGTGTATGCCTTAGTACACACCGTATTACTTGGAACAAAGCACTACCGTGTCTCTGAATATGAAAAATCACTAATCCTGAAGATCCTGGTAAGGATAATGCGACTAAAAAAAACACGCTTTGTATAACTGTCGTTCAAACGACAAATCTTTCAAACGGCACACCAGGGTTCGATTCCGGAGAAGGTTGGTTGGTTGGAATTTAACGTCGCAAGGGCAATACAAGCTAATCCTTGTGATAAAGCGACAAACTTATTGAATTATTGTATTGTCATCTGTCTTTGACAAGTGTGCAAAGTTTTAATCAAATCTGATCGCTCAAAGTAGGGCAAAATGGAGCCCAAAAGAGTCGGTTACAAACATACAGGTGAAACTAATAAAAGCGTGTTAAAAATTATCTTACTCCTCAGAGTGTGTCCACTACTGGCCTAAAACTTATTCTTCAATCAATGTAAAAAAATATTAAATATTTAACTCTCTATCCAAATACAGACTTTAAAGATATACCTAACATTTTACATACAATTATGTCCTTTAAGTGAATAATTCACAGGTTTGTATCCATAAAATTAGCACTGAATAATGTAAATGTTGTGTCTTATAATCTAAATAAGAGACAACACTAAAAATAGGAATTAAGTAATGTTAGACTGCAAAAACTACAAGTGCATGGATTTTTAACTCTTTTAATTTTATATTTATCAACATGATATTTGAACACATAATAATTCTCGATGATTTACTTTATGATTTGATTAAATATCTATACACATGTTAGCCTGAAGTATGGCCTTACAAATAAATTGAAAGGTTTTGAACGTAAATTTGTTGGAAAATAATCATTGTCTTGCAAATGTCATTTGCAGCAATTGTTCTAAGGAAGAGAATAATGTCCTCCATGGACATGGATCATACCAGAGGACATTAAACATTAGAGAATATAGAGAAAACAGAGGACATTAAACATTAGAGAATATAGAGAAAACAGAGGACATTAAACATTAGAGAATATAGAGAAAACAGAGGACATTAAACATTAGAGAATATAGAGAAAACAGAGGACATTAAACATTAGAGAATATAGAGAAAACAGAGGACATTAAACATTAGAGAATATAGAGAAAACAGAGGACATTAAACATTAGAGAATATAGAGAAAACAGAGGACATTAAACATTAGAGAATATAGAGAAAACAGAGGACATTAAACATTAGAGAATATAGAGAAAACAGAGGACATTAAACATTAGAGAATATAGAGAAAACAGAGGACATTAAACATTAGAGAATATAGAGAAAACAGAGGACATTAAACATTAGAGAATATAGAGAAAACAGAGGACATTAAACATTAGAGAATATAGAGAAAACAGAGGACATTAAATCTATAGAATCCAATTCGATAAGTTTTCAACTGTTGAAATATTTCTATAAAACCCATAATAGAGATAACATAGATAAAAATAACTACCTCCACTTGCAAATAATATGGGAAATATGCATTGAAACATTGACAAAATTAATTTTACATGGAAATAATATGAAAAGCAAACTTTTGAAAATGATTCACAAAAGTTAATACTTTCATATAAAAAACAATATTGAATGGAAACCCCATTAAAAGAACATAATTGCATTATTTGGTGTTATTCTTGTTTTCTATTTATTACCATTGGTATAAAATATTGCTTTGGAAGTGAATATCTGTTTGTTATAGTTTTGTTACTTTTACATATTCAGTTGTACCAAAATAAGTATTATTACTAGCCTATCCACACACTTCTCATTATAATTTATTCCATTGCCTCCGAAACACAAACAATACTATTTTTCGCTTTAGTCCTGTATAATATTGTAATAGTATTTTCTATCGAAATAACGGCCTTGATCTTATATAAATAACTAGCTGAATACCCGTGCTGCGCTACGAAATTTTACCATTAGCATTTTAGCGATCAAAAGACATTCATGTATTCTACACTTCAGACGTTTGCTCCCTTTTCGATCCCGACAAATTGATTTATCAAAATAGGAACTTTCCTTTGTTGACATTTTAAACGAAATTTATAATTGTGAATAGTAAACTGGAATAGTTAATTGTGTTTATGTTTGCTCTTAGTTCTAAATTTCAAAGTAGTAGCTGTATTGGAATTAAGTTAATTAGACATTAAGTTAATCCTCGTATAGTTTCAATGTTTCGTCGTCTTTTCATCCCTTAAAAATTCGTTAATCGATATTGGAATGACTTATTTTTTTAACATTTGCAAAAAAATATCAGAAAAATGACTACATTGGAAGAGGAACATTCGGATATCCCTCGTTTGGAACATTTAACCCCTTTTCGACCACTTAAAGTGTGTTAATCGAGATCGGAATAGTTTACTTTTTCTATTTTTACCATTGTTGATATTTGTGCCGATTTTCAGAGTTGTGACTATGTGGGAAGTAGGATTTTCGAATGTCCCCCGTTTGGAACGTTTGACCCCTTTTCGACCCCTTAAAGTGTGTTAATCGAGATCGGAATAGTTTACTTTTTCTATTTTTACCATTGTTGATATTTGTGCCGATTTTCAGAGTTGTGACTATGTGGGAAGTAGGATTTTCGAATGTCCCCCGTTTGGAACGTTTGACCCCTTTTCGACCCCTTAAAGTGTGTTAATCGAGATCGGAATAGTTTACTTTTTCTATTTTTACCATTGTTGATATTTGTGCCGATTTTCAGAGTTGTGACTATGTGGGAAGTAGGATTTTCGAATTTCCCCCGTTTGGAACGTTTGACCCCTTTTCGACCCCTTAAAGTGTGTTAATCGAGATCGGAATAGTTTACTTTTTCTATTTTTACCATTGTTGATATTTGTGCCGATTTTCAGAGTTGTGACTATGTGGGAAGTAGGATTTTCGAATGTCCCCCGTTTGGAACGTTTAACCCCTTTTCGACCCCTTAAAGTGGGTTAATCGAGATCGGAATAGTTTACTTTTTCTATTTTTACCATTGTTGATATTTGTGCCGATTTTCAGAGTTGTGACTATGTGGGAAGTGGGAGAATTAGTGATGAGTGAGTCAGTGAGTGAGTGAGTCAGTGAGTGAGGGCTTTGCCTTATATATATAGAGATAATGAATAAATTAATGATGAATACATGAATAAACTCCCAACCGAAGCTCTGTGATTAACAAAACTATATATAGAATACTTTGTTGATCATTTGATGGTAATAGCAAATTATGCTAAGTTACTAAAAATTTAGAAATACCCCATTATTATTAGCCTGGTATAATTCTATTATTTTATTAAATATTATTCTACTTTATTTTTTAATAGTGTTCAATCATCATCAATAGATTCTTTAAACGGCAATCAAATCTGATTGTCCCAGGGGCAACTGCAGTTTTGGTACCCCAAATACATCATTCTGAATTATTTTAAGTTGTAGAGAAATGTTAGTACATCATTCTGAATTATTTATAAGTTGTAGAGAAATGTTAGTACATCATTCTGAATTATTTATAAGTTGTAGAGAAATGTTAGTACATCATTCTGAATTATTTATAAGTTGTAGAGAAATGTTAATACATAATTCTGAATTATATATAAGTAGTAGATAAATGTTAATACATCATTCTGAATTATTTTTAAGTTGTAGAGAAGTGTTAGTACATCATGAATCCGCTGATCTGCCTGGGCAAAAATGTCCTAAACTATTCAAAAATTTACTTTGAATGAGTTGAACTAAATAAGATTGACAAATAGATTTCATAACTTGCCAAATAATGAGCATTCATTTTTGTGTTCTAATTCACCGCTCATAATTTTCTATGATGAATAGTGCCAATGCTATCGTCTCTGGTGAGAAAAAATACTTCTATCTTTTAATAAAGAGCCATGTTGGCGATAAATATTATGTCACTGATGATGTAATATCCATTACCAATTTGGCTGACTTTTAAATAGATTAACGATTTTAGCGCTAGGAAAGGCAAATCGTCTGCAATCTTCTTAAATGAAAATTAACGAGTAGTGGATTACCATAAAAAAAAAAAAAAAAGATGTTTATATGTTTGCTTGTTGTAACGTATTTGGCAATCGGATATTAGCTCAACTAATTCAAAGTCGATATTTGAATAGTTTCGGCCATTTTTGCCCTAGCAGACCATTGAATTCATGATCTACTAACATATATCTTACATTCTATTAAAAAAATTCAGAATGATGTTCAATGAGGTGTCGAGACTTTCAGTCTCCTCTCAGCTCATAAGGTTACATAAGGCAATACTTCATCCTTCACAACTCCAAAGAATGTGAACTTTAGTTACCATATGAAACTCAAGAAATTAATGTTGCGGTCACTTTTAATAGAGCCTGACAAGTTTTAATATTTAAATGCAGTGCCTGAGAGTTTATTTTAAATTTAAAGCAGTTTCTTGACTTTCTTATACTTTTTCTTCGATATAGCTTTCCTACTCTTTAGACCAGCTTCTGTCAATGCTCAATCATGTCAGAAAAAGATATAGTCTTCAGTATTACTTTTTCTTTCACATCATTATTAACTTTCAAATTAAATCCAATTTAAAATGTTAATATAAGAATCAATGAAATGTCTAACATAAACGAGAAAATCTGCTAATTTAGTTTTTTAAATACTGCTTTATTAAGAAAAATTTATAACTTTGTCTTATGTATCATGGGCTTTGGAATTGTTATTTTAACTTGCTTGTATTATACAAAACTCTATATGCTAATTAATTAGTCATTGCTGCAATAGGATTGTTAATAATTTACATTACACTTGTATCTTCAGTCATGATCCTTGTAGTATCTACTGTTAAATTATCATTGACATTAATAGTAGTATCTTGATTTTCAATATCTGTTCTTGAATTTTGCAGTGTAAAAGCGATATCTTTCTTTACTTCCGTATCTGGAGTACATTGCTTTTCTTGGGTATATTTGTCCAACACAGGTGAAATATCTTGAAACCAACAACAACTTTTAAATTTTTCTTTAAAAACTGTCATGGAATTTATAGATGGATTAAACCATCTAATTAGTTCCATTTCGTAAAATATCTGATAGTCAGAAAGTTGTATTATTGCATCATCAATAAATAACTGGTTTTTGAAGTTATCTATTTTTGAAGAATTGCAGCACCAGCTTACAAATGCATTTAACAAGTTAAACCTTCCTTCGCATAACAACTTTACGCATACACCAAGTGTATCTTCTTTGGGATATAATATACGTGTTTTGAACTTATTCATTTCTTCATCAGTAGAACACCAGTAATTAACAAACTTGTTTATTGAGTACAATTGGTCATCACGAACTACTAAAATAAATGCCAAGTCTACTACATTATCAATTTTATCTTGATAAGAATATTGTTTAAATTCGGTAACTTGTTTTGGGTCATTTTTAAAGCTCCAATTTAAAAAGTTATCTAACAATTCGTATTTATCTTCTTCTATTAATGTACATATGAAATCCTTAAAATATAACTTAGGAATTTTAGCTTTACGTTCTCTAACTTTTTCTTCGTCGTCTAATGCACACCATTTCAAAAAATACTCTAGTTCTGTAAAATCTGCATTGTTATTTTCTATAATGGTTTCCAATATATCGATACAAATACCACAGTGTGTTAATTTTTGTTGAAACTTCATTATCTCATCATCTGATTTAAAAGCCCATTGCAGGAATTCTTGTACTTTATCCCATTCTTTGTTTTGTAAAAAATGCTCAGCTATACTTTGGCCTTCATCTTGAACAAGTCTCTGCTTAAAGCTCTCTATATCTTCTGTTAAAAACAGAGTACTTCCAATAAACATCTCTAATAAATCCCATTGAATACTTGTTATGAAAAAACTACATTTTTCCACACCATCATCTGAAAATATTACTTGTTTCTTCTGCTCATTGTTCATATCAGTAAGTATTTGCTGAATCATTACTCTATTTTCCTTACAAAATAATTTGAAGAAAATACATCGACCACGGTATCCATTCTGACAATCAAATATAAATTCTTTTAAATGTTTAGGAGCATACTGCCACAATTCCTTAAATACAGCTCGATATTGACTATATTTTTCAATCTCCTCATGATGCTGTTCCATTTTATCAACAACAACTTCTATTATGCTAAGATAAACATATCCATGCATTACGTCCCATATGTTATGTATCGTCGGTAGAAAATAATGTCCCCATAACCAGTGATCGAAAAAGGATAATAATATTTTAACAGCAAGGTAAGTTTTGTATATTGCTTTTTCTTGCTTTTTATTCATTTGTGAAAGCAGAAAACATCTAATATCAATGTTACATGTTTCCGATATTGTTGGAACTATAAGTCTTGATTTTTCTTCATTACTCAGTTTATCCCAGATATATTTAATTGCTACTTTATTTACACCCACATCTATTAATACTGTAAAAACACATTCACTTGAACTATAATTAGTATTATGCTTTCTATTATATAAATTAACTGCCTTATCTAATTCAGTAAAATCTCCCGTTATATAAGCAGTCCAATAGTATAACATTGCTTGTCTTTCAATAGATATTAGGTTTAATGTAGTATTAGAAATCTTAGGAGCAACTGTTGCTATAATATTTTCAATACAATATACACAAGCAATATTATATTTATAAATATCAGCTAAATTTTCCTCTTTAGCTAATAAATATTTTGCTGTCTCTTTATAATCAATTATGCCTCTTGATGTCCAAACTAAAGCATCAATGTAATTCACTGCTATAGGTGTCATATCATCAAACCAAGAATTAGCATAAAAAATATATTTTTCTTGATATCGTATCCAGCGAAGTATTTCCTGCCCTATACGATGAACAATATTTTTTAAGTTTTTTCTGATACGATTAGGTAGAGATAGATGAGATAACTTCTCTAATACTTTATCTTCAATCTCTAGAAATATTTCATATTTTAAAGTATAGCTCCCGTAATCTACTAATTCATAAAATAATTTCACTATATGATTTTTAACATCTGCTTGATTCCATAATGTAATTATTATATTGCTTGATGATACATGTTGTAGCGAAGGCATTAAGCAGTAGTTTATAACATTTTCTTCTAAACTAATGTCCATGTTACATTTTTGTTTCTTTGAGGCATCAGCTATGTTTGCAACATCAAGTTTTCTTTTAGCCATTTTATTACTTTTTTATAATCTTGTAAATCGCTAGATGCTGCTTGGTGATGGTTGGAATAGACTAACCTAAAAAAATAAAAACATATTTTGTATTCATACATACATTATTCAATATATATTAAGAAATGAGTTTGGCATGAGCCAAGTAAAGGTCAATTCCAAGAACTCTTACAAAGCTCTCGGTCGTACTACCACATTATGGGAGACCCGTACCCACAAATATAGAAAAATTTAGGAAAAAAATATTTTTTCATTTTACTGCATAAAATTAAGCTATATATATATATTTAAAAATACATGGAAGAAATTTTATACTTCTAGGAAACTGCGAACATTCAATTTTTAAATTTTTACATATCGATCTACAATGCAGTTGTATGCAAGTTTTTATTTTTACGTTCGTTTTCTTCGAAATCTAGAATTGGCAATTTTGACTGTGCTTAAAATGCTAAGGCTTTAAGAAAAATGTACTTAGATTTAAACTGTTTATATTTCTGAAATCTTTAATATCTGTTTTATAAAAATAGGGAGAGTTTTTTTTAGTAAATTGTATTAATTTTTTTTTTAAATGAAAAAAATTGGATTTTTTTGTATTATTATTTAGAAATTTCTTGTGAAAAACACAAAACCTCATTTTAAAATCCTCTGTCAAACTAATTTTTAAAAAATATCTCCCTACATCTTTAGAGTATACTTTGATATAATTAGTTTTGAAATTAAAAAAAATATTAAGAATTGAAGGAAGAGAAGTCTTTTTAAAAAGGCGTAAATTTGGTCCAAAAAACACTAAAAAAACTAAAGTACTAAGAAATATTAAATTTAACAAAAAAAAATTTTTGTCAATTGTTTAACCCTAAAGTCGAGCGCAATATTAAACCCGACGAGTTCGGACGCAATATGCTTGACAGGCGCAAAAAAAAAGAATCGCAAATTTATAATTATTATTTTTAATTTTAGTATTCTAAAAGTAATCAGTGATTACTATAGGAATATTTAAAGAAAAAAATATGAAATTTGCTTAAAAAAAGAACACATTTTATGTTTAGAAAAAATTACAAGACATTTTCAGCTTTAAACTAGAGTGTCTTATTATCAGTGTAACAAAGACAAAAAATTTGGTAAAATTTATACATTGTAGTGCATAGTTCAGAAACCGATATTCACTCTAAAAATCAAAATGCAGTGGGTTGCCAGACGAAAAAGTGTGTTCTATTTTTGACAAGTTGTGACATATCTGGCAATCGGATTTTAATTTAACTCATTCCAAGTTGATTTTTGATCAGTTTCGGCCATTTTTGATCAGTTTCGGCCATTTTTGCCACGGCAGACCATTGGATTCGTAATCTACTCACTTTTCTCCAATTTCTATAAAAAAAATTCATAATGATGTTCAATGGGGTCCAAAAATTGCAGTCGCCTTTCGGACTATAGGACTATGAGAGGAAGAGGAAACGAAAGCGTCAGAGCTGTGCCTGTCAGGCCTGTTGCGCCCGACGGAGGGTTAAAAATAGATGTTTTATTTATATAAAAAATGTGGAGCAACTAAATTCATTAATACAAATTTTAGGTTTTAACTTACGGGTCTCCCTTAAAAGCAGATGTTAACTTATGTAACTTAGGGGTGTAGAACATCGCACAACTTTCAACTACTATGTTATACTGACGTGGACTGGTTTTGTTTTACATTTTATTCATTCATTTAGAGAAAAAAATTCCATTTTGGCGATCTACTTTTTTGAAAATTCTTACATTATCCTTTCTTGTAAGTGAAACAGAAAAGCTGAGAAAAACGGCCATTGATGAACGATGCTCAAGGGAAGAGAACTCTGTTATATTAGTTTTCCCACTTTTGTATTTTTTATAGCATTTTACGGGAATTTTTGAGGTGGGGATGTTTAGAACACCTAAAGAGGCATTTTCGCAGCGATTTTGATCGAAATCGTCCCCCCGCTTTGTAGCAATTACTAAGGAAAACTATTTTTTTCCTACCTTATGCGCATGCGCAATTTTGACCGAAACCTTGATGGTAGGTCCCATGTCCACCTATTTACCAAATTTGAACATCTCAGTGCAATTCGTTGGAGAGTTATTCTGAGCCACGTACAGACAAACACATTTTTTCTATGCACTTTTTTTTTAAGCTCTTGCCATCTTTTGGTAAAATGTTATTTAAATTTAAGAAAACTATCAAGTATTATTTGTTTTCAACGTAATACATGGAACAGTTGTACTAAATGATCATTGAATGGCAAGCGGACATAACGACTTTTGATTATTTGAATTAGGTTGGTTGGTTGTTTGCAGATTATCTGGAGCCGTCAGCAACACTAGGTCTATAATGCGCCGAAACATTCGTCATTTGACAAGCCAACATACATTTACAAACACCCATGCCTTACAACGGGACTCGAACTCGCAACCTCGCGGTCTAGAATCTAGCAACCTAACCACTAAACCGTTTGGTCGGCTTATTTGAATTAAGTGATTGGCATATTAGACTACAGCACTGTAGACTGGATAAGTTCTAGTACAGTTTCCAGTTTATTATTTGAATTTTAGGTGCAAAATAACTTCTTAAGATGCATAGATTTCTAAAATCTGTGTATATGGATAACAATTTATCAAAAAATACAAAAATAGACATAACGAGTTTCAAAACTGTGGGCGATTCAAATTTGATTTCGTGAAAAAGACATTGAGAGAAAACAATTGAGAAAAGACAACAGAAAAAAAAACACTGTCCAGAAGTATACAAGACTTATATTTTTGGCTCCCTATATTTATATATATATTTAAGGTATGCATATACATTAGGAATTTCAAAATTTGACTCAAGTCTGCATTTATTATTATTATTTTTTTTTTTTTAAATATTCCCGAATTCATTACACCTTAAGATAATACCATTTTCTTTCTGCCACTCAATTTACTTTTTAAATTACAGTGAGTTTTGTGAACCTGTTTTGTATCACGTTCATTAGTGTAGAAAACTTTAAACGCGTTTTCTGAAGAATGACATTTTGGTGTTATATGACTTTACGCCAACGGTCATAACTTCATAATAAATTGTCCGATTTACAAAATTCTAATTTTGTTCTGAAGACAAGTTGTGAATGTGTTTTCTATGGAGAATCTAACATATATTGTTATTAACACACTCTTTATGAATATTTTAATCTTAGTTTTTTGTTAAAAACTATGTATTTCTTTAAACTTTTTATTAAAAAATGTATAATTAAATAAATATTGCAGCCAAATTCAAAATTCTCCATAAGAACATGCGTCAATAGAATATATTTTATTTGCAGCAAAAATTATACCTCTAAGTTAATTACAAATTTATTTATGAATGTTCTAATAATGTCCTAATTAGTCACTTTAATTGCAATTAGAGGATTAAAAAATTGACGGAAAAATAAAGTTTATATAAATAAACGCATCATTTTTAATACTGATATACTGCCAAAAAGTTTGAAGTTATTAACTAAAAATTAAAGAAAATCCTTTCAATTGTATATGTATACCTTAAATGTATATATATATATATATATTATTTTGCAAAAATGTTCAGTTAAGTAATTTGAATGAAGTTATAAATTCGCCTGCAAAAACTATATTCAAAGTGATTGCAAACTCAATGATCTATTTCAGAATTTAAATTGACATAAAATTAACTTTATTTCATTGTTTGTGTCTCATAATTGCATTTAACAGTTCCGGTTATTATGAATAATCTATGAAAAGCACACTCTTTGAAATCTCAGAGATAAATAAATACGATAATTTTTCTATAAACGATAAATAATATAATCCTAAGTAGTTAAAGAAAATAGTCTTGTTGGTCGATGCCATTAAATTTTATTTCAATAGACTGCTTTCTTTCTAAAAATTGGGTTTAAGTATATTAGATTGGTCGGTTGGTCTGTTTTCAGATTATCTGGCACCGTCAGCAACACGAGGGCAATAATGCGCAGAAACATTCGTCATTTGGCAAGCCACCATACATTTACAAACACCCATGCCCTAACGGGACTGGAACCCGCAACCTCGCGGTCTAGAAGCTAGCACGCTAACCACTATACCGTTTAGCCGGCGTATATTTGATTGGTTTTAAGGGAATCAAATTAATTCAAATTACATTAAACTAGTTTAAGTACTCTAAATTTGTTGCGAATGTAAGTACGTATTTTTAAAAATATGCATTGATTTGAGACTTATTTTAAGCATTTTTTCTAAAAAAAAAAAAAAAAGAGAAACTCTTTCCGATGTCAGATTTCTAATAAATTGTTTGCTTTGTGGAAGTTTCGTGTACAAATAACATATACAACTTTTGGTTGGCTGTATTCAGATTATCTGGTGCCGCCAGCAACACGAGGGCGGCTATAATGTGCCGAAACATTCGTCATTAGACAAACCAACATACATTTACAAACACCCATGCCTAACACGGGACTCGGAACCCGCAACCTCGCGGTCTAGAAGCTAGTACCCTAACGACTATACAGTTTGGTCGGCTCTAAAAATTGGGTTTAAGTATATTATATTGGCTTTAAGAGAATCAAATTAGTTTAAAGTGCATTAAATTAGTTTAAGGGCTCTAAATTTGTTACGAATGTAAGTACTTATTTTTAAAAATATGTATTGATTTGAGACTTATTTTAAGCATTTTTTCTAAAGAAAAAGAGCGAAACTCTTAGCGATGTCAGATTTCTAATAAATTGTTTTGCGGAAGTTTAGTGTACAAATAATAGATACAACTTCTAGACACCAGAGAATGTATAGAGTATCTTGCTGGGAAACCGAAGGTCTCAGGATCGATACCCAGTGACCGCAAAATAAAGAAACTACGCTTTAACTTTATTTTTCTTTTTATATTCTAACAGAGTGTAATTTTGCAACAATGAAATCTCAATCAATATTAAAATCTAAAAATTTATAAGTTTCTTTAACTGCAGAATTCAGTAAATTCTTATTTTCACCCCCTTGACTTAATTTTAACTTAGTGAAATATGGTCATATTATAGTGATTTTAAGTTACTAAGCTTACTTCTATCCACTGACAAACTTAAAGCATTTCTAGACGGATCTCTAAACATCTTAGATTCTAAGTTCTTACAAAGCGGTTAGAAACTAAATGTTTAAAACATAAGGCTTAGGGTCAGTATTCTCGAATTTTTCCCTTCGAAAAACACGACTAAAAGTATTATTCATTGGAACTCTTTCGACCAAGATTTCTCCAGTAGCTTACAGCTTCCAAGTCCTTCATAAATCTGTGACCTGGAAACTTGTATCTTGGGGGAGACTTCAAGACAGGAATACCAAATCCCTACTGTGGAAAAAGAACAGAAAAAGTCCGCCATTTTTTTTCCCCCGCTGATTCTCTAACCAGGCTTTTGCCACTTATTTAAAAAGATTGAGGGAAAAAATATTCACTATATCAGACGATAAAAAAAAGTTCTTTAATTATGGATGGGTAACTGTTAACCGAGAAGGTGTATAAAAGTTTTTGTCTGTATATTTTTAGGAAACTATCTTTTGATACAAAAAAGTTTTAAGATCTTCGAGTCAGTTTAAAGGAAGTTAATGAGAGTAAGAACAAAATGTGGTTAAAAGGATATTTTTCTTTACTCTTTTTTGGAAATTTTTAACAACTCGTCTTCAATATAAGTTCATTTCAGGATTTACGTTGACTATTATAAGATTCCATTAAAATATTGTTACGAATTTCTGTATATTTGTAAATATTTCGTAGTATTAATTATGTAAAAAGAACATTTTATGTACATTTTGCATAAGGCAGTGCAAGAGTTCGTCTTTACTTCGCTTTCCTGCAATGCGTCTTTTAATGCTTGAAAACGAGTTTTACAGAGATCATGCTGGAAAATGAGTTTTACAAGGGGCAAGCTATTTAACATTATGGTTAGTGGTAATTTCGCCAAGTTGGCGACGGTTTTAGTGACTAATTTTGGTCGCTAAATTTGGCGAAAAATTGTTTTTGGTCCCCATGTACATGTACAGGGCTTTTCGACTACGATCTGGAAAATCCTCCAAATTTCTATCTCTAGAAGATTCACGAAGGATTGACTTTCCTATATAAGACCAGCCGTGAGTTGAATTAGTGAGTTATCTAGTTAGTCGTCTCTCAGCGAGCATTCAGAGTAGTGAACTGTATAGCATTGTCTGTGCGACGATTTTAGCAGTTGTGTATCTAGTTTTTAACATCTGCTTGAGCTCCATTATTGTGTAAAGAGCTGAATTGAGTCTATTAGAATGGAAAGTCATGGAGTTGTAAAAGAACCTGCTAAGAGTTATATCGGAATAAATGTCTGCAAGTTTTGATCGGCTTTGGCTTCAAGTCATTCGAACCCAGCCACGCAACAATATAATATTCTGGAAGGTATATAAATTGATACTTCGAAATTCTATAAACCTTTCAAAGAAAATTAATTAACAAGTTAATTTTGAAAAATTAAATAGTCTAAAGTACTTTGAAATCTGTAAAAGTGGTAATGTCTTATTTTTCTGGTTAAATGTAATCGAAGTGTTGGGACTACATGTTTTACATTTTTAAATTATATATAAATAAAAGCAAAAAAATACCTTACGTTGATTATTTGTTGACAGACGTTGCTTTGTCAGTATTGATAACTTCAGGAATCTCACAAATACCTAGAGAAAGGAAGGTAAGATAGTTTAAGTAAATGTTTATCTCTATACTATAAGAAAGCTAGGATTAAAATTCAGTGAAAGCTACTCAAGAAATTTTTCACCATGCGTTGTTCTCTGTCTTGTAGTATAAAAACTAGTCTATTAAAAATTGTGAAAATTTGACAGTGTTGTAGAGAAATGTTTGATAAATCTGCTGATAAGAAAAAATCAAAGATGCGAATTTTAGTTTTTTAGTTATTATATGTCAAAGTGAAAGAATTGTATTTTTTACCATTGTCCGTCTTTTCCAGAAAATACTAACCACTGTAGATTTTTTTTTTTTTTTTGCAGACAGAGGTATATGTCTTACTAAAACACTTTAGTTACGCTTTTATTAACCCTTTTTTTTAAATTAAGTAGATTTGTAGATAAATATAGTAGAAATAGCAATATTCTGCCGAAATAGAAGCTAAAAAAAAAAAATGGAAATTTTGACGATATACTATAATTCTTATTATATTATCCTTTCTTATAAGTCAAGCTAAGAAGAGGAGAAAAAACGATCGTTCATAATCTATGTTCAAGTAAAGGCATGTTCAGTAAAGTTAAACTCATTCGTTTCTCAACTTTTTACACCATTAAAACATTTTTACGGGAATTTTGGAGGTGGGGATGTTTAAAACCTTTCAAGAGGCATTACCACAGCGATTTTGAAAAAAATCGTTAGGGCCGTTTTTTAGCAATTACTGAAAAACATGATTTTTCAATAGCAGCTACCATACGCGCGTGCGCGATTTTAACGAAATCCTTAATGGTAGGTCTTTGGGCCATCATCAACCGACACACCAAATTTGAACATCGTAGGTCAATATGTTTGGGAGTAATGCTGACCACATACACAGACATTTTTTCTAGATTACTTTTGAGATCAGGATATTCCAAAATGTAGAAAAATATATTTTTTTTTTTTTTTGACCGAATCCTATACTTTCATTACCATATGCATACGTATGGGTAATTGAATGCAAAAATTATGTTTCATATAACGAGTTTTTTAAAACTGAAGAAATGAGTTTATGAATTTTTTTCAACTTCTCATTTAATCCTGTTAAAAATGCGATCTATGGACTATAGGAATTATCAGTAACAGAATAGAAGAATACTCCTAGCGTGGTAAATTTGAGTAGCCTAGTGAAAACTATTCCTACAACAATGGTTTGATTTGTTTGTACGCTCAATGACCTATTTTTGTGCAAATAACAGCTAATCAGGCCGGGACCTACAGCTTAAAGTGGGCTCCACAACGAATATCCATGCCTAACCCAGGATTCGAACATAGCACCTTTGGCATGCAAGGCTAGAACCATCAGATTGTCTTTACAGTAATGGAATTCTGGTTCTGGTCATCGCAATCTTCTTCGCCTAGCTTGATCTTGATAATATTTTATCAATTAGGGTTTAATCAATGGAAAATTGTTGATAGAATTTCAAAAGAGCCCTTTGAGTTCTCACTTTGTGATTTACTATAGGACTAGTTAAATACCCGTGCTTCGCTACGAAATTTTAACATGTGGAATATTTTAGCTAGCTGTGAGGCCTCGCATTGCGGAAATCTGTCATTCGTATATAAAACCCAGTTTTTGCCGCTTCGCTCGCAAGAAGGTTCATCGCTACGCAAAATCTAGCTCGCTTCGTTCGCTGAAAAGTTCATGGACACATAAACACAGGCTTATTTCACTCGTTAAAAGGTTTATTGCTATGCAAGCATAAGCTCGCTTCACTCACTAAAATCTAATTGCTACGTAAAGACTTAATATTGGAAGGCTCTTCTTTGCCAAGAAAAAAAAAATTCCCCGTTAATACAATAATACAACACCCCCTTTAAGATTATTTTAACACGTGTTTGTGGAAAGCAAAATTAGAGGATAAAACTACTTATGTTGAAACTGTCAGAGATCTAGGCCTATTCGAAGTCGCTTTTTGTGAAAAAAATTAATTGAAAAACAAATTAAAATTTTAACATTCTTTTTGTCAGTTCAATTAGAAGGCCAAAACTACTTGTGTTGAAAATTTCAGAAATGTAGCCCAATTACAAATCATTTTGTAAAATATTTGTTAATTAATTAAAAAAAAATTATGTTTTTCAAAAATCCAATTAGAAGGCCCCAACTATTTATGTTGAAAATTTCAATGCCATAGCCCTATTTGAAATCGTTTTGTAATATATAAATTAATTAATTAAAAAAGAACAAAATAAAAATTTAAAATTCTGTTATTTTAAAGTCCAATTAAAAAGTCAAAACTACTTATGTTGAAAATTTCAGATCTGTAGCTTTATTAGATATCGTTTTGTAACATATTTATTAATTAATTAAAAAAATTAATTAAAAAATAACTAATTAAAATTTTAACATTGTGTTTGTGATGCATAAAATTAGAAGGCCAAAACTACTTATGCTGAAAATTTCAGAGCTGTAGCCCTATTAGTAGTCGTTTTGTAAAATGTTTATTAATTAAAAAAAAATTAATTAAAAAATAACAAAATAAAAATTTAAAATTCTGTTTTAAAAGTCCAATTAAAAGACGAAAACTACTTATGTTGAAAATTTCAGAGCCGTAGCTCTATTAGTAATCGTTTTGTAACATATTTATTAATTAATTAAAAAAATTAATTAAAAAAATTAATTAAAAAAATTAATTAAAAAAATTAATTAAAAAAATTAATTAAAAAAATTAATTAAAAAATAACTAATTACAATTTTAACATTCTGTTTGTGATGTATAAAATTAGAAGGCCAAAACTACTTATGCTGAAGATTTCAGATTGGTTGGTTGTATTCAGATTATCTGGCGCCGTCAGCAACACGATGGCTATAATGCGCCGAAACATTTCGTCATTTAACAAACCAACATACATTTACAAACACCCGTGCCTACACGGGACTCGAACCCGCAACTTCGCGGTCTAGAAGCCAGCACACTAACCACTATACCGTCTGGTCGGCTGAAGATTTCAGAGTTCTACTCCAATTTTAAGTAGGTTTCTTTAGATCCACAGAGCCACAGACAGACACACAGCTTGTTTTATTATTATAGATAAACCTTTGAATACTGACTTTTCACTTTTGACGTTGACTGATTGGTTGGTTGTATTCAGATTATCTGGCGCCGTCAGCAACACGAGGGCTATAATGCGCCGAAACATTTCGTCATTTAACAAACCAACATACATTTACAAACACCCATGCCAACACGGGACTCGAACCCGCAACCTCGCGGTCTAGAAGCCAGCACGCTAACCACTATACCGTTTGGTCGGCATTGACGTTGACTGAATATTTGTCATTGTGATTTATTAAATTTGCTGTTTTTGGAGTTTTCCATCGCAAGGGTAAGGCAAGGGCCTGAACAGCACAATAACTTTGTATCAGCAATATTTACAATTACGCCTCTTAATTTTTATTACTATCTGTGGGAAAAAGGTTGAAACCTGAGCTAGCACCCTCTCCATATACCAGTCAAACAAATGAGAAGACACTCGTGCCTCAACGATTAAAATTGCAGCAACTACTATTAATGCTACACCCTAATGTTATGATGTGCTGCTGTCTCGATTCCATGATCTTCTACGTAGGTGAACAACCCTTTAGTTAGTAGGTTTGGACGCTCAACGATCTATACTCCTGCATAATAACGGCTAATCATGCCAGGACCTACAGCTTTACGTGGATTCCGAACCACAACGAACAATTATGCCTAATTTGAATTCGAACCTGGTACCTTTGGCATGCGAAGCCAGAGCGCGAACAGCACCGCCATCAAGTGGGCAAACAACGCTCTAGCGCGCAGAGTCTCTGAGGATTACTTGATTGGTTGGTTGTTTTCAGATTATCTGGCGCCGTCAGCAACACGAGGGCTATGATGCGCCGAAACATTCGTCATTAGACAAACCAACATACATTTACAAACACCCATGCCTAACATGGGACTCGAACCCGCAACCTGAGAGTTACTTGAATCATCAGAGAATATGTAATCGGTGTAAAATACATATAAATAATAATTCAGGGTAGCTAGGTTGGTTGGTTGGTAGGAGTTTAACGGCGGGCAACACGAGGACCATACTGCGCCAATCAGGGTAGCTAGGCATTATTATGCAAATGCATTCTATCATAGTACCAATGCCCACCTGATGGCTGCGTGCTTAGATCTCTGACCTCGCATTTGATAAAGTGATCTTTTCAAATTCTGCATTATGCCCCAGGATTCGAACACGGCACCCTTGTCATGCGAAGCCAGAGTGCCAAACCCACAGCCATCAGGTGGGCACAAATCAACCAAGCACCCACTTCCTTATGTCTCAGTACACAATTGGAACAAATCGATTTCGGACATAATTCAACTAGAACCCATTTTTGACTTATTCATACTAAACGGAGAAAATTGAAATTAAAAAATTATCTTAAAGAATCTTATTCGTTTTCTTATATAAATATAAAATAACACGTACCAAAGTAACTTGAATAGATTTCTATCTCAAGTTGTAAGCCGCGAAGGCGATTCTTTTTCTAAATTACCACTCTTTCCTACTGCTGAAGAAGCGAATGGGATGACTATTTTTTTTTCAAAGGAAGAGAAAATGAGTGTTGCCAATATGTAGTTTGAAAATCCAATTTAACCACGTTTAAAATTTTGCTAAGAAGGTGCTCAGATGTCTTAGTACGTAGTTACCCCCTTTTTCTAACGTCAATTGTTCGGTTGGTTGGTTGGTTTGTACGCTCAATGACCTATTTTCAGAACCTGATTTAACACATTGCCCCCTGTATAATGTTGCAACTCATGTGATCAAATATTCCTCAAGGTAAAAAATGCAATACAGTAAAGCATTAACCCCTTGGGTACAGATTTATTTGGGAAAATTCTTGCGTTTTGAACGTTTGGTTTAAAACAATAAAGGAACTTTAAAGGAACACAGCCAAACAAATTATTTTTTTAAAGTATAGGTAAACCAACCGATGTTTGACTTAACCAATCATGGCTCTTGTGACATTAAAATCCATTCAATCAACCTAGTTTGAATGACGAAATAGTTCGTCATTATTAACAAGCAAAACAAGTGTATGACGAATCTCAGCCGTCAAATGTACCCAAAGGGTTAAACGACGTATTTTTAGTTTATTTTTTGCTCTCGAATTAATATATCTAGTGAATAAAACAATAAATTCATGCATACTCGTGGCATGCAAGTTTGACACAAATTCGTGGTGGACTTCAAATGGGCATTTTAAAACCCACCTAAAGGAACTGTCATAACAAATTTCCGAGAGAGTATAAAAACTTCGAAGAGGCCACATAACTATTACTTCATCGAATAAATTATTACATGGTAAACGAATATCTTTTTTCAGTTTCTTTGATCTCAATTATTTAGAAAATGCGTTAACACACCTAGTAGGCAGAAACGAATTAAAACGTCGCAGCGTCAAACCAAAGACAAAAGATACCTTTTTCTTTTCAGTTATCTGAAATATTCTTCAGGATTTTTAGGTACGAAAAAAATATATTTTTATAAAAAAAAAAAAGGACATCCCTGGTGTTACTGTCGCTATGATATGTAGATCAAAAGAGCCAAACAAACAAATAATATGGAAAATATATATCGATTTGTATACGCAAGCGTCTTTTGCTTTGTTTCTGGCATTTCATTTTTTATCCAACAAAAGCGGTTGCGGATAAGTCAGTAGGGGCATTGATTTATTCCATCATTGTATTTTTCTGTTGCCAGGTTTGAAAATGCCAACTGAATCGTTTGGGGAAGAAGAATTCAGTAGTAGCATTTTGACACCTCCCTCCGCATACGAGTCATATTCCTTCCACTGGAGACACGTCCATCAAAAACACCGCCAAACGATTTTCTTTTTCGGTTGGTGAGAGATTTTTGTGTTTCCCAAATGGCAACGTCAGGGAAATCTGGAACTTGGAACTGCTTTCGATATCGCTCGCCGTTTAATAAATTTTGAACTGTGCTTTGTTTCCCCTTCGACTTAGAATAAAAGTCGTGAATATATTCGAGATTTCCAATGAACATTCAATTGATCCAAAAATTTGTTTCAATTGGTCTAAAAGTTATCTTCGTTTGATCTATAAGTTCGTTTAAATTTGTTTTTAATAAGTTGAATCTTCTAACTCAGATATTGATATGTCATAGAAAAGTGAACAACAATATGGGGAATTGATTTTAAGGATTCATTTGATGTTTTTTTTAA